>CM061059.1:25846272-25864942 GCA_030762865.1 Paraleonurus japonicus
GTATAACATTTTGGTCATGATCGATGCATCGACAAGAATCATTATCCGAAGATGAATAGTAGATTACCTCATTAGCCATGAGACAGATCTCATCATCTGATCCAAAATCAGATGAGGATGATGAAGATGATGATGATTTCTTTGGCTCTTTTTCTTCAGCCAACAAAGCTCTTTGATCTGCAACAAGCTCCCAGAGCTTGGTATGATACTCTATCTGATTTCTTGACATCAAATGGTTTTTCTAAAGGTAAGATTGATAGAACTTTGTTTAGAAAGGAAGTAGATGGCAACATCTTATTAGTTCAAATTTATGTAGATGACATAATTTTTGGTTCACCTAATCTGAAATTATGTGAAGAGTTTAGCAGTCTCATGAAAAACAGGTTTGAAATGTCAATGATGGGAGAATTGACATACTTTCTAGGCTTACAAATTAAACAGATGAGTAAGGGTATATTCATACATCAGTCTAAGTATGCTAAGGATCTGATTGAGAAATTTGGAATGATTACTAGCAGAGAAGTCAAAATACCTATGGCAACTAACTTCTCAATGGATTCAGATGAGCAGGGATACCCACCGATGCAACGGAGTATCGTGGACTGATTGGATCTCTTCTTTATCTCACCGCAAGTAGGCCGACATAGCCTTTGCAGTTGGGGTATGTGCAAGATTCCATCTAATCCCAAGAAAACTCATCTGAGACTCGCTAAGAAAATTCTTAGATATCTCAAAGGAACCTTACAAGTAGGGTTATGGTACCCAGCTGATGACAACTTTGAGCTAACAGGTTATTCAGATTCAGACTTTGGAGGATGTAAGATTGATAGGAAATCCACTTCTGGAACTTGTCAATTCTTAGGCAACAAATTAATTTCTTGGTTATCTAAGAAACAGACATCTGTTGCCACCTCCACAATCAAGCCGAGTACATGGCACCGGAAGTTGTTGCTCTCAACTCCTCTCGGATTAGTCAACAGCTTTAGAGACTATAATATTCAAACATCAGCTGTTCCTATTTACTGTGATAGTAATAGTGCAATAGCAATGACTTACAATCCTGTTTTACATTCTAGATGCAAGCATATAGATATTAGGCATCATTTCATTAGGGATCATGTTGAAAAGAATGACATTAGAATTGAGAAAATTGCCACTGATTCACAAAAAGCTGACATTCTTACAAAACCATTAGCTGAGTCTAGGTTTAAAGAAATGTGCTTAGAATTAGGATTACTTGATGCATCTTTAGCTGATTTCTAAATTTGTGTGCATTTGTTTTCTCTTTCTTCTCCTTTCTTTAAATTAATGTCTAGAAAGAATTATCGACTAGATATATCTCACAAAGGGCAATCGTGTAGCCGATATCATTGATCTCCTTTTAGGAATCAAGAATCAAGGATTAGTCATATTGACCTTATCTGAATTGATAATTACTTATCTGACATTGAGTAAATCAGACAAGGACATAATAGTCAGCTGAACTTCTGAAGAAAACAGATGACTATTTACATCCTATTTATTTTACCTTAAGCTTCTGATGGTTTCCTTTGAGTTTATGTTTTTGCAGGAACAGGTCTCAGATAACATTGTTTCATTCTTTTATTCAAATTTCTTTATTCTTAACCTGAGTCTGATCTGTTTCTTAAAAATTTGTTTAGAAAAATTAAATCTAAATGTGTTTTGTTTAAACCTGGTTTGAAAAATGCTAAAAAGTTACATTTAAATTGTTGGTTTTCAGGATCAGACAGGTTACTCTATCAGATGACTTTCTAAAACTTATCTGTTTTAAGCTGATCTGTTTTTCAAACCCATCTGTTTAGAAAACCTTCAGTTGAAGTAAGATATCACGTGGCTGACGTCAGGTATACTTACTTCTCTGAATAAAGTAACCTATATCGGTCAAATCAACAGTCTATAAAATAACTATTTACGCATTCCAAAGGCGATTGTAATTCACGCGCTGAATCCTAATCGTTTATCTTAGTTTTTAACCGTTGATTAATACTCAGTAAAACCTTTTTGAATAAACGGCTGAGATTAATTCATATTTTCAAAAATGGCGGTTTCTCTTTCCAATTTTCCCCCCTATAAATACATCTTCTTCTTCCCTAAAACCTTTTCTTTCCATACTCAGAAAACCTGCATATTATTTTGTCAAACCCTTTACAAATTCACAAAAACTTCCAATGGCATCTTCTTTAAAAACTACCAAAACTTATAAACCCACATACATTTCCACAAATATTTCTCATTTCAAAATGAATGAGGAATATTTCAAAAACCATTTGAAAGCGGAAATGTATGTTGATTTTGAAACCACCAATGACCCAGAATCTGCAGAGATTCTTCGCCTTCTTGAAGCCTCACGACTCAGAGGTTTCCTTTCAATGAAGTCTCCGCAGAACAGAACGGCGGATTTGTTAGGAGCAGAATTTTTGGCCAGAATGGAGGATACCCAGGATGGGTTTGATACATCTGTGGATGGGACAACACTGAGTTATTCCAGGCAAAACATTGCCAGGATATTCGACACGTCAATGGAGGGAGTAAATCCATTGACGTATAAGGAGGATAGTTGGGAAGAATCCTTCGATATGATGGCGAGGGTTAGTTACAGGGGAACTCGCAGGGATTAGAAGAAGAACCTGTTGAGAAGAAAATATAGGCTGCTGATGACGGTGGTGACAAAAGCAGTTTTGGGTGAGCAAAGCTCACATGATGGGTTAACCAAACCCAGATTGTGTGTGATGCGAGCCATTCTGGACGGGGTCCAAGTTAATTGGGTGGATTTGCTTCTGTTCAAACTCAGGGAGGAGAAGAAGCGATTGACTTTCAAGTCAAATGCAGAGGGCTGGGTTCCTACTTCTACAGTCAGTCTCTTCAATAAAATTACTGTTTTAATTGAAGGGCTGAATAGGGAGGCTGACTGGAGAATAGGTACTAAAAAGTACTCAAAACAGAAGGGCATCCTCACAAAGGATGACAGACTGGGAGGAATTCCAGACTCGGATGATGAGTCTGATGCGGCCAGGGCTCAGAGGCTGGAGGCTGCAGCTGTTGAGGGTCAGGGTCCAGCTGCTGAACAAGTTGAGGTGGCTCCAGTTGAGGTCGTAGCAGAGGGACATGAGGAGGCAACAGCTGAGGTCGCCACCCAGGATCTTCCAACTCAAGAACCAGCTGTTGCTGTCCCCAGGGTCCAGAGGAGGAAGAGGAGGCTGGTGAAAGCCTCGGAGAAGAAGAAGGGGGAAAGCTCATCTCGCCGCTCCCGCCAAGGTTGCCTCGAGATGAAGAGGAAGAAGAGGAAGCGAGAACTTCCCTTGGTGAGGAGACCAAGACGAGCAGCCCCGAGTTCTCAAGGATCCACCAAGTCTCGTAGCTCCGAACAGCAGAGATAGATCCATCAACCCCGCTACCGGAGGAGGTCCCGGTCCTTCGAGATAGCAGCCGAGGTTGGTCACCGAGGCTCCTCTCTCCCCCAACCGATGAAGTCGTTTCTCTCCCGATCCCGAGGCGGTATAAGTCTTTCTCCATCTCCTCAACTTTCACCTCGCACTGCAATGAAGAAATGCCCAGTGCTGGCATTTCGAGCCTTTGCCTCAGCCTCGAACTCCCACCACCCAAACAGCGATGAAGGGGTATCCCAGCTGGTACCTCGAGCCTCTCCAACAGCCTACACACCCAAATCCCTACAATCCAAATCCCAACAGTCCAAACTGAATTCCCACCTCTACCATCGTCACCACCACCTGAAATCCCACCCCCACCCTCATCCGAACAAATACCTTCTCCCATAGTCCAAACCTCACCAATCCCAATAATATCCTACTCTTCTCTTCCTACTATTCAAACACAAGAATTTCCTCTCCCATCTACTCAACTGTAACCAACACCTTCCTCGTCCGACTCCTCAACCGAGGATGATGACACCGATTTAAGCCCAACCATCGCCATCTCCTCCATCCCGACCCTTGTCGAAAAGAAAATCAATGCTACATTCAGATTTAAAGATGGAAAGGAGGACAAGGAGGATGGTCAAAGCAGTAACGGACACAATGCTAGCCAAAGATGAGAGAAGTTGAGGTAACTTTATCTCGATAAAATTGTAAATGTCACTAACTCGTGTTGGCTGGTAAAGTGAAATCTATGGAGGAGGAGATGAGAACATTGAAGGAGGAAGTGATGGGTTATAATCAGCTGGTTGTGAATGAGTTGGGTGTAGACCACTCGACTTCGGGTCAAGTGCAATAATTTGGAAGCTAAACTTTCGGACTTGGTCACTTTGAAGTTAAAAAGAGGGAAACAAACAGGCGAAAAGAGACAAGCCCTCACAGTGAGGCGGAAAAGAGACAAGCCCTCACACTGTGTGGTCGAGGAGACCAGGAGAGAACTAGGCACTAAGGCCAACACACCTGATCTCGGGAGGCAGCCGGGAAGAAGCTCGAATCAAATCGATGAGCTGGCTGCACTCCGATTTGGGTAAGTCAACTAGAAGAGGTCATGAAGGAAGATGAGGAGAAGAGGAGGAAAGAAGAAGAGGAGAGGACGGAGAAACTCTTGGCTCGAGATCAAAGAATCTGAATCAAGGAGCCAAGGGTAAAGGAAAGGAAGTAGCAGCCGGCGCCCCGGATCACCAAATCATCCCTGTGGCTGCTGCTAAAGGGAAAGGTAAGAGGGAAGCCGACTATTCCAATCTCTCGATGAGCGAGATCAAAAGAATAAAGAGAGAGTTGGAATTTTACGGTAAAAAGGAGAAGAAAAAGCAAAAGAAGAAGAAAGACTCCAATGTCTTCTCGGTCTTCTTTGAGCGTAAATGGCTAATCAAAGATCGGAGCAATGGGAACTTGAGACCATTTCATACCACGTCTGCTCCTCCTCCTAAGCCGGCTGGAAAATATGGAGATGAATATAGAAAGAAGAATCGGAGGGTATGTGGATATACTTCTGGTATATTCTCAAAGGCCCCGAGCAACTCAAAGAAGACCCAGACTTGGCTGGCTTGCACGAATGGATGGAAAAGGTAGATGGAGATTTCTATGCTAGGTCGCTAGAAGAAGGCGATGCGAGAATTCAACGTCAACCTGATCTCTCCACCTTTCGAGTATGCCATCCCTGCAAAGAAATCAGATGGATCCCTAGACCTAGACTGGGTCAAGGGAATTTTGAAGAAAGCAGAGGCTGAGTCTGGACTTGTACAAGGAGATGACCTGAAGCAGCTTAGGAGGCGTGTATTCAATCGGGCCGATGATTCCGGATTTAAGACCAATGGGAGTCTAATATAAACAGGATTTTTTCTTCTCCTTATCTTTTTCTTATATTCTTTGTAAATCATTGTAAATCCAATATGAATATACTGTGATTGATTTGGTTTACTTCTAAAAGTTGTTTTTCTGTTTAAAATTTTTATTGTTCTTAAAAGTATTATTCATCTGAAAATTTTCAAAATTTTCTAAGTCTGGAAATTTTCAAAATTTTTCTAAGTCTAAAATTTTCAAAACTTTCTAAGTCTAAATTTTTTTAAGATTCTAAGACTTAAAAGTTTTATACTGTGAAAAAAAGTCTAAAAGACTTAAATAAATTTTTTTATTTGTGAATCTGATTAAAGTGAAAGTGTGTTCTGATATATCTATTTGATTAACCTTGATTAACTCTAAACTAATTTCAGCTGTGAGTGTGTCTCTTTCTTGTAGGTTTTAACTTCATCAAAAAGGGGGAAATTGTTAGACCAAGATTGTTTTGATGAGTTAAAATACTGTTCCAGATAAGCAGACTATGATGTAGAACTGAAGACTAAGTTCTAGTACGAAGCTGATCAGACTAGGTCAAGATTAGTTCAAGTCAGCTGGAGACGAGGAATGACAAGACATCTGGAGACAAGCTCAAGTCTAGTCATCTGCAGGAGACAAATATGAAGAGCTCAGACGAGGTCAAGATAAGCTGAGTAGAATAAGAAAGGCTAATCTTCACCAAGTCACCGCAGAGGCAGTAGGAAGAATCAGCCGAGGTGTTAAGCAGTTTTCAAGATTAAGTTTGTTAAGCAGTTTCAAGTTTGTTAGAACTAACTAACAAACTAACTGACTTTTCAGACTTATATATAGGTCTAGGTTTTTTCATTTTTCAGATAGAAATAACACTTATGCATATTTGATTTACACAATTCACTATTCAGATTTCACAATCTTTTCACAAGAATTTCTAGAGAGTTTCAAAAAGTTCTAAGTGTTTTTAGAACACTTTTCCTGTAATCTTCAAAATTCAATATACACTATATGCTTAGATTTCTAGAAGAAGAGTCTAGGAGATTGAAGATTTGAAGAATTGTACAAGTTGTAAGTTGTAAGCTGGAAGTGAGAAAGTAAGCAGTAAGTAGAGTCCCTTCTTCAAATTGAAGGAGGAGAGTGGATGTAGGATTTTAAAATCCGAACCACTATAAATCCTGGTGTTATTTCTTGCTTTCTTTATTTTTCTGTTTGATTTACAATTTGTGTTTCATCAAGGGTTAAATTCAGAATCTTAACTAAAATCAGTATTTCAACCTTGCTTTTGATCTTATAAGAAGTTGAGAATTTAATCTTAATCCGCTGTGCTTAATCTGATACTTTGGATTGATTTTTGAGATTTGAAAAATCTACAAAATCTATTCAAACCCCCCCTTTCTAGATTTTGTTCTAGAAAGCATTCTCAAGGTTTTAATCAACTCAACTTTTCGGGACCAACACTTGTCTTATCAAACTCAAAAAAAGATTCATCAAATACCACATGGGGTGTTTCTTCTACACACAAGGTTGTCTTATTAAAAACTCTATATGCCTTTGATATAGATGCGTATCCTAAGAATATCCCATCTGCTATCTTGGCATCAAAAGTTTTTAATTGAGATTTCCCATTATTGTGTATGAAACATTTACAACCAAATATATGAAAATATGAAATTTTGGGAGATCTTCCCTTCCAAATTTCATAGGGAGTTTTACACTTATCCTTGACAATCAGACTCCTATTTTGAACATAGCAGGCTGTATTCACTGCTTCTGCCCAAAACCTATGAGGAGTGTTGAATTCAGATAGCATTGTTCTAGCTGCCTCTTTCAAGGTCCTGTTTCTTCTCTCAACAACTCCATTTTGTTGTGGAGTCCTTGCTGCAGATGTTTCCTGAACTATGTCATTCTCAATGCAGTAGTTAGAAATCAATTTATTTAGGAATTCAGTACCTTTATCACTTCTAATTTTAACAACATTTAATCCTTTTTCATTTTGAATCTTTTTAAGAAATTCTGGAATCTTAGTCATAGTCTCATTCTTTTTTAACAAGAAAATAACCCAAGTAAATCTTGAAAAATCATCAACAATTACTAAGGTGTATTTTCTTCCACTAAAGCTGAGAGGAGTTACTGGACCAAACAGATCCATATGAAGAAGTTCCAAAATTCTTTCTGAAGAAGGATTACTTATTGTTTTAAAAGAAGTTTTGGTCTGTTTTCCTTTTTGACAAGAAACACATACATGGTTCTTTGAAAATACTTTATCAGTGAGTCCTTTAACTAAAGATTTCCTTGCAATCTTGTTAAGAGTTTTGAAGTTTAAGTGACCAAGTCGTCTGTGCCACAGCCAACTTAAGTCATCTGAACTCTTAGCAACAAGACAAATATCCTTAGAACAGCTTTTGAAGTTGGCAACATAGATGTTACCTTGTCTTACTCCATCCAATTGAATATTTTCATTGATACCATCTAAAACATAGCATGCATTATGAGTAAATTTGACACAAAACCCTTTATCACAAAATTGTGAAACAGATAGTAGGTTGTGCTTCAATCCTTCCACGTAGTAAACTTCTTGAACATGAACATCTCCAATCATTAGTGTTCCTACACCTTTAGTAAGTCCATAGTTGTTGTCTCCAAACATCACTCTTAGTCCATCAATGATTTGGTAGTTAGAGAGAAGTCGTCTTTCATAGGTCATGTGCTTGGAACAACCACTATCAATATACCAGATGACCTCAAGAATATCTCCTCTATCACCTATCTTCTTGTCTTCCTGCAATCACAAATTTATTGCTTAGGTACCCTTTGTATTTTGGGTCCTTTCATGTTAAGTTGACTCTTAGGAATCCAGATAAAAATATCAATGTTCTTTAAAACCATAGATTGAAGCTTGCATCCATATCTATCTACTAAGATAAGACTTTCAAGATCAATCTGATTCAAATGATCTTTTGAAATTGTCTTGAATCTTGGTAAGAATGGATAAGATCTGCTTCTTCCATCAAAGCTATTATACCTAGGATAGATCTTTGATTTAATCTTAGGTTTAGCCTTAGGAGTTACTTTCCTCGTCTGGTTTTTCTTTTCAGAAGTATCAGATGAGGTAATTAATTCCTTTGGTTTCCAGAGACTGAATAAAGTTTCTACCTTAGGTTTAGTTGCTTTCACAAAGACTCTAGGTTTTATAGGATCATTTTTCTTATTCCTATCAAAACCTAATCCAGTTTTATCACTAGACTTTTGAGATGAATTGAAGATTTTATCTATGATGGTTTGAGAATTATTCATAAGTCCTAACTTGAGATTTAATTCTCTGTTAGTCCTTTTATAATTCTCATTCTCAGAATAGATGTTTGAAAATTTTATTTTTAAAGAACTCAGTTCCTGTTCTAACTTATCTGTTTTATCAGACAAGGTACTGGTGATCATTTCAGTCTGACATTTCCCCTTGAATGTACAGTCAGGTTTCTCACTTTTCTTAGTCTGATTGACCTTAGTTAGATCAGAAATTTGATCTTTTAAATTAAGATTTTCAGTCTTTATCTGTTTATAAGTAGATAGAGCAGTCTCCAAATCTTTCAAAAGTTTATCAACAAGACTGAGATCAGTTTCAGATAAGGTGTCACAGTCATTATCTGATGATGAATAGTAATGTACCTCTTTAGCCATTAGACATATGTCATCATCTGACCCAAAATCAGATGAGGATGAGGATGATGATGTCTCACGAGCTTCTTCTTTCTCAGCTAAGAGAGCTCTCTGGTCAGCATATCTTCTATCTCTTTTCTTCCTCTTTTCTTCTCTCTCTCTGGGAGTGAGTTGAGGACAATCATAGCTGTAGTGACCAGGTTTGCTGCATGTGTAGCATATATCTCCTCTGTCTGTTTTCGGACTACTATCTCCTCGTCTAATAGGTGACCTGTGACTTCTTGACTGATCCTTCTTTTTCTCATTATCTGAACTCTTTTCATCCCTGTCTGATCTGTAGTTCCTTCGATCTAATCTGTCTCTTTTGTTTCTTCTGTATTTCATCTTCAGTCTTTCATACCTTTTCAACAAAAGAGTCATTTCTTCTTTTACAGACAAATCAGATGCTTTAGAAATCTTTTCAGATTCATCCTGATGAACAAATGCTACTGTTTTTCCAGATGTGGATGACTCTGCCTCATCTTCTTCATCTTCAATGTGAATGTCATATTCTAGTGCTTTAAGATGAGAGAAGAGAGTGTGATGTGATATTGATGACAAATTCTGTGTTGCCTTGAGAATATTAGCTTTCTCTCTCCATCTTTTGCTCAAAGATCTGAGTATTTTGTTGTTAATTTCTTTCTCAGTGTAAGTCTTACCCAAATCGGCTGCTTTGTTCACAAGATTAGTCAATCTCACGTCCGGTTGATCTACGCCACACCATCCTTCATTTTGAATGTGTCAAATGCGTGTAGAAACAGATCAAGCTTATTTTCTTTAACCTTTTCGGATCCTTCACAAATTCCAAAGAAGAGTCTCCCACATTTCTTTGGCAGTCTTGCATCTTTTAACCTTTTCAATCCAATCCTTACTTAAAGTCTCAATGATCTTAGTTCGAGCTACTTGATCAAGATTATGGACCTTTCTTTCATCATTTGTTAACTCAGAGCTCTTCTTTTCTTGTCTCGATCCTCGGATTCACCACTCACTCCGATCTTTGGTTCCTCCATGATAGAATTTTATAGGTCCCTCTTCAAGAACCTCTTCCATCCTATCATGAATGGCTTTTAGGTGATTCTCCATCCTAAATTTCCAGTAATCATAATCTTCAATAGAGAATTCAGGAAGATTTCTTGACTTCTTGTTCTTCCCTGATGACATGATGAAACAAAGGAACAAAATACTCCACAAACTAATTAGTAGCACTGTTAGTAAAAGAAGAAAATGAAGAAAATCAAGATAATTTCAGAATCTTATTCAAGACCTAAAATCAATATCAGAACAGCTTAACACTGCTCTGATACCACTTGTTGGTCCTGGAATGTTGAGTTGAATAAAACCTCGAGTTAGCCTTCTAGAACAAAATCTAGAAAGGGGGGTTTGAATAGATTTTGTAGATTTTTTTATCTCCCAAAATCAACTCAAAGAATCAGATTATCACAGTGGAATATAATTGAGAACTCAACTTTTAACAAGATCAAAAGCAAGGCTGATATTCGATTTTAGTTAAGATTCTGAATTTTAATCTTGAATTAACAAAATTGTAACTTGAACAGAAATTAAAGAAAGCAGTAAATAACACTAGGTTTTATAGTGGTTCGGATTATAACAATCCTACATCCACTCTCCTTCTCCAAACCTTGAAGAAGGGTCTTCACTAGCTGCTTACTTACTTACTGTACAAACTTTACAAATTACAACTTGATCTTCAACTCTTCAAAAATCTAATCAACTTTCTGAAATCTAACTCTAAGAATAAGATGTGTTTTTGAAGATGTGAAGTGAAGTGTTCTATAAACACTTAGAAAATATTTGAAACCTCTCTTGACAAAACTTTGTGAAATCAATAGTGAATAGTGTGAAAAATCAAATTCGCATAAGTGTCTAGAAAAATAAAATCTAGTCCTATTTATAAGTCTGAAAAGACAGTTAGTTTGTTAGTTAGTTCTAACAAACTGAAAACTGCTTAACAAACCTATTCTTGAAAACTGCTCTTGACCTCAGCTGATTCTTCCTACTCGTCTGCAGCTGACTTGGTGAAGACTTGCTTTTCTTATTCTAATCAGCTTGTCTTGACCTCGTCTGAGCTTCTCATGATCGTCTCCTGCAGATGGTAAGATTTGAGCTTGTCTTCAGATGACTTGTAAACTTTGATCTCCAGCTAACTTAATCAGTTCTCGACCTAGTCTGATCAGCTTAGCATCGAACTCTGATCTGAGCTGTTTATCAACGTTGTCTGCTCCTCTGGATTGTTCCTTTTAACTCATCAAAACTCTACTTGATCTAACAATTTCCCCCTTTTAGATGATGTTAAAACTATAAAAGAAACATGCTCACAGCTGATGTTAGTCAAAGTTATTCAAGTCAATCAGATAAGCAAGTTAGAATTCATTCACACTATCAATTCAGATTAAAGCATTTTAATTCGCACTTAGAAAGTTTTGAACTAAAAATTCTGTAGTCATAAAAATTTTACAAAAGAAAACAAATTTACGTCTTAAAAAAAAATTAGACTTTAAGAAACAAATTTTGCAAATATTGAGTCTGAGATGATAAATTTTCTCAGATGTTTCATACTTAGAAAAAATAAATTTTAAAGTTCCTTAAAACAGTAAAGAAAACTTTTAAAAGAAACACAAGTAAAACAGATAAGAACCAGTCATCTCATTCATATTCAGCTCATTTACAAATTTACATATGGAACAGATAAGAAGATAAAGGATAAGAAAATTTAAGCTTATCTAATCTGTCCATCTGTTTTTTTTCGGAAGTCGCATCCAATCAAATATTCGAGTTCTTAGCTCAAGAATTTCCTTTGGATCACCAACCTCATCCGATTTATACCATAGTTGATAGTTGACCGATCCATTCCTTGTCTATCGAGCCATCATCTTTCTTTATCGTAATGGATGAGTAGTCTGGAGCGACCAAATCCACGTTGTACCATTTATCTCCTTCATCAAGAAGTTTCTGGTACAAACTCGGATTTTCCTTCTCCATCCAATCATGCCAAGCGATCGTCTCATTGGCTGATGACGCTCCAACTCCTTTGCAAATGTACTTCCTCCACTTGGCTTCCCTCCTCACCATACGGATGTGCAATCATTTTCGGGGGCATCGATCCTTTCCTCGTGTCCGATCCAAGTCCTCTGCTCCTCCTCCTCCAGCAGATGGGACTACCCACTTCTTCCGGGATTTATCAAAAATGCGGCCAGCCTCCTTTGCCGACTTAATCTTCCTCCCGGCTTCCTCCGGCCATAGTACACCTTTTCAGCCTTGATCCGTCGGTCCCTTTCTTTCTATCCTAAGCCGCCACTGATGATTTTTCCAAAGGGCCTCTTTCCAACAGCTTTGGACATCAGGCTCTGTCTGATAGGCGACACGACCTTCTCTGCCTCCTTTTCCTTCTCTTTCTCTACCACCACCAGCTCTTTCCCCTTTCCCTTCTCAGCTTCAGCTTTGGCTCTAGCCTCCTCCTTCCTCTCTCTCTGATCTTAGCCATATATCTTTCATTTTCAGCTCGCTTCTTTCTTTTTTCGCCAGCTCATCTGCCCTGATTGCTTCCTCAATATGATCAATTCTAATTTTTAAGGCAGTGAGCTCATCTGATTGGCTAGCTGCTGAAAGTTTGATTTGGTTAAGCTCGGCTTTCACAATCTCCACATCTTCCCTCTTTTTAACATCATTAAGTAGCATAGCAAGCTGCTCCTTGATAACAGTAAAATAGGTGGAAGCTGAGGATTGATTGAGGAGGATCTCATCGCCGCCAGCTGATTGATTGTCGGCTGGTGCGGATTCTCAGCTCTCCAACCTCCTTCTTCACTCCTTCCAGCTCTTCTTTGACAACCAGTTTAACAGTATTTGAAATAGAAGATAGAAGATTTACCTCTGATGCTTTTATCATGTCTTCCATAGTTACACTGACAGAATCCACGATGTCTGCAGTCTTCATTGTGAGCATCTGAGTGAACTTATCCTCTACCCTCTTCTCCAGCTGATTTAGAATCGAAGAAAAGGTGGATCCTGGGCTGCTGGGAGGGACAACTGGTAGGGTTTCAGATAAGCCAAGGCGGCTTCGTAGGAAATTCAGGAGCTGCTCTTCTGATAGAATGACTGATAAGGATGAGATTCCAGCAGACTCCAAAACAACCTTCTCCCAGGAGATGAAGTTGTCCCAGCCTACTTCATCAGTGAACAGGCTCATCTCCTCCAGATCACTAGTCCTCAGATGATGGACCAGCCAGATCTCAATGAATTCCTTCATTACTTCAGGGTTAAACTGAAGTTCAGGAATTAATTCAGCTAATTTCCGTTTTGCATCTGATCGTAGGGAAAGCTCGAAGCTTCCTACAGATCCATCTAGTCTGGGAGTGTGTATTGGACTGATTTGGGGTGAGGGAGTGGGATATTTGGTGGAGAGGAAGTCAAGAAAATCGAACGATTGAGTAGAAGTGGGAGGGATATCAGGTGTGGGGGATGAGGTGGGATGTATTTCGGGTAAAGGAGATGAGGTGGGAGGTGTTTGTATTTGGATAATATCGGGAGTAGGCTGTTTCAGAGGCTCAGAAGTACCAGCCTTGGATACTTCTTCATCGCCTAGGTGGGTGGGGGATTTATCAGAAGATGAGATGTTGGAGGATGTACCTGGAGAGGCTTGCCTCTTGGCAGATGCGGTTCGCTCAGAGCTGGGATCTTCCAGCACCTCCGTCTCAGCTTGTACCGCTGAAGCTATTTGCAGTGTTACAGCCTCCTCTGGTAACAGACTAGCAGGAGTTGAGGAAGATTCCCCAACTGTATCAGCAGCCTTGACCAGCCTCCTTCTGGTCCTCCTCCGAAGTGGTTGAGCCAGTTCCGTTTCCACCCCAGCTGCTTCCTCAGCTGGCTGAGCAGCTGGTGCCTCTTCCCTGGCTGCTGGGATCTCAGCTTCTGGTACCTCTACTTCTGGTACCTCAGCTGGCTGTCTCTGTACCCCAGCTGCTGCCAATTCAAGTCTCTGGGCCTGTGCCTCGTCTAATTCATCGTCTGAGTCCGGCAGTCCACCCAATCTCTCATTTTTTGTAAGCAAACCCTTTTGCTTAGAAAATTTCTTCTTTCCTTCCCTCGTCTGGACCCTCTTATTCAGTCCATCCATCAGTACTGTGATCTTATTAAACAGACTTACACTAGACTGAGGAACCCAATCTCCAACCGTAGGGTTAAAAACCAACCTTGCCTGCTCTTCCTTTAACCTCCTAAATAGTAATTCTACCCAGTCAACCCTTACACCATCAACTATAGCTCTCATACAACACAACCTAGACTTAGTAACCCCGTCATGTGAACTCTGATCACCCAGAATTGACTTAGTTACTATAGTCAACAACAACCTATATTTCCTTCTCAACATGTGCTTTTTCAAATCCCTCCTTGTTCCCCTATATGTAACCCTAGTGAACAAATCAAAAGATTGTTCCCATTCCTCTTCCTTATATACTAATGGATTCACACCCTCAGCCGATGTATCCAAAGTCCTAGCCATATTTTCTTTGGTATACTCCAACCTAGTCCCCTCTACAGTAGTACTAAACCCGTCATCAGAAAACTCACAGTTTACTAGAAATTCTGCACCTATGAAGTCCATTGTTTTGTTTTCTGCGGATTTGAGTGAACAGTACCCTCATAGTCTTGATGCTTCCAACAGCCTTAAAATTTCGCTGGATTCCCTGTCCTGAGTGGTTTCAAAGTCGACATACATCTCGGCTTTGAGTTTATTTTTAACTGCTTCAGTATTCATTTTAAAATTTGAGACTGATGCAGTTATATAAGTGGGAGGTCTAGAAGGTTGGGATGAAGAAGAAGCCATTTGAATAATTTTTGTAAGAAAGGATTTTTACAGAGGTTTTTGATAAGTGAAATGTGAAAGTGAAAAATTTTAATGAAGAAGGTAAGATTTTAAACTTAGAGGAGAGAGAGGGAAAGTTTGGGAATGCAAAACGTGGCACGATCTCAGAGTTTTTATTTTAAACCGTTGATTTTAGGAGGCGCGTGTAAAACATCGACGGTTTAGCGAGAAAAACGATTGAAAGTCAGGCGCGTGGTCTTCATGTGTCTTGAATTGTGTAAAAAGTAACCGTTTATCCTACGGATTAGACGGCTAATAGACTTACTTTATCAGAAGTAATTATTATACCTGACGTAAGCAATGACGTGCCTTACTTTATAATCAGGTATTCTATTTCAGACTTGGTAAAATCAGACTTGATCAAATTGATCTTATCTGATATTTTTCAAAAACTCTCTCCTAGTCTGATTTTTGAAAGCCACAAAAATTTAAAACTTACAAAGTATTTTCAGCTTGGTTACAAAGTTCAGATTACTTGAACTACACACACTTAAGGACTTATTGAAAACAAAGATTTTGAGAAGAACAAAGATGAAGGTTTTCTGAATGAAGAGATTTATGAGACTAATTTGATATACCTGTTCCTGCAAACAAACACATCAAAACTTATTAGTAGCTGAGGTAGATCAGATAAGGTGCAGATAGTCATCTGTTTTTCAGAAAATCAGCTGACTATTGTGCCCTAGTCTGATTTACCATATGTAAGATAAGCAATTATCATGTCAGATAAGGTCAATATGACTAATCCTTGATTCTTGATTCCTAAACAGGAGATCAATGATATCAGCTACCTGATTGTCCTTTGACTCAGATCTAGTCTGATAATTCTTTCTAGACATAATAAACTAAATTGAGAGAGAAGAATAAAAAAAAACAGAATTAGAGATTTACTAACGAAGCATCTAATAAACCTAATTCTATAGATAATTCTTTAAACCTCGTCTCTGCCAGTGGTTTTGTCAAAATGTCTGCTCTTTGAAAGTCGGTCAAGATCTTCTCAAGTCTGATATCTCCTTTCTCTACATGGTCCCGGATGAAGTGGTGTCTGATGTCTACATGCTTGCATCTTGTATGAAGAACTGGGTTCTGAGTAATAGCTATGGCACTATTACTATCACAAAAGATAGGTACATCTTTGGTGATAATATTATAGTCCCTTAGCTGTTGACTTATCCAGATCCATTGTGAAAACAACAACTTCCACCGCCATATACTCGGCTTGATTGTGGAAGTAGCTACAGAGGTTTTGTTTCTTAGACAACCATGAAATCGGCTTACTTCCAAGAAATTGGCAAGTACTAGATGTAAATTTTCTATCTATCTTACACCCACCAAAATCCGAATCGAGTATCCAGACATTCAAAAAGTTGTCATCACCGGATACCACAATCCAACATTTACATTCCTTTCAAATACTTGAGGATTTTCTTTGCTGCTTCAAGATGGCTTTTCTTAGGATTAGCTTGAAATCGAGCACAGACTCCAACTGCAAATGAAATATCAGGTCTACTAGCAGTTAAATATAATAAGGAACCAATAAGACCTCAATACACAGTTTGATCAGTGTCTTCTCCCTTCTCATCTGGATCCATTGAAAAATTTGTTACCATAGGTATCTTAGTTTCTCGGCTGGTACCTATTCCATATTTTTCAATAAGATCTTTTGTATATTTGGCTTGGTTGATGAATATTCCATTCTTTGTCTGCTTGACTTGAAGTCCAAGAAAATATGTCATTTCTCTCATCATGGACATTTCAAATCTGCTTTTCATAAGACTACTAAATTCTTCACATAAGGATATGTTAGTTGATCCAAAAATTATATCATCAACATAAATTTGAACTAACAAAAGATCACAACCAAACTCTTTTCTAAAGAGAGTTCTATCAATTCTACCTTTAACAAAATCATTTTGAGTTAAATAATCAGACAAGGTGTCATACCAAGCTCTTGGTGCTTGTTCAAGTCCATATAGAGCTTTCCTTAGTTTATAAACCTTGTCTCCTTTGACAAAGCCAGGAGGTTGCTCTACATAAACTTCCTCAGCTAAGATTCCATTTAAGAAAGCTGACTTAACATCCATTTGAAAAACTATGAATCTTTTAAAAGCAGAATAGGCTAAAAACAATCTTATGGCTTCCAGGGCGAGCTCTTTTGTGCAAAGGTTTCATCATAATCAATACCCTCGATTGTGAATAACTTTGAGCAACTAATCTGCCTTATTTCTAACCAAATATTGTTTTCATCCCTTTTGTTTTTAAAGACCCATTTAGTTCCAATGACTTTTTGATGATGAGGCCTTTCAACAAGCTCCCACACATCTTGTCTTTGAAACGATTTAGTTCTTCTTGCATGGCATTAATCCAGTTGGAATCGATTAAAAGCTTCGTAATTGATTTAGGTTCAAGTAATGACACATAGCAACCGAACATACAATCTTGATTTAGTTGGGTCCTTTTCTGACACCGAGTCTAAATCTCCAATTATCTCGCTCACACTGGGTGATATGACATTACTTTCTTACCTTTATCTTTTACAGTAGATGATATCTTGTCTGAATTATTTATTTCAAATGATTCTATGTTACCTTCTGATAATTCTACCTGATCAGCTGATGTGTTGTTAGTCGTCTGATCAGCTGATGTGTCATTGGTTGTCTGATCAGTTGGTAGATCACCACATTGAGGAAGTTCTTTCGGGTTCTTTTCTTTTTTGTCGATTCTTCCTCTTCATCCGAATCGATTCTTGATTGTAGAATTTTATGGTTGATCCTTTGATAGTCATCTGATTCAGATTATCTGATATCTTTGTGATGTCCCTTATCTTATCAAACTCAAAAAAAGATTCATCAAATACCACATGGGGTGTTTCTTCTACACACAAGGTTGTCTTATTAAAAACTCTATATGCCTTTGATATAGATGAGTATCCTAAGAATATCCCATCTGCTATCTTGGCATCAAAGGTTTTTAATTGAGATTTCCCATTATTGTGTATGAAACATTTACAACCAAATATATGAAAATATGAAATTTTGGGAGATCTTCCCTTCCAAATTTCATAGGGAGTTTTACACTTATCCTTGACAATCAGACTCCTATTTTGAACATAGCAGGCGTATTCACCGCTTCCGCCCAAAACCTATGAGGAGTGTTGAATTCAGATAGCATTGTTCTAGCTGCCTCTTTCAAGGTCCTGTTTCTTCTCTCAACAACTCCATTTTGTTGTGGAGTCCTTGCTGCAGATGTTTCCTGAGCTATGACATTCTCAATGCAGTAGTTAGAAATCAATTTATTTAGGAATTCAGTACCTTTATCACTTCTAATTTTAACAACATTTAATCCTTTTTCATTTTGAATCTTTTTAAGAAATTCTGGAATCTTAGTCATAGTCTCATTCTTTTTGTACAAGAAAATAACCCAAGTAAATCTTGAAAAATCATCAACAATTACTAAGGTGTATTTTCTTCCACTAAAGCTGAGAGGAGTTACTGGACCAAACAGATCCATATGAAGAAGTTCCAAAATTCTTTACAAGAAGGATTACTTATTGTTTTAAAAGAAGTTTTGGTCTGTTTTCCTTTTTGACAAGAAACACATACATGGTTCTTTGAAAATACTTTATCAGGGAGTCCTTTAACTAAAGATTTCCTTGCAATCTTGTTAAGAGTTTTGAAATTTAAGTGACCAAGTCGTATGTGCCACAGCCAACTTAAGTCATCTGAACTCTTAGCAACAAGACAAGTATCCTTAGGACAGCTTTTGAAGTTGGCAACATAGATGTTACCTTGTCTTACTCCATCCAATAGAATATTTTCATTGATACCATCTAAAA
>CM061059.1:27065442-27475270 GCA_030762865.1 Paraleonurus japonicus
CTCTAGAAATTGTGTCATATGTTGATGTGGGAACTCATCTTCATCCTTTCCTTCAAATTGCTTTTCTCTAAGCATCCTCACGAGAGCGGGGCTTATCTAAAAATTGTTGGCTTCTATTCTCGACCTTGTTATTCCATCATTGTGCTCTCTCAATGACCTCCCTTGAGGTGGTGGCTCATTCATGGGTTGTGGTTGAGCATGTGGAATGTGTGGTGGCTCTTGATATCGTGGCTCATGATTGTATGGCATTTGTGGGTAGTATAATGGGATTGTTGTGGATGAGGTGGATAGTATGAGTATTGGTGAGCTTGTGGAGGGTAGGGGTATGGATTTTGGTAGGGAAAATGTTATGGTGGCATCCCTTGAGGATAAGGGCCAACTTGAGCATTAAAGTTATTCCCATGACCTCCATTGTCTACTCTTCCTTATCCATTTCCATGCAACTCCTCAACTTGAGGTTCACCAACAACTCTCTCCTCATTCCTTAGCTCTTCTCCTTCCATTGCTTCCCTTCTTCTTCTACCACGATTTCTTCTCAATGTAGCTTCTATCTCCGGATTGAGTGGCAAGGGTGGAATACCACTTGACCTTGTTAACATACACCTACAATACCACCAATCCAAGTATCAATTCCAACAAAAACAAACAAAACCAAAGGCAACAACTAGCCACGTCAAACAATCCCTAAGTCTCACTTATAGGCGCAAAAACTAACTCGCCGGCAACGGCGCCATTTGATTTGTAATTTTCCGGCAAGCGGTATTAAGACCAATCAAGAATATCGAACCCAAGGAAATTAGTTTGCAAGTGAGGCCCTTAGAATACAAGTTATTGGTGACTATTGTTGCAAGATGGTTTTGGCACTAAACACTACAATATAATTACAAGAATTAAAGTTAAATAACTAGCAAGCAATTGATCGAACGCCTAATATGCAATAACAAATAAGCTAAAATCAATGGGGATAAGGGTGCTAGGGATAATCTCCATCAAGGAATCCATGATTAATAAGCTATGATTGTATCAAATTGCAAATCAATCAAGTTAGAAAGCATAAACCATCATGAAATTAATCACTCCATTAATAACACAATGCCTAATGTGAGTATTCTTAGTCCTTCCAATCTCTCAATTAAGAAGTCTCCAATTCATACAATCATGCAAAATTATAACCCGATTAATCCCTAATCACGTTAGCTCAACTCTCGCCTATTGCTAGGGTGATCAAACATTAATCTAAAGAGATAATTTTGCATGAAGCACAATGAGATTCACAATTAGGAAGCAATCTAACTCAATTAATCATCAATTATCAACAATCATAGCATGAGGCAATCACATCATCCCTAATTTCAATTATCCCAAGCACAAAACTATTAGCCCATGGCGCTAAGAGCAAAAGCCATGAGTGAAAAATCTAAGAAAGCAATTAAGGAACTAATCACCACAAACAATGAATTAAAGAGACAAAATTAGAAGAACATCGTCAATTGGCTTCAATTAACAAAAATAAGAATGCTTGAGTCTTCACAAAGCCTTCAATTGCAATCTCCACCTCTTCAATTACAACTTGAAAATGAAAATATAATGGATTAAGTCACTAATCTAATGTACAAATGCTTGAATTCAATCAAAAACTAAGAATCTAATCCAATTACAAAGAGAATTAAGCTATAGAATGTAATTTTCGCCCAGAAAACTGCCTAATAACTGCTCTAAACTATGCTAGGTGGATTATACTCTGTTTTCCGCTCAAAATGAGTTAAATACAAAATTTTCGGATTTGGGCATCCCTCGACCTCGAGTCGAGGCCTTGAAGTTGTGTTCACGCTTTTGCAATTTTTCCGCCTGCCTCGAGTCGAGGCTTAGCCCTTGACTCGAGGGATCCACTTTTGCCCTCTCCCTCGACTCGAGGCTCAGCCCTCAAGTCGAGGCTGCTTCAATTTTTCGAATTTTAACACCAAGCCTTCACCCTCAAGTCGAGGCCCCTGGACCTCGACCAGAGGTCAAGTCCAGGGAATTTTTTCGACCCGGGCTCCGCCTCTGACCCCTGTTTTCGTCCGTCTCGATCATCTCTTCATCCTAAGAATGCAGGTACTCTTAGTTTGGCCAAATTCTACCGATTTACCTGTAAAACGGATGAAAAACATCAATTATCTCACAAGTAGTAGTTTTTAGGCAAAAGAGTGATACTCTACACATTTAGACACAAAATCTAACACTTTTGATCACTTTTTGCACCAAAATATACCTCAAAATCGTGCATCAATTCACTCCAATCAGATTCCTCATCTGACTTTTAATTTTCAGATTAGCAGATGCAGTCCTTATCTGACTCTGTGGTTTCCAAGGTCCAATTTTGACTTCTTTTGATGATTCAACAGCTTTCACAAATTTCCTTGGTTTTGGAATCTCTGATTTATTATTCCTATCATAACCAAGACTTGTTTTATCATGGAATTTTTGAGAAGTTCTAAAAATATGATCTATGGCTGATTGTGAGTTATTAAGCTGGCTCATTTTGAAGACAAGCTTCTCATTGACCTTCTTAATTGACTCATTTTCATTACTGACCACTTCAAATTTAGCTTTTAAAGACTTCAATTCATTCTCTAATCTTTCAAGCAGACTAACTGAAGTACTAGCCTCAGCCTGGGGTACACATTCCCACTTGAATGTTTCCTCAGACTCATAGTAGGTTACAACTTGTTTGCCTTTAATTAGAGTTTGAACCTGGTCTTTCAAAGTTAAATTTTCAGTCTCTAATTGTTTATAAGCACTTAGAGACATTTTTAGATCTTTCAAGAGACCCTTGATTATAGTTTCGTCATTGTCTGAGACAGATTTGTAAGACTCATTATCAGTTGAGGAATAGTAATCTACCTCTTTGGCCATCAGACACACTTCATCGTCTGATCCAAAATCAAATGAAGATGATAATGATGATGATTTTCTTGATTCTTTCTCCTTAGCAAGAAGGGCTCTCTGATCTGCAAAGCGCCTATCTCTCTTCTTCCTTTTCTCCACTCTTTCTTTAGGGGTTAGCTGGGGACAGTCATAGCTGAAGTGCCCTGGCTTGTTACAGGTGTAACAAGTGTCTCTCCGGTCTGATTTAGGACTGATAGGGTTCTTCTTTACAGGAGATTTATACCTTCTTATCTGATTTTTTCTTTTATCATCATCTGTTGATTCATCATCTTTTCTCTTAGATCTGCATCTGTCCTTCTCTGCATATTTTAACTTGTTACGCTTATATTTCATCCTTAATCGATCATACCTCTTTGTTAGCAATGCCATCTATTCCTTTAAGGATAGATCAGCTCCTTTAGGCTCTGCTACAATCTTGTCTTCTTTATTGACAAAGGCAATAGTCTTGGATGAGGTGCTTGACTCCATCTCTTCTTCCTCATCTTCTACCTGAATGTCAAACTCATAACCCTTCAAGTGAGAAAATAAAGTGTAATGTGTCATAGTAGAGAGATCTTTTGTAGCTTTAATCAAATTTCCCTTTTCCCTCCAACGCTTGGTTAGAGATCCAATGATTTTGTTATTGATTTCTTTTTTAGTATAAATCTTTCCAAGATCAGTGGCTCTATTGATCAGATTGGTCATTCGCATATCCAGCTGATCAATAGTTTCACCCTCTTTCATTTTAAAGATATCGAATAGATGGAGAACAGCTTATAGTTTGTTCTCCTTTACCTGATCTGTGCCTTCACACATGTTAGCTAGGGTGTCCCATATCACTTTGACTGTTTTTCACTTCTTAATCTTCTCGTACCATTCCCTGCTAAGTGTGACAATAATCTCGTTTCTTGCCACCTGATCCAGGTTATACACTTTCCTCTCATCGTTGGTTAATTCTGACACTTTCTTTACTGTTTGAGTCCGCGATTCTGAGCTGCTCGCTCCATCACTTACTCCACCGTGATAGAATTTGATTGGCCCATCAGACAAGACATCTTTCATTCGAGGATGAATCAATTTCAGATGATTTTTCATGTGGAACTTCCAGTAATCATAATCCTCTATATCAAATTCTGGAAGGTTCTTAACCTTTCTATCATTACTCAGAGACATGGTTAGTAATCAACAAGAAAATCAACATAATATATTCAAGAACAAATTTATTTCAAGATTTAGAAAATCAAAGATCACTTCGACCAAAAGAAATATTCAGAACAGCTTTAACACTACTCTGATATCACTTGTTGGCCCAGAGATTGAGTGAGTAAACAAGCTTAGATCGCCTCCTAGTGATAATCTAGAAGAGGGGGTTGAATAGATAATCAAATCTTTTTCGAAGATCAGATTATCTATTCAAAATATCAAAGCTAAGCAGCGGAAATAAGTTTTAACTCAATCTTTTAAGGATCAAAAAGCAATCTGAATTCAAATCTGAAATTAACTTGTTAGAACACTTGATGAATAACAAATAAGTAAAACAAGAAGTAAAGAACACCAGGAATTGTAGTGGTTCGGATCAAACTGATCCTATATCCACTCTCCTTCTTTAACTTGAAGAAAGGCCTCGACTGACTTACTACCTTACTTACTTACAAAGTTACAATTACAAAGATGCGAAGATTCTTCTCTTCAATTCTATCTTCAACCTATCAAGCTATCTAGAAACCTGGAAATTACAGTGCAGAAACTTTGAAGATATACAAGTAAGTGTTCTACAAACACTTAGAAACTTATGAAGATTCTTTTGAAAACTTTGTGAGTGCTTTTTGAAGATTCGTGAGTATTGAAAATGAGAGTGTAGATTTTTTCTATTCAGAACTGTGCTCAAACATATTTATAAGCCTATGAAACGGTTAGTTTGTTGTAACAAACTAAAAATCGTTCAACAAACTTATTCTTGAAAACTGCCTTGACTTCAGCTGACCTTGAATTAGTCGTCTGCAGCTGACTTGGTGAAGACTCACCTTTCTTATTTTACTCAACTGGTCTCGACCTCGTCTTGAGCTCTTCATTATTGTCTCCAACAGATGACTTCGTCTAGATCGTCTTCAGATGACCTTCTCTTTCACAACCTCAGCTGACTATTCTAGATCTACCTAGTCTGAACAGCCTAACACTAGAATTTATTACATCAGCTGTTTTATACACAATCAGCTGGTCATCTTACTTACACGAGCTTGACCTAATTCATACAATTTAACTCATCAAAACTACTTCTGATCTAACACATATGGTATGCTATAACAAATTTTCGGCCATTTTCCAGTAATTTTTTCGGCCAAAATTTGAATTATCCGGCAAAAAGGACCTATTTTGATATCAAAAGGACCAAAATTCATAAAATAAAAAGAAAAAGGACCAAATCTTGATTCGAGCAAAGTTACAGAACAAATTATGAAATTATTTCGTAATTATATGTACTAGTTGTTCATACTCCAATTTTGGGATTTTAGTGTGTAAATAAAAATTACTACACCAATTGCTTAGTAAGAAAACCAAAATCTTCAGGGAGCTTATTGTAATTACGACAATTTACAAATTTGTATTAGATGCTACAATTACTAATTTGTGAAGAATTCTTTACTGTTAAGTGTTCGATAAAATGCTTAGCATTCTTTGATTTAACAAATCCATCTGCCCTTTACCATGCACGAATTTCTTGCTTCTAATATCCATAGGCCCTTAGCATGTACCCTAAATCTAGAAGTGAAACAGTTTAGATAGTTAGAAACCTTACTACCTATGACATATTAAGAAAAAACTAAAAATTATTGATTGATCGTCGTCCGATTCAATTTTTTATATCTTTCCCTTGGTATTTTATATAATTTTTTTACATATAAGATGTTTGACCATTTTTCATTTTTACTTTTACATTTGGACGAGTATTTTAGACAAATATACATTATTTATTTTACAGTAACACTTATTTATCGTTACAATAATAAATGTTTAACCTAACCCTAGGAGCACATAGGGGCGAATTTTATTTTTTTTTACCTTTACGCGAATTTTTTTTTTTGAAAATATTCACTCGACCCAACTCGCGGATGATCCACAAATATTTTAGTAGTATTTGTGTGTATATTGTGCACAATAAAAATTGTGTACACAAAGTTTGGTTACAGTGTAGTATTATTTCATGTACTGTATAATATTAGTTTGGTTACAATATAATATTATTTTAAGTACTGTATAGTATTAGTTTGGTTACAGTGTAGTATTATTTCAGACATTGTATAATATTAGTTTAGTTAGCAACATTGTATAGTATTAGTTTAGTTACAGTGCAGTATTAGATAAAAATATTGTGCACACTGTGCACAATGTGTATACAAATATTTGCCCAAATATTTTTATATGAGAGTTTATTATTAATATTTCATTTCGTTTAGAAGTACAAGTTTTTTTGCCTATGCAAATAACACATTTCGTGAAGCATACTCAAACAAATTTTTGTTATAGCAAAATCTTTTGTAAAGTGGATCATGAGACACATCTAAGTTTACTGTATTTTAATTAACATATAAACTTATCCACTATCATTAATATAAATTATTTAATAAATTTTAATCATCTCATATAAAATGGTCGGATATGAATTTTTCTTTTGCGATGTATAAATTATAGATTTATAATAAAGGAAAAAAAATGGAATACTTAGAAAATATAATAGAATCGAACATGGTCCTAATCTTCTGTTTTATTTCTTATCCAATTAATCTCAGAGATCCTCATTGCAATATTATTATATTTGTCCGACACCTTATAATTTTTAAATGGAAGAAAGGTGTCGGACTAAAGGTCCTAATCTTCTGTCAAGGCTACCCATCCTGGCCTCGTCTCAACGCTCGGAATCAAAGCCCCTTATAATTTTCAAATTTTGATGCCTGCTATTCGAAATTTTTATATCTAATTTTGGTGCAATTTTTGTTGAACGTGGTTGGATTTTTAATATGGCTTTGATGGGGTGGGACAGTGGCGGCGATGGGAGTTGGCAGCGGTAGGGGTGAACAATTATATTGTTATATTATGTATATATATTGTTTATAATTTTTCAAAATTTAAATTTTAAATTTTTTTAATTAACTCTTCAGATTTTGGTGCTTGTTGTTTCACAGCTAACAGCGCGTGCACTGCCTTCATGTTAAACTGTTAATTTTTAACGGTAAATTCTTATGGGACAACATTTATTAAAAAAAGGATCATTTTCATGAGGATAAATTTTCATGGGACCAATTGTGCAATTTACCCTATAATAATAGCATCAATTAAGTTATAGATATATTATATAGTACTCCCTCCGTCCCGTAAAAGACTTCATATGTAGGTGGGCACACACTTTAAGAAAAAAGAGTAATGATTAAACTTTTGGGGGATAAATTTGTAAATTTTTATGTATAAAGTAAAAAAACTTTATTGGGATATGTGTATGTGAGAGTAAAAATAATGGCATTTGTGTAAATTAGTAAAAATTGTGAGGGTGGAGTTTATAAAAGGTTTTCCATTTTAAGGGTGTGAAACTTATATTGGGACGGACGAAAAAGGAAAGTGTGAAAGCTTTTATGGGACGGATGGAGTATAATAAATGTGGGCTTCCCCACAAATTATTATCACCATCCGTTGTCATGAGCTTCTCTCAACCTTCGCAAACAAAATGCAAATACATTGTATAGATGAATGGTAAGTGAGAAGATTATTGAGAGGAAAGCACTTTTATATAGTGTGTTCGAATCTATATGATGATAATTTTTTATTAAAATATTGTAAAAGTGAATTACAAATATCACTCGTGCATATTTCTTAATTTACAACCAGTTGATCAAGAGACCTTGATGCAAAGAAAATTTGCATCTTCTGATATCTTTTTTTTAAAAAAAATGCAAGATATAATAATACAAACATCACCATCAATCTTATCTCTTTTCTCTCTCCTCACCCTTACAAGGTTGACATATACATACACAGATAGATACAGAGTCATATCATGATCATGATATAATAAAGCCAAATGATCATTGATACAGAGTCATATCATGATCATGATATAATAAAGCCAAATGATCATTGATCAAAACAAGCAATTCACCCAACCTACTTGACCTGTCAAGTTGCCATTGACTTAAATTTCCAATTCTACCCTTGTCAATTGTATTAATGGCAAAGTTCTAGTCAAGTAACTTTTGCCCTGTTTCTTAGAGTAATCAATGTTATCTTGAATTAATTTTGCAGTAAAACTTAAATTTTTTAATTTTTAAATAATATTAGTTATTTTATCAAAATATTAATTTAATAATAATATTATATAATAAAAATAACTAATATCTTTTTAAGTTGTACAATAAAATTAGTTTACAAGAAACTTACTCATTAGGTGATCATTTTCATTTTCTATACATTTTAGGATGGTGTTCAAAATGTTATTTTCTCCCGTAATCACTTTCACATTTTTCTTTTTGAATGTTCTAAAATAATTTTTACTCCCTAAAAATATACACTCTTCATAAATTTCACCCCCCATAATATTCACAATTTGGCATATATATTGTTGATGTTAGTGACTATGTTATCACTGATTGTGCCAACACTCATGTCACAACATCAGAATTTTTTATTTTACTTAACACTCAAAATATTTTCCAAAAGGTCTCAGTTTTGCAGGTTGAAGACTTATGAAAGTTGTTTCTAAGTCATGCGCTTACAAGACAAGATAAGAGTGAGATCCGGCGAATATGCGCAGTTGCTAAATTATAGGAGTGAAAGTCATGTGTTGATACAATTTTGATGTCTAGATTATCTATAAATATGATGCTGCTATGAAGACACGAAATGAGATTGAGAGAGACTACATAACGTAATCTATTGGAGTTTAAATTTTTTTGGTCCCATAATTTTTACCTTTTTCACAAAAGGTCCCACTTTAGTTAAAAAATTTAATTTAGTCCATAATTTTCCCGATTGCTCAATTTACGCCCAATTTACGCCAGAGACACCAAAACGGTGTCGTTTTTGGCATGTGCTGTGCACGTGTATCGTTAAATTGGGTGAATCCGACGAATTGAAGATGTGGACGCTTGCGTGACTTTTCTGCATCCATTTGTCAATTAAGATTTTATTTTTAATTTTCACATCACATTATTTAAAGTGCTATTCTAATGAAAACATTTTTTTAATGTATCCGAAATGAAAGTTGCGTTTAAAAAGCCTTTCTCCCCCAAAATATTAAGAACCCTAATTACGTATCTATCTCCCCCAAAGCTCTGCGTTCATAGTCGAAGGTGAGAGGATTGTAGTGGAATTTATGTGAAATGTCAAATTGTAATGGAAACTCAAGCTCAGAGAGTATGAAATGCCATTGTCGGCGACTAGCGACCATCGCAATAGCCTGGAACGGCGACAATGTCTGGCGAAGATTTATTGGATGTGAAAAGTACCTGGTACGTTAATGAGATTATTAGTATCTTAAGTTTGTAGTTGTTTAGAGACGGTTATGGTAGAATTAAAATTTGTCTGATGTATTTTTTTTTGTTTTTTTTTTTGTTTGGGTAATATAATTCTGGATACGTAAATATTTTTGATGGATTGATCCTCCTGTGTGCGATAGAGATAAGCAAATAATTTCTGGTTTATTGAAGAAAATGAATGAATTGAAGTCAAAGAATAGTAATCGTGAATCTATTTCACAGAAGCTGGGGAAAATCACAACAATCTTGTAGGATGCAAATGACATATTGGAGGAAGAAAAGAGAAGCAAATGACAGATTGGGAAAATGAGTCTATAAAAAACAAGCAATGAGTCTATAAAAAACAAGCAATTTCATACATTGATAGAAACTGTAACAAGAAGATGTTTCACTTCAAAAGCCAATGTCATACATTTCATATATCCTGAAATAACCATCAAATACAAGATTCAAATTCACAAGTTTCATCCAACAAAAGGCAAAATATTTGATTTTTCAAAGTGCTTCCAAATAAGCAAAATACGTGACACCATGAGATCAAAAATACATGTTCAACCACTCATGTTAATGCCTTTTCAAAAAAGATTTAAAAGGTTCTAAAATACTCCATCATCACTTCTTTTTCTTTCCTTTGCCCTTCCTATCTGAACCACTTGTTTGAGATGTGTTAGGATGAAAAATGTATTTAGTTTTGATGAGTTAAATGTAAAATAGGATGACCAGCTGAAACCTTTGAATAGTCAGCTGATGTAGTGAAAACATGTAATAGACTAAGTACAAGAAATCAGATGAAGATAAGTATAAAAGATCAGACGAAGACAAGTACAAGGAGTCAGATGAAGACGAATACATAAAGACAGATGAAGATAAGATCAAGATCAAAAGCAACAGACTACAAACACCAACTGAAAAGCAAGACACAGACGAGGTGGACCACGTCTAAAGATGAGTAAAGAAGACGGGGAACAAGTGTAGAAACATCAAGCAGTTTCAAGAACAGTTACAGTTAACCAAGAAGAAGTTACAAGATTCAGTTAGTTAGTTATAACTAACAAGAGAAGAATCAGCAAGGAAATTACAACTACCAACAACAGTTCTCTATAAATAGATCGAGTAATTAGAATAGAATAACTTTTGCACTTCTTAGATACACAAGAAATTTTGTAACACACTCAAAGCACTCAAATAGTTTCACATACACACAAGAACGCACTTGACGTTCATAATTTTCCATAGTGTTGGTAGAACACTATCATTCATATCTTCAAGCCATATTTTCAGAATTCGAGAAGGAAATTTATAAGGCTGAAGATAGTCACTGTAATCTGTAAGGAAGCAAGAAAGGAAGAAAGTAAGTGAGTCGAGACCCTTCTTCATGTTGAAGGAGGAATGTGGACGTAGGATCTTTCGATCCGAACCATTATAAATTTGGTGTTCTTTCTTTCAATTTTCAATTTCTGTTATTACTTACACGTTGATCAAACAATATTTCAGATCGCTTTAGATCCTTTAAAGATTGAGTATAAATTTGTTTCCGCTGAATACTTTGATTTGTGGGTTTGCAAGTTGATTGATAATCTGAATTTTGAAAAGTTTAGATAATCTATTCAACCCCCCCCCTTCTAAATTATCTCTGGAAGGTCATTCGAACTCTTAAAACCACTCAATCTAGGGACTAACAAGTGGTATCAGAGCAGTGTTAAGCTGTTTCTGATATATTTGTGGTCTTGAAGTTTCTGAAATCTTTTTTAGATCATTCTCTTTATTTTTCGATTCACTAACATCACTAATAAGTCTCTGTTGAGTTTCTTGATTCACTATATCTATGATCAAGAGTAAGAAAACTAGGAGTCTACAGGAATTCTCCATTGAAGATTATTGTTGGTCCCACTTAGTTGAGTATATTAGACAAAACTTATACGAGACTTCTAGAAAAATCTAGAAGGGGGGGTTGAATAGATTTTTAGATTTTTACAAATCTTTCATAACTTACTCAAGACACCAGAATTACACAGCGGAATTTAATTTTAAACTCAACTTTATTAAGATCAAAAGCACACTGATATTTTAGTTCTAACTTCAATTCTAAAATTATTTTTTGATTGATAAACTGAAAATTTAAAGATACAGACAAGTAAAGTAAAGCAATAAAGAACACAAAGAACTATAGTGATTCGGATTATGAATAATCCTACGTCCACTCTCCTTCTTCAACTTGAAGAAGGGACTCTGCTTACCACTTACTTACTTTCAATCCAACTTACAGCTTACAACTCGTGACGATCTTCAAATCTTCAATCTCCTAAATTCTTCTCTAAGATCTAACTATTACAGTGAATATTGAATTTTGAAGATTACAAGTAAAGTGTTCTATAAACACTTAGAACTTTTTGAAAACTCTTTTGAAAAACTTGTGAATTGATTATGAAGATAGAAATCTGAATTGTGAATAATGTGTAAATTGTGTTGTGTAAAAGTGTTTGAAAAAATTAAAATCTAGACCTATTTATAAGTCTAAAAGACAGTTAGTTTGTTAGTCAGTTCTAACAAATTAAAACTGCTCAACAAACTTAATCTTGAAAACTGCTTTGCTCCTTAGCTGATTTATTCTACTCGTCTGCAGCTGACTTGGTGAAGATTCACCTTTCTTATTCTACTCAGCTTGTCTTGACCTCGTCTGAGCTCTTCATACTCGTCTCCTGCAGATGACTAGATTTGAGCTTGTCTCCAGATGACTTGCAACTTCTAGTCTACAACCAACTTGTTCAGTCCTCGACCTAGTCTGATCAGCTTAATACCAGACTTTGATCTCAGTTGTTCTTCATAGTCGTCTGATCATCTGAATTGCTTCTTTTTAACTCATCAAAACCTTCTTGATCTAACAATTATGATTACTGGAAGTTTAGGATGGAAAATCATCTGAAAGCGATTCATGATCGAATGGAAGAAGTCTTAGAAGAAGGTCCCATAAAGTTTTATCATGGAATTGTAAGTGATGGAATTGGAACTTCAGAAACAAGGGTTAGACGAGAAAAGAAAGGTGCTGATTTGATAAACGATGAAAGAAAGATTCACAACTTAGATCAAGTGGCAAGAACTGAGATAATCGAGACGCTTAGTAAAGATTGGATCGAAAAAATTAAAAGGTGCAAAACTGTAAAGGAAATGTGGGAAACTTTGGCTAATGTGTGTGAAGGGTTAGATCAAGTTAAGGAAAACAAGCTAAAATCTGTGTTGCATACATTTGATACTTTCAAAATGAAAGAAGGCAAGACTTTTGATCAATTGGATGTCAAATTGACAAATCTCCTCAACAAGACTGCAGACCTGGGAAAGACTTACACAGAAAAGGAGATCAATAACAAGATTATCAGATCCTTAAGTAAAAGATGGAGAGAAAAGACCAATATTCTTAAAGCAACTCATAATTTGTCCTCAATCTCTCATCATACTTTATTCTCACATCTTAAGGCACTGGAATATGAAATTCAAATTGAAGATGAAGAAGACGAAGCTGAGTCATCTACTTCTGGAAAGACAGTTGCATTCCTTCATCAAGAGGAGTCTGAAAAAGTATCCAAGGCATCAGATCTATCAATCAAGGAAGAAATGACTCTTCTAATGAAAAGGTATGAACGGCTTAAGTTGAAATACAAGAGGAATAAAATGGATAGATCAAGTCGACGAAACTACAAGTCAGACGGAGAGGAGAAGAATTCAGATAATGATAAAAGGAAGTATCAATCAAGAAGGTTCAAATCACCAGTCAGGAGAGGAGATAATAGTCCAAAATCAGATAGAGGAGATATTTGCTATACTTGCAACAAACCTGGTCATTATAGTTACGATTGTCCTCAACTTACTCCAAGAGAACGAGAAGAAAAGAGGAAGAAACGTGATAGGAGATATGCAGACCAGAGAGTTCTTCTAGCTGAGAAAGAAGGAACTCATGAGACATCATCATCCTCATCTTCATCTGGATTTGGAACAGATGATGATATATGTCTAATGGCTAAAGAGGTAAACTATTATTCTTCTTCAGATAACGATTGTGAGAATCTATCTGAATCAGATCCGAGTCTTATAAATAAACTTCTGAAGGATTTGGAGACTGCTCTATCTGCATATAAACAGATAGAGATAAAAAATTTAAGTTTAAAGGATAAAATTCTCAATCTAACCAAGGTTAGTCAGACTAGGATTAGTGAAGAATTAGACTATCACTAATACCTCATCTGAGAAGACTGATGAGTTGGAAAAAGAATTGAATGCTTTAAAAATTAAATTTTCAAGTATCTATTCAGAAAATGAGAGTTTTAAGAGGACTAACAGAGAGTTAAATCTCAAGTTAGGACCTCTTAGTGACACTCAGTCTACAATAGATAAGATCTTCAGTACTTCACAGAAGTCTAGTGATAAGACAGGATTGGGCTTTGATAGAAATAAGAAGGATGATCCTGTAAAACCAAGGATTTTTGTCAAAGCTACTAAACCTAAGGAAGGGACAAGACTTGGTCCTTAGAAACCTAAAGAACAAATCATCTCACCTGATATTTCTGTAAAGAAAATACGGACAAGGAGAAATGTTCCTAAGGCAAAACCAAAGACTAGGTCAAAATCTTATTCAAAATATAATAACTTTGATGGAAGGAGCAAATCATACCCATTCTTAACACGATATAAGACAATCACAAAAGATCAGCTGAATAAGATTGATCTTGACAGTTTTATATTGGTAGATAGATATGGTTGCAAGCTTCAATCATTGGTTTTAAGAAATATAGATATGTTTATCTGGATTCCAAAGCATCAATTTAACCTGGAAGGACCCAATTTACAAAGGGTACCTAAAATTTAAATCTGTGATTGCAGGAAGACAGAAGAATAGTAGAAAGGGCAGATATTCTTGAGGACATCTGGTATATTGACAGTGGCTGTTCAAAGCATATGACCTATGAGAAACGTCTACTTTCTAACTATCAGACTATAGATGGACCAAGAGTCATGTTCGGAGATAACAATTTTGGGTTAACCAAAGGAGTTGGAACGTTGATGATTGGAGACATCCAAGTGAGCGAGATCTATTATGTTGAAGGGTTGAAGCATAATTTGTTGTCTGTCTCACAGTTTTTTGATAAGGGTTTTAGTGTCAAATTCACTCATAATGCATGTTATGTTTTAGATGGTATCAATGAAAATATACTATTAGCTGGAGTCAGACAAGGTAACATTTGTGTTGCCAACTTTAAAAGTTGTCCTAAGGATACTTGTCTTGTTGCAAAGAGTTCAGATGACTTAAGCTGGCTATGGCATAAACGTCTTGGTCACTTAAACTTCAAAACTCTTAACAAAATTGCAAGGAAATCCTTAGTTAAAGGACTTCCAGATAGAATATTTTCAAAGAACCATGCTTGTGATGCTTGTCAAAAAGGAAAACAGACCAAAACTTCTTTTAAAACAATAAATAGTCCTTCTTCAGAAAGGATTCTGGAACTTCTTCATATGGATCTCTTTGGTCCAGTCACACCTCTCAGCTTCAGTGGAAGAAAATATACCTTGGTAATTGTAGATAATTTCTCAAGATTCACCTGGGTTATTTTCTTGTACAAAAAGAATTAGGCAATGGCAAAGATTCCAGAATTTTTGAAAAGAATTCAAAATGAAAAAGGACTAAGTATTGTTAAAATCAAAAGTGATAAAGGTGTTGAATTCCTTAATACACTTGTTACTAACTATTGTACTGAGAATGACATAGCTCATGAGATATCAGCTGCAAGGACACCCCAGCAGAATGGAGTTGTTGAAAGGAGAAACAGAACCCTGAAAGAAGCTGCTAGGACTATGTTGTCTGAGTATAACACTCCACACAGATTTTGGACAGAAGTCATTAATACTATTTATTTTGTCCAAAATAGATGCTTGATTGTTTAAAATAAGTGTAAAACCCCTTATGAATTTGGAAGGGTAGATCACCCAAAATTTCATATTTTCATATTTTTGCTTGTAAGTGTTTCATTCACAACAATGAAATATCTTATTTAAAGACTTTTGATGCTAAGATTACAGATGGGATATTCTTGGGATACTCATCTATATCTAAAGAATATAGAGTTTTTAATAAGACAACCTTGTGTGTGGAAGAAACACCACATGTTGTATTTGATAAATCTACCTTTGAGTTTAGAGATGCAAATGACGTTACGAAAATATCAGATGATCTGAATAAGATGACTATTAAAAGATCAATAGTAAAGTTCTATAAACAAGAATCAGATTCAGACGACGAAGAAGAAGAACCGAACTCAAATAAAGAAAAAGAACCTGAAAGTTCTTCAAGATCGACTGATCAGACAACTACCATACCAGATGATCAGGAAGATGTATCTGAAGGTAACACAGAATCATTTGAAAAGGATATTTCAGACAAATCTTCATCCACAGTAAAAGACAAAGGTAAAAAGGTATTGTCTTATCATCCACCTGAACAAATAATTGGAGATTTAGATTCTGGTGTCCAGACGAGGACACAACTAAATCAAGATTGTATGTTCAGTTGTTATGTATTATTACTTGAACCTAAGCCAATTACTGAAGCTCTAACTGATTCCAATTAGATTAATGCAATGTAAGAAGAATTGAATCAATTTCAAAGACAAGATGTGTGGGAGCTTGTTAAAAGGCCTCATCATCAAAAAGTCATTGGAACTAAATGAGTCTTTAAAAACAAAAGAGATGAGAACAATATTGTGGTTAGAAACAAAGCCAGACTAGTTGCTCAAGGTTATTCACAATCAGAAGGGATTGATTATGATGAAACCTTTGCTCCAGTAGCTCGTTTGGAGGCCATAAGATTGTTCTTAACTTATGCTGCTTTTAAAAGATTCATAGTTTTTCAAATGGATGTAAAATCAGCATTTCTAAATGGAATCTTAGCTGAAGAAGTTTATGTAGAGCAGCCTCCAGGCTTTGTCAAAGGAGACAAGGTCTTCAGATTGAGGAAAGCTCTATATGGACTTAAACAAGCACCTAGAGCATGGTATGATACTTTGTCTGATTATCTAATTCAGAATGGTTTTGTGAAAGGTAAAATTGATAGAACTTTGTTTAGAAAAGAGTTTGGTAGTGAACTTTTATTAGTTCAGATTTAGGTTGATGATATCATTTTTGGATCAACTAACATGTCTTTATGTGAAGAATTTAGTCATCTCATGAAGAACAGATTTGAAAAATCCATGATGGGAGAAATGACGTACTTTCTTAGACTTCAAGTCAAGCAGACTAAGAAGGGGATATTCATAAGCCAAGCAAAATATGCAAGGGATCTTATTGAAAGGTTTGGAATAGGTACCAGCTGAGAAGCTAAGATACCTATGATGACAAACTTCTCCATGGATCCAAATGACAAAGGGGAAGACACGGATCAAACAGAGTATCGAGGTCTAATAGGTTCATTATTATATTTAACTACTAGTAGACTTGACATATCTTTTGCAGTGGGTGTCTGTGCACTGTTTCAAGCAAAGCCAAAGAAGAGTCATCTTGAGGCAGCCAAGAAGATTCTTAAGTTTCTGAAAGGTACAATAAATGTAGGACTGTGGTATCCAGCTGATGATAATTTCGAGTTGTCAGGACACTCTGATTCAGACTTTGGTGGGTGTAAGATAGATAGGAAATCTACCTCTGGAACTTGCCAATTTCTGGAAAGTAAGTTGATTTAATGGTTGTCTAAGAAACAAACCTCAGTAGCTACTTCTACTACTGAAGTTTAGTATATGGCAGCTGGGAGTTGTTGTTCACAGCTCATCTGGATTAATAAATAGCTAAGGGACCATAATGTTATCACCAGAGATGTACCAATCTTTTGTGATAGTAATAGTGCCATAGCTATTACCCAGAACCCAGTCTTACATACTAGGTGCAAGCATGTTGACATATGACATCACTTCATACGAGATCATGTTGAGAAATGTGACATCAGCCTAGAAAAGATTTTGACTGATTTCCAAAGAGCTGACATTTTGACAAAACCTTTAGCGGAGACAAGGTTCAAGGAATTGTCTATAGAATTAGGATTATTAGTGCTTCTTTATTTAATTCATAATCTCATCTTATGTTTCTCATTCTTTATCTCTCTCGCTTATTTTACTATGTCTAGAAAGAAGTATCAGACGTGTAGAGGATCACATGGATAATTATAGAGCTGATATCATTGATTTCCTTTAAAAGGAATCAAGAATCAAGGATTAATCTATTGATCTTAAACTAACTTGATGCTTGTTTATCTGACATGAAGTAATTCAGACAAATACATAATAGTCATCTGTTAAAGCAAAATAGACGAGTATATGTACCTTGTCTGAGTTACTCACAAAGGTTACTAATAGTCTGTCTCAGTGTCTTTGTTCTCAGGGAAGTTCAAATCTGGCTGACACGTTCATCGCAGGATAAGATGAAGCACACCTTATCTGATAATGCTAAGACAGACAATGTTATAAATCAATCCAGACAAGGTGAAATATAACAGAAAGTATTTTCTAACCCTTATACTCTTTTAAATATTTGTAAAATTATGAATATTAGTTCACATAATCAATATGTGAATTTAATATCATAATAGTTTTAATTTTTCAAAAATGAATTCACTCAGTTGGTTCTTTTAAAATTGTTTTTCAAAAAGGATAAGGGTTCTGATTTTGTTTCTCTATTAAAAAAAATATACTTATTAGTTTTATCTCTCCAATTATCTGAAAAGTAAAAGAAAATTAAGTTACTTCTTGTCAGAGAAGTTACTACGGACCCGAAATTTTTATCAAATTGAATTTTAAAAATGCTGATTGTTGTTCACGCGCTCGAATTGGAGGCAATTTCTGAAATACGAACCATCAATAGTTCACGCGCGACATATTAAATATGACTATTATTTTATACTCTACAATTTTTGGAATAAATTGTTGTAATTGCATTTATGATGGCTCGAAAATTCAAATTACACTTTATCAGTTAATAATGAGTTTTTATAATATTTTAATCAAATCTATTTCCATATAAATAGGAGTTCGTGTGCATTTTATTACTTACGCACATAAAACTTGTTCATATTACTCTCTTTCTCTCTCAAAGTTTCTTTTCCCTCTCAAAACCTTTAAACCTTCAGCAATGGCAGATCCTAAGAAACCCAAAGTTAAATTCGTGTATGAGTTGAATAAAATCAGAGACAAAATAAAGTCTGAAATGTACGTGGATTGGAATTCAACCACTGATCCTGAGTCACTCGAGATTCTTCAACTCTTAGAATCGAGAGGACATAAGCAGTATTGTTCTATGAAACCTTCAAAGAACAAAACCCTCGATGATCTTGCTGTTGAATTTCTGACACGAGCAAAGCTGAAAACAAATGCATTTAAATCTCGTGTTCGCTCAAACGGGAAGAAGGAGAAGGTGGTGGTGACAGTGGATGATTTAGGGAAAATTTTTTAGTTGAGTACAGATGGTACGAACCCTTTCACCTACAAAAGTGACGATTATGTGGAAAGATTTAGATTAATGGCAAGAAGGTCATACCAAAACACTACGACGAATCTGAAATGACCAATGCTAAAGAGGAAATATTGACTGTTGATGTTGATTCTAACAAAGTGTATATTGGGGGAGCAACAAAGCCATGACGGATTGACCAGACTAAGACTTTGTTGTCTTAGGGCCATTTTGGACGGTGTTGAGGTCAACTGGGCAGTTGTTTTCGAGATTGGTGGAAGAAAGGAAGAGATTTGTGAATATACAAATCTCACAGACGATGTGAAGTGATAACCAGCATGATGACAAGGATAACCATTATCCTGGAGACGAAGCTGGGAACGGAGAACCTCAATTGGGAGGTTGGAGTCAAGAAGTTTACTAAGTAGAAGGGTTTGCTTACTAAAGATGAGAAGATCTTTGGACCTTCAGACTCGGAAGGAGACGAGGAGGTTCCTCTCGCACCAGCAACACCTAAAAAGAAGAAGGTTGTTAAAGCCAAGACAAAGAGGGTGCAGACGTTGCTGGAGGATGAGACCTCATCTGAGGAGACAACAGATGAGGAAGAGGCGGAGAGGATGGAGAAGACAACTTCCTAAGGGGGAAGTGTCTCAGCCAAGGTCGCGGGGACCTCAGGACAAGAGGAAAGGGTTGAGATATCCTCAGGGGAGGATTAGAAGAAGCTGCATATTCCTCATAATCATCTTCATCTGATGATGCAACAATTCCCAAACCATCCTCATTCCATCCTAGCGATGAAGAGGCAGACAAGGTCGCTGCCTCAGAGCCTCTAAAACGGCCTACTCCCATAAGTCCAACCCAACCCCAACAAACAGATGACCCTTTCTCCTTTCTATCCACATCCCTATCTGAACCTAACCTGTACCTACCTTCATCTTCCCAACCCCTCTGGAGAAATGGGATCGATTGAACTCTCTCCTCGATCTCTTGGAAAGAAATATCTACTAAGGAAAGAGTCAGCCCTAGCAGATGAACCTGATCTTTTAGGAGAACTAGTGGATGTCTGGTTATTAAGGAGATTAAGGACAAGATCCTTTGAGGAAACAACAATCCTCATAGGAGAAGCCGGTGGTAATAATCTCTCAATCTGGGAAAAGAATGTCCTAAAGAAGGCTGATCTCAAGTCCTTTTTGGAGATCCTATCTGAGGATCAGTTTGTTGACTATATTCTTCAAAGAGTATATCTTGGAGATGAGGCTGAACAACCAGAAGGGGCTAAGGAGGAGACAGAGAAGGATGTTGAGAATGAAAAGGAGGCGCAGAAAGGAGATGAGGTGGAAAAATAAGTAGAGGAAGCCGTGGAGATGGAGACGGAAAAAGAGGTGGAAGCTGAGGAAGAAACAGTTGGTGGAGCTGCCGATGAGCCCACTGAGATGGATACAGTGGAGGAGGCACAAACAGAACAGGTGGATGAGCAGATACCAGCTGTGGTGGAATCTAAAGTGCCAACACATTAGATGCATTGGGTAGATTCACCACTAGCCGCAGTCGATGCTATTATTCCAGTCAAGGAGATTGATCTGACTCAATCTTCTCCATCAATCGAAACTGCACAACCATCACCATCTGTGTCTGTATCCGATTTTGAAGCTTTGAAAGAAGAGGTATCAAGTCTGAAGAGTGTATGCTTAAGTGCCCTCCGATTTGTTCCTGGCTTGATCGCCTCTTCGACCAAAGGGAACATAGAGGTAGCTATGCATGAGAAGACAAAAATAGACCTCTATTTCTCTGGAATCAGACATGAAGAGAAAATGGTTGCGGTCAACTTGAAAATTGCTGAAGAAGAAAAGGCATAAGAGGCTTAGGTCAAACAGTATGTTCGAGATGCATTCGCTGAAATTAAAGATGTTGTTGAAGACCAGGTCAAGGAGTCATGGACTGATAAAGAAGCTTCTTTTCAGCGAGTTTTGAGGATGACTATGGCCATGGAGAAAAACCTCCAGACGAATCAGCTGTAGCAATTCATTGACAATGAGTTCAAAATGTTGGAAGCAGCTTAGAAGAAAAGATGCGATCAGCTGGATCAGAAGACGGGTCTTGTCAGACAGGAACTCTTGGGACAAATTGAGCAAGTAGCCACCATCTGCAACACTAGATTTGTTGATGCTAAAAGGGGGAAGGTGGTGAGCTCAAGAAAATGATAGACACCCAAGATGACAAGATCCTAGTGATTAGGGTGAATTATTGCATGATAATCGTGTGTTTATTTGTCTCAAATTGATATGATTATCATGTTAATTCACTATTATTTGGTCCAATTGCACTTAATTGTTTGATTTGATATTATGAGGTTATATTGCAGGTTTGAGGTCAACTTTGAGTGCAATTTGAGGATATCTATTATATTCAAATAAAAGGAGAAATTACATGGGTAGAAAGAGGGTCGAGAGACGGTCGTAACACAAAAAGAATAAGGTCAATCGGAGATCGGGAGAATAACTTACAAACATTTGAGCTGGAATTACCTCAACTCGACCAGAGGAGATGAAGATTCGAGCCGAGGAGATCAACTCGACCCGAGTTGATCAATTCAAGCCGAGTTGATGACATGAAAATCTTTCAGATTGCACTGTTTCCCAAGAAAAGCTTCAACTCGAGCCGAGTTGGTGCAACTCTAGCCGAGTTGACCCTGAGTCTGCGCGATTTTGACCAATTCATCCGATTTTTGAGGGGCTTATTTGCAATTTTTGTTATTTTAACCTAGCCCCATCCTATAAATACCCCAATTTCATATATTGAAAAGTGAGAACACATTGAGCGCAAGAAAGGAGAGAGAAATTAGAGAGAAAATTTAGGATTTTAATTCCTACACACACTTTTTCACACACATAACTAGGGTTTTGATTTCTTCTTCAAATTTAGACGATCAACGGATGAATTCTTTATGATTGGAAGCCAATTAGGTGATATTCTTCCTTTAATTTCAGTTTTCTTGATTCAATTTCTTGTTATGACATTCGGATTATTCAATTAATTTTATGGATTTCTTTTCTTCAATTATGATCAACTAAATTCCTAGTGCTAGGGTGTTTTGATGCATATGGGTGATTGATCTTGTGAGGATGTTAGATAAAGTAGAGTTTTGATGAGTTAAAAGAAGCAGCTCAGCTGATCAAATGACCTGAAGAACAACTGAGATTAAGCTAGGCTGATCAGATGGGGTCGAGAACCAATCTAGTCAGCTGAGATCTAGTCATCTGCAGGAGACAAACATGAAGAGCTCAGATGAGGCCAAGATATGCTGAGTAGAATAAGAAAGGCGAATCTTCACCGAGTCAGCTGCAGACGAGTAGAGCAAGGACAGCTGAGGATTAGCAGTTTTTCGTAATTAAGTTTGTTAAAGCAGTTTTCAGTTTGTTAGAACTGACTAACAAACTAACTGTCTTTTCAGACTTATAAATAGGCCTAGACACTTCTTTTCACATAATTTTTACTGAATACGATATACACAGAATTCACAAGTTACTTTTCCAGAAATTTATTCTCTCAAATCACAAGTTTTCAAAACACAAGATTTCTTCATAGAGTTTTCTAAGTGTTTATAGAACACTTCACTTCACATCTTCAAATACACTTCTTATTCCTAGAATTAGATTTCAGAAGTTTGATTAGCATTTTTGAAGAGTTGAAGATCAAGTTGTAAGTTGTAAAGATTGTAAAGTAAGTCAGTAAGCAGCTAGTGGAGACCCTTCTTCAAAGTTTGGACCACTATAAAATCTGGTGTTCTTTACTGCTTTCATTTATCTTTTTGTTCAATTTACAATTTATCGTTCAAAGATTAATTTTAGAATTAAAGTTAAGATCTGAATATCAGTGTTGCTTTTGATCTTAGTAAAAGTTGAGATTAATATTGAATTCCGCTGTGTACATCTGGTACTTTGAACATATTTTGAAAGATTTGAAAAATCTGAAAAATCTATTCAACCCCCCCTTCTAGATTTTTCCTAGAAGGCTGATACTTGTTTTACCTAATCTACTCAACTAATCGGGACCAACAAGTGGTATCAGAGCAGTGTTAAGCTGTTCTGATATTGATTTTAGGTCTTAAATAAGATTCTGAAATTATCTTGATTTTCTTCATTCTTTTATTTGCTACTAACAGTGCTACTAATTAATTTGTGGAGTATTTTGTTTCTTTATCTCATCATGTCATCAGGAAAAAGTAAGAAGTCTAGGAATCTTCCTGAATTTTCTATTGAAGATTATGATTATTGGAAATTTAGGATGGAGAATCACCTTAAGGCCATTCATGATAGGATGGAAGAGGTTCTTGAAGAGGGACCTATAAAATTTTATCATGGAGGCACTAGCACTGGAGCTGAGTCAGCTGAATCCAGAACCAGAGAAGAGAAAAAGAGTTCTGAATTGACAAATGATGAAAGAAAGGTCCACAATCTTGATCAAGTAGCTCAAACTGAAATCATTGAGATTCTAAGTAAAGATTGGATAGAGAAGGTTAAGAGATGCAAAACTGCCAAAGAAATGTGGCAGACTCTAGCCAATGTCTGTGAAGGATCTGAACAAGTTAAAGAGAACAAGCTGCAGTCAGTCTTGCATGCATTTGAGACATTCAAAATGAAGGAAAATGAGTCTGTGGATCAGTTAGATGTAAGGTTGACTAATCTCCTAAACAAAGCAGCTGACCTTGGAAAGAATTATACAGAAAAGGAGATTAATAACAAGATTCTGAGATCATTAACCAAGAGATGGAGGGAGAAATCTAATATTCTTAAAGCTACTCAAGATTTATCTTCTATTACTCACCATACTTTGTTTTCTCATCTTAAAGCTCTAGAATATGATATTCAAATAGAAGATGAGGAGGATGAGATGGAGTCGAGCACCTCATCCAAGTCTGTTGCTTTTATCAGTAAAGATGACAAGGTGTCGACTGAGTCTGTAGGAGCTGACCTATCTTTGAAGGAGCAGATAGCTCTCCTCACTAAAAGGTATGATAAATTGAGAATGAAGTATAAAAGAAATAAATTGAGATTTGCAGGTAAGGATAAATCAAGATCCAGATCAGGTAGAAAGGAAGATGAGTCTACAGATGATGACAAAAGCAGAAGCCAGACAAGAAGATACAGATCACCTGTCAGAAGAAATCCTTCCATCCCTAGATCAGACAGGAGTGATACTTGTTACACTTGCAACAAGCAAGGACACTTCAGCTATGATTGTCCTCAACTGACTCCTAAAGAAAGGGAAGAAAAGAGGAAGAAGAGAGACAAGAGATTTGCGGATCAAAGGGCTTTATTGGCTGAAGAAAAGGAGCCAAAGAAATCATCATCATCATCATCATCATCATCCTCATCTAATTTCGGATCAGATGATGAAATCTGTCTCATGGCTAAAGAGGTAATCTACTATTCATCTTCTGATAATGATTCATGTCAGTCTGCATCAGATCATGACCAAACTGTTATCCATGAATTATTAAGAGATTTAAAGATATCTCTGGCTGCCTATAAACAGCTAGAGACAGAGAATTTGGCTTTAAAGGATCAAATTCAAATTCTAATTAAAGGCAAGCAGGTGATGAACTGTTCAGAAACTGAGGAAACATTCAAAGGGGAATGTTTTCCCCAGGCTGAGGCTAGTACATCAGCCAGCTTACCTGAAAGGTTAGAAAATGAATTGAAAACTTTAAAAGACAAAGTTGAAGTAGTCTGTGCTGAAAATGAATCAATTAAGAAAGACAATGAGAAGTTTGTCTTCAAAATTAGTCAACTTAATAATTCACAGTCAGCAATAGACCATATCTTTAACACATCTCTAAAATCCCATGACAAAACAGGTCTTGGTTATGATAGAAATAATAAATCAGATGTACAAAAACCTAGAAAATTTGTGAAAGCATCTGATCAATCAAAAGAGGTTAAAATTGGTCCTTGGAAACCAACTAGTCAAGTAAGGACTGCATCTCCCAGTCTGAAAACAAAAATTCAGATGAGGACTCCTTATCAGACTAGGAGAAACCCAAGAACCAAAATAAGAAGAAATTCTTATTATAATCCTTTTGATGGAAGGAGCAGATGTTATCCCACATTTCCTAAGTTTAGGAAAATTACTCAATCTGAATACAACAAGTTATCATTTAAAAATGATACAATTGTAGACAGATTTGGAAGAAAAACCGAGTCTGATTTATTGTTTAGAGATGAGATGTTTATTTGGTTACCTAAAGTGATACTTGACCTTCAAGGACCCAAGATCACTAAGGTACCTTACAACTGATCTGTTTTTCAGGATACACAGGGATCATCACTCAAGGAAGAGATCTTAGCTTCCATATGGTACATTGATAGTGGTTGTTCACAACACATGACCCATAACAAGAGGCTGTTATCAATTTTCCAAAGCATTGATGGTCCAAGAGTCTTATTTGGTGACAATAATTGTGGTTAGACTAAAGGTGTAGGTACTCTGATTATCAAGGATATTCAGGTATGTGAGGTATATTTTGTTGAAGGTTTGAAACATAATCTGCTATCTGTTTCCTAGCTTTGTGATAAAGGTTTTCTTGTCAAATTTTCAAGGGATAAATGTGATATTTTAGATAATTCCTCAGATAAGGTACTTTTAACTGGCTTCAGACATGGTAATGTCTATGTGGCCAACTTTAATAGTTGTCCCAAGGATACTTGTCTGATAGCTAAGGGTGGAGAAGATCTCAGCTGGCTATGGCACAAGAGGCTTAGTCATCTGAATTTCAAGACCCTTAGTAAGCTGGCTAAAAAGAACCTTGTCAAGGGATTACCTGAAAAACTTTTATCCACTGATCTTAAATGTGAAGCTTGTCAGAAAGGTAAACAGCCTAGACACTCATTTAAGAGTATTAACTCCACTTCATCTGAAAGAGTGTTGCAACTACTTCATATGGATCTGTTTGGACTTGTTTCTCCTCTCAGTTTCAGTGGAAGGAAATATACTCTTGTTGTAGTAGATGACTTTTCTAGATACACTTGGGTTATATTTCTTTTCAAGAAAAATGAGACTATGAACAAGATCCCTGATCTATTCAGACAGATTCAGAATGAAAAGGGTGTTAATATTATTAAAATAAGGATTGATAAGGGCACATAATTTTTGAATTCCTGTTTATCTAACTTTTTCAATGAGTGTGGAATTATTCATGAGACTTCTTCAGCAAGAACTCCTCAACAAAATGGAGTGTTTGAAAGAAGGAATAGAACTTTGAAGGAAGCAGCCAGGAGCATGTTAGCTGAGTATGAAATCCCACATAGGTTCTGGGCTGAAGCCATCAACACAGCTTGCTATACCCAAAACAGGTGCTTAGTTGTCAAAGACAAGGGTAAGACTCCATATGAGATTTGGAAGGGTAAGATTCCAAGAATCTCATATTTCAGAGCTTTTGGGTGTAAGTGTTTTTATCCATAACAATGGGAAATCAAAGTTAAGAACCTTTGATGCTAAGGTAGCTGATGGAATATTCTTAGGATATTCTAACACTTTCAAGGCGTTTAGAGTTTTTAACAAGACAACCCTTTGTGTGGAGGAAACCCCTCATGTTGTTTTTGATGAGTTATATTCTTTCTCAGATAAAGTGAATCAAATTTCTGAAAGTCTAGATAAAATTGAACTAACCAAGACTAAACATATAACTGTTTATCTACCTAGTCTTGATTCAGAATCAGATGAAGAAGAATCCCCATCGATAATCGAAGACAACCGATCGGACTCCATCGATCAGACACCCTTGACGTCGGTGATCGGCGGGGTCGGTGATGAAAGGGGAACGTCGGTGAGGTTGAGTCGGAGGAGTTGCCTACCGAGACTCAAGATGAGGATCCTTCTTCTCATATAGGCAAAAGGATGAGAAGCTACCATCCATCCGATCGATTATAGGAGACCCATCTAGTAGTGTGGAGACACGAATGATCTTTGGACTCGAAAGTCTATTCATTTGTTATGTGTCGCTTCTTGAACCCAAGTCTATTGAGGAAGCTCTATCGATCCAAATCTGGATAAGCGCCATGCGGGAAGAAGCGCATCGAGTTTGAAAGACAAAGTGTATGGGAGCTAGTGGAAAGACCCTTACATAGAAAGATTATAGGCACCAAATGGGTGTTTAAAAACAAAACAGATGAGAACAACATTATTGTTCGAAATAATGCAAGATTGGTTGCACAAGGTTACTCTGATCGAGAGGGAATAGACTATGATGAAACCTATGCTCCGATTGCGAGATTAGAGGCAATAAGGTTGTTCTTGGCATTTCTTTGCATATAAATCTTTCAAAGTCTTTCAAATGGATGTTAAGTCTGCCTTCCTTAATGGTGTGTTGCTTGAGCAAGTCTATGTGGAGCAGCCTCCTGTGTTTAAGATCAATAACAAGGTCTATAAACTCAACAAAGCTCTATATGGACTGAAACAAGCTCCCAGAGCTTGGTATGATACCTTATCTGATTTCTTGACATCAAATGGTTTTTCAAAAGGCAAGATTGATAGAACTTTGTTTAGAAAGGAAGTAGATGGTAACATCTTATTAGTTCAAATTTATGTAGATGACATAATCTTTGGTTCACCTAATCTGAAATTATGTGAAGAGTTTAGCATTCTCATGAAAAACAGGTTTGAAATGTCAATGATGGGCGAATTAGCATACTTTCTAGGCTTACAGATTAAACAGATGAGTAAGGGTATATTTATACATCAGTCTAAATATGCTAAGGATCTGATTGAGAAATTTGGAATGACTACTAGCAGAGAAGTTAAAATACCTATGGCAACTAACTTCTCTATGGATTCAGATGAGCAAGGGATACCCACTGATGCAACGGAGTATCGTGGACTGATTGGATCTCTTCTCTATCTCACTACAAGTAGGCCAGACATCGCCTTTGCAGTTGGGGTATGTGCAAGATTCCAGTCTAATCCCAAGAAAACTCATTTGGAGACAGCTAAGAAAATTTTTAAATATCTCAAAGGAACCTTGCAAGTAGGGTTATGGTACCCAGCTGATGACAACCTAGAGCTGACAGGTTATTCAGATTCAGACTTTGGAGGATGTAAGATTGATAGGAAATCCACCTCAGGAACTTGTCAATTTTTAGGCAACAAATTAATTTCTTGGTTATCCAAGAAACAGACATCTGTTTCCACCTCCACAACTGAAGCTGAATACATGGCAGCTGGAAGTTGTTGCTCACAACTCCTCTGGATTAGTCAACATCTTAGAGATTATAATATTCAAACATCAGCTGTTCCTATTTACTGTGATAGTAATAGTGCAATAGCAATGACTTACAATCTCATTTCGCATTCTAGATGTAAGCATATAGATATTAGGCATCATTTCATTAGGGATCATGTTGAGAAGAATGACATTAGGATTGAGAAGATAGCTACTGAGTCACAAAGAGCTGACATTCTTACAAAACCTTTAACTGAATCTAGGTTTAAAGAACTGTGCTTAGAATTAGGATTACTTGATGCATCTTTAGCTGGTTTCTAATTTGTTTGCATCTGTTTAATGTATTCCTTATTTCTGGTCTTTTCTTTTCTTTAAATCAATGTCTAGAAAGAATTATCAGACTAGATATGTGTCAAAGGACAATCAGGTAGCTGATATCATTGATCTCCTTTTTAAGAATCAAGAATCAAGGATTAGTCATATTGACCTTATCTGACTTGATGGTTACTTATCTGACATTTGGTAAATCAGATAAGGGCACATTAGTCAGCTGATTTCTTAAAGAAACAGATGACTATTTGCACCCTATCTGATCTACCTCAAGCTACTGATGGTTTTCCTTAAGTCTTTGTCTTTGCAGGAATAGGTCACAAGATCAGATTGTTTCACCTCATTTTCTTTGCCTCAATCTTTTATTCAGACACCTTTGTTTCCAAAATGAACTTCATATTTTTTCCTCTTATAAAATTCTTTTTGGATTGATTGGTTGGAAATCCCATCTTTAGAAAATGAAGTCTGAGTCTATTTATTTAAAATTGTCTTTAAGATTGCTAAAAAGTTGAACCTAAGCTGTTTTTAAAATCAGACAGGTTACTTTATCAGATGACTTTTCAAACCCATCTGTTTTTAAACTCATCTGTTTCTAAACTCATCTGTCTTGCAAACCCGTAGTCGAAGTAAGGTAACCCTAGGCTGACGTCAGGTATACTTACTTCCCTGCATAAAGTAACCTACATCTGTTAAATCAACAATCTATAAAGTAACTATTTACGCATTCCAAAGGCAAGTAACATCCATGCGCTGAATCCTAATCGTTAATCTTAATTTTTAACCGTTGATTTAAGCGCAGTAAAAACTTTTTAAATAAATGGCTCAGATTAATTCAAATTTTTTAAAATGGTGGTTTCTCTTTCCAATCTTCCCCCCTATAAATACATCTTCTTCCTCAAACAAATTTTTTCACTTTCAGAAGTTCAAACAAACACTCTGCAAAATTTTCAAAACCCTTATTTGATCATTTCATGAGCATTTCTCAGAAACAAATAGAAGTTACTTCAACCATGGTGGATGTTCACAACGAAACGTACAACAAGAAGATCAAATCGGAGATGTACGTTGACTTCGAAACAACTTCCGATGGTGAATCAAGGGAGATTTTGGGATTATTGGAGAGGGCTGGATTGAGGACATTTTGTTCCAAGAAATCCCCCTCCAATAAAACTCTGGATATGCGAGGGATAGAATTCTACGTCAATGGGACGTATGAAAATGGCGTGTTCAAAACCAGGGTATATGGAGAGGTTTTGACAGTTACTCTGGCGGAGGTGGCACGCATATTTGACACCAGTAGTGAAGGAGTGAACCCCCTCACTTATAAGTCTGATGAATGGGTAGAATCATTCGAGATGATTGCCCGGAATTCGATGAGGGACCGGCGATCGAAGCTGAAGAAGAAGATGCTCCGACGGAGGTATCGACTTCTGATGACCATCGTAACAAAGGTCATTCTTGGAGAATAGAGTTCTCATGATGGGCTGACCAGACCCAGGCTGTGCGTCATGAGGACTATATTAGACGGAGTCCAAGCCAACTGGGCTGGGATGCTGTTGGAGAAGTTGGAGACGGAAAGGAAACGGCTGGAGGTTGTGAGTAGAAAGTGGCAGGCGAGGTCGATCACCAGCCTGTTCAACAAGGTAACTGTGATCATGGAGGACCTGCTGTCAGCTGAGATCAACTGGGCAGATGGAGTCAGGCCCTATACAAAACAAAAGGGGATTCTGACGAAGGATGAACCTCTTGGGATCCCAGCTGATTCAGACGAGGTCTTATACAAAACAAAAGGCTCTTATAAAATTCTTTTTGGAAGAGCTGCCTGCGATGAGCTCAGCTGAGGCTGCCCAGCCGATGAAGCTGAAGGAGAAGGCACCAAGGAGGAGGAGGTTGGTTAAAACCTCGGAGCTGGGTGGGACGTCTGCTGACCAGCCAAGTCTTCTACCTGAAGAAGCAACCACGCTGCAGATTGCAGCTTAGGTGGTTCAATCGGAGGAGGTCCAGGATATAAGCTCAGAGAGGACCCCCTCCCTCACCCACAGTCAGGTACAATTCTCCCCCTCTCCAGCCCACTCTGGCGATGAAGAGGTGTCCTAGACTGGCACCTCAGAGCCTCTAAAACAGCCTACTCCCGAAATAGTCCAAGTCCCAACCTCATCGACCCTCCCCCAAACCCTAACTTCATCCCCCCCACCATCCCCATCTCAAATGCTGTCCTTCCTAACAGGATCAGTATTCGCCCCAACCCCCATATCTATCTCCCCACCAGCCTTACCCACATCCTCCCAAACCCAATCCATCTTACCCCAGACAACCCCATCTCCTCCACCCACTACTTCACAAATTCCACTCCCACCATCTTCACCTCCACCAGAAATCCCTCCTCCACCATCAGACGCCCCCACCTCATCCCTCCCATCCAAACCTCAACCCGTGGATACCTCCAATATCTTTGGGGATATCCACATGAGCTCCCCCAGTCTAACTTCTCCCACCACCTCTTCCTCATCTGAATCAGAGGAGGAGGCCAGTCCAATCCTTGCTATTTCATCAGCCTTTGAAGATATGCACAAGAAGATTATCTCTCAAGTTCAAAGGATGATGGAAAAGAAGACGAGGAAGGTGATCCGAGCAGTCACCGACATGATGCTCGCCAACATGCAGATTGCTGAGGTCAACATGTCACGGAACCTATCAGCTAATCTCAGCACAGCTGTTGGATCTCGGCTGAGTGACCTGGAGAAGGAGGTTAAGGCACTCAAGCAGAAAATGGCAGCTGACAACGAGATCCTGGTCAACACTCTCATGTCTGATTAGAATGACTTCCGGGTCCGTTGCTCAGCACTGGAAAGACAGCTCCAGACCCTCCAGAATGAAGTTAAAAAGGGGGAAGGAGCCGAAGGAAGGATGGACACCCTCACAGCTGGAGTCTTGTCACTCACAGACAAGGTAGACTCTAAGGCAGACTCAACTGAGTTGGATGCAGCCAAGGCAGAATTGAAAGTAAAATCAGATGAGTTGGCAGCCTTGCAACTGAGGGTGACCCAAATAGAGGAGGTCATCCGAGAGGATGAGGAGAAGAGGAGGAAGGAGGAGGAAGAGAAATCAAAAGCTCTGCTGGCCAAGATGAAGGAATCAGAAAAACCCGAGGCCAAGGGCAAGGGTAAAGGCAAAGCAGCAGAGAAGTCTTCATCAGCTGAGCAGCTGATCAGCCCCAGAGCCGAGCGCAAAAGAAAGGAACCTGACTTCTCAAACCTATCAGCTGAGCAGATAAGAAGAATCCATGCTGAGAAGGAGAAGTATGAGAAGCAGGAGAAGAAGAGGCTGAAAAAGCTGGGGAAAACTGAGCTGAAGTGGGACAGGGATACTCGGAAGTGGGTATCCAAAGCTGCAGACGAAGCGGACTTCCGCCCTGTCCACCGCACTTCAGCCCCTCCAAAGATGGTCTCAGGGAAATATACAAGCGAATACAAGAAGCAGGCCCTGGATGCCAGATGGATGTACTACTGGTACATCTTGAAGGCATCGCCATCTGGAGCAGCCAATGAGGATGTGAGCTGGCACGAGTGGATGGAAAAGGAGAATGCCGATCTCTATGGGAAGCTGCTTGATGAGGCGCACAACGTGTTCAACTGCGATCTAGTTGCACCAGCCTATGACCAAGTTACCCCCAAGCTGAAAGAAGACGACTCTCCTGATCTGGAATGGGTCAAATCGGTTATAGCCAAAGCAGAAATGGAAACCGAGCTCACAGACGAAGATGAGCTTAAACAACTAAGAGCGAGGATTTTCAACTGGCTGAACATTCCAGAGGCCAGCCGATGGGGAATCTGATAGAACAAGATTTTCTTTCTTTATCTTTTATTTTCTATCAGTTCTTCTATTTGTAAATCTGTAAATTTGTGAATGAATATATCTGGACTTATGTGAATTACTTGTATCATTTTCTTAAAGTTTTTTTTGGTTTTAAGAAAAACTTAAAATTTTTCTAAGTATAAATCATCTGAGAATTTTATATCTCAGACTTAAAAACTTTTTCTTAAAAATTGTTCTAAGTCTTAAGACTCAAATTTTTTTTCTAAAAGAGTCTAAAGGACTTAATTTTTTTAAAAAGTGGTTGAATATGAATGAATCTGTTGTGATAAGATTAAGTGCTCTGATATACCTATCTGATTGTTTTAACTAATTCTAGTACTAACTTCAGTTGTGAGTGTGTTTCTTCCTTATAGGTTTTAACTTCATCAAAAAGGGGGAAATTGTTAGATCAAGTAGAGTTTTGATGAGTTAAAAGAAGCAGCTCAGCTGATCAGACGACCTGAAGAACAGCTGAGATTAAGCTAGGATGATCAGATGGGTTCGAGAACCAATCTAGTCCGCTGAGATCTAGTCATCTGCAGGAGACAAACATGAAGAGCTCAGACGAGGTCAAGATAAGCTGAGTAGAATAAGAAAGGCGAATCTTCACCGAGTCAGCTGCAGACGAGTAGAGCAAGGACAACTGAGGATTAGTAGTTTTTCGTAATTAAGTTTGTTAAAGCAGTTTTCAGTTTGTTAGAACTGACTAACAAACTAACTGTCTTTTCAGACTTATAAATAGGTCTAGACACTTCTTTTCACATAATTTTTACTGAATACGATATACATAGAATTCACAAGTTACTTTTCCAGAAATTTATTCTCTCAAATCACGAATTTTCAAAACACAAGATTTCTTCATAGAGTTTTCTAAGTGTTTATAGAACACTTCACTTCACATCTTCAAAGACACTTCTTATTCCTAGAATTAGATTTCAGAAGTTTGATTAGCATTTTTAAAGAGTTGAAGATCAAGTTGTAAGTTGTAAAGATTGTAAAGTAAGTCAGTAAGCAGCTAGTGGAGACCCTTCTTCAAAGTTTGGAGAAGGAGAGTGGATGTAGGATTGTTATAATCCGAACCACTATAAAATCTGGTGTTCTTTACTGCTTTCATTTATCTTTTTGTTCAATTTACAATTTATCGTTCAAAGATTAATTTTAGAATTAAAGTTAAGATCTGAATATCAGTGTTGCTTTTGATCTTATTAAAAGTTGAGATTAATATTGAATTCCGCTGTGTACATCTGGTACTTTGAACATATTTTGAAAGATTTGAAAAATCTGAAAAATCTATTCAACCCCCCCTTCTAGATTTTTCCTAGAAGGCTGATACTTGTTTTACCTAATCTACTCAACTAATCGGGACCAACAGAGGAATTCTTATGGGTGATTTTGATTGTTGATTGATTGATTGGATTGATGAGATTTGATTGATTTATTTATTTAATTAATTTCTAATTCCATGCATAGTTGTTTAACTATCGCAAGGAGACTTGGGTGTTTATATAACTCATTTGGGTGAGGGAATTAATTGGGTAAATAGAGTTAATATTGGGTTAACTCAAGGAGTCTTGGTTAGTTCCATTAGAAATACATCAATTCCACATTAATTGCTTAGATTAGTAGTCGGGTGATTAGTGAAGAGACCATAGGTAAGGTGCCTTAGTATCGAAGGGGAGACACGCTAGGTGAACCTATTGACTCGTGCTCTAGCCCCGGGAGGAAAGGGTGACTTAGTCCTCTCAAACTTTTGAGCTTAAACCGTAGCAATAATTCCTATGCTTACCAAGTACGGAATCATTGTTTGATTAAAAGTTTGCTCTTATTAATTGGTTGACATGATAAATACTCATTAGAATTCATTGCATGATTGATACCCATTTGTTGATAAGCACCCGAGCACGCCTTTATTATTGATTGAATTTCGTTGTTAGTAGAATTTAGTTATTTGATTAGTTAGTTATTTGCATAAAACTAATTGATCCTACTATATGATTTGTGCTACAATTACGAATAAATTAGTAAATTTAGGGCTATCTCACACTTGATTTCCGTGGATCGATAATTTAACAGGGTAACTTACTAGCTACACGATCCCTTTACACTTGAAGGGTGAGTGTTGGTTTTTAAGCCTATCACCTAGCTTTGAACCTAAAAATTGAGGAGCTGTCTGAGGAATTATTAAAAGCTGAGGAGAGCAGGAAGAAAGATGCAGAGGTAAAGTCTCAGAGAGTGCTGAGGAGACTCAGATGAGGGTCAGAGATGGCGAACCCACTAAATCTGAAGAAGAAGAAGAATATCCTGTGCAAGACCTTGTCCCTATCCAGACAATCAGGTCTCCCTCATCTTCATCTATGCCAGCTGGGAAGTCTAAAGCCTCAAGCCAACCACGAAAAACCCAAGCTGAGATTGAGGAGGAAGAGAAGATAAAGAAGAGGAAGAGGGAAGACATGGAGAGACATAAGAGAAGAGATGCGAAGAAGAGAAGAGAGTAGGAGAAAGCTGCAGGAAAATTCTATGACCGAAAGCAGAGGAGATGGGTTCAGAAGGGGACAGATGAGAAGGGTGTTGAGGTCTTCAGACCATACCACATGAGTGATGTGGTGCCCAAGGAAGTCTTGCTGATGGGAGATCAGGAGAGATGGAGGTCCTATGTAGCTGAATGGATTTTTGTCTTCCACATCTGTAAGAAAAATCAAATGGGGCTTAGATGAATACATCGCTTTTCATGAGTGGCTAGAAGAGAAGGACCCAACATTCTATTAGTATCTGATCAACATAGCCCATGATGAATTCAACGCAGATATAGTCGCACCAGCCTATTCGCCGATGTCTCCTCCCACAACAAAAGATGGTCGTCTTAACCATGAAAAGATAAAGCAGCTCCAGATCAAAGCTGAAGCTACAGCTGACCTTGCAGAAGGAGGAGAGACGGTGTCCTTAAAGAAGAGGGTCTTCGATTGGAGTGAATTGATTCATGTTTTTAGGGCCTATTTTAGTGCAAAAAGTGAGCTAAAGTGTTAGTTTTTGTGCCTAAATGTGAAAAGTATCACTCTTTTGCCTAAAAAGTATTATTTGTGAGATTTTGATGTTTTCCGTCCATTTTGCAGGTAATTCGGTGGATTTTTGCCAAACCGAGAGTACCATTAGGCTTAGAATGAAGAGACGGACATCCGGGACGAAAACAGGGGTCGGGGCCGAAGCCCCGCGCGAGAAAAGTGCCCTGGACTCGAGCTCTGGTCGAGGAGCAAGAGCCTCGAGTCGAGGGCTATGCAGAAAAGGATCAAAAACGGAAAATGGCAGGCACCTCGAGTCGAGGCATGACCCTCGAGTCGAGGGAGAGGATTTTGCAGAAGCCTCGAGTCGAGGCCTGACCCCCGACTCGAGGGGAAGAATTTTCCAAATTTCGTTATTTAAAGAGGAAAAGCAGGGCATTTCAGGGACTGGAAAAAGAGGAGTTCATAGTAGCAGTTAGTAGCGGTTTTGGGGCGATTTCTCAAGCCCCAAGCCAATTTCCATCTTAGATTAGAGTAGAAGTTAGAATTAGGATTAGATTTCCATTCATTGTTGGTAGATTAGCCATAGATTAGCATTTAATCTTGTAATTCTTTCAATTCAAGCTTGTATTCATTTGGAGATTGTTGTTGAAGACTCAAGCATTCCTATTTTTGTTGATTGAAGATCATATGGTGATGATTTTCCTCTCTTGTCTCTTTAATTTCTTAATTGTTGTGATTTGCTTTGTGTTTGTTCAAATTCTATCTTCTTCCCATTGGTATTGTTTGTGGTACCATGGGCTAAATCTCTCTTGTGCTTGGGTTAATTGAAATTGATGATGAATTGATTGATGATGCTATGATTGTTGATGATTGGAGATCAATTGAGTAGATTGCTTACTAATTGTGATTCTCATTTGTGCTTCATGCATAATTATCTCTTTAGATTAGTGTTTGATCACCCTAGCTATAGACGAGAGTTGCGCTAACGTGATCCGGTATTAATCGGGTGATAATTGTGTATGAATGTGTGGATTGGGTGCTTCGGAATCGAGAGATTAGTTGCACTAAGGATACTCACATTAGTTTTCTACCTAATTGTGATTCTTAATTGTGCTTTGTGTAAAATTGTTTCTTTTGATTAATGGTTGATCACCCTAGCAATAGGCGAGAGTTGAGGTAACATGATTAGGTGTTAATTGAGTTTCAATTTTGCATGATTGTATGAATTGGGGATTTCTACATTGAGAGATGGGAAAGACTAAGGATACTCACATTAGGCATTGTGATTTTAATGAAGTGATTAATTTCATGATGGTTTATGCTTTCTATCTTAGTTGATTTGCAATTTGATTCCATTGTAGCTTGTTGATTGATGATTCATTGATGGATGTTAATCCTAGCACCTCTATCCCACCATTTATTGTTGTTTTTGTTCTCGCATTCTAAGTGTTCGATCTATTGCTTACTCCTTGTTGTTTTGTATTTTTGCTTGTGTTTTTGTTGTTTTTGTACCAAACCATTGTTGCAACTCTAGTCACTAATAACTTGTATTTCTAGGACCTCATGTGCATACTTTTTCCCTTGGGTTCGATATTTTTGTTGATTGGTCTTAATAACTCTTACCCTATACACTCCAATCAGAGAGACGGTGTCCTTAAAGAAGAGGGTCTTCGACTGGCTAAGCATACCAGAAGAAGAAAGGTGGTATGACTAAATCTCATTCTTATATGACCCTATCTGTTTGTCTGTAAGTGCTGAAAATGTGGTGAACCTGTGATATATATGAATCCATCTTTTGATCTATTCTGATGAAACGGTTGTTTAAAACTAACTTGCCTGACTTAATCTTCTAATCAACTAATTCTTGATATAACTAACTAAAATAAGCTTGATTAACATTTTGTATAACACTAATTCATCTATGATTCACTAATCTTGATTATCTGTCTATGACTCAACTGTTTGATTGTGATCGTCTGACTATGACTTAACTGTCTTGCTCTGATTATCTGACTAAGTGACAACTGTCTACTTTGTAAAGTATTTCTCTTCTGAAGATTACTAACACATTTCTTTTCTTGAGCTACGTTTTAACATTATCAAAAAGGGGGAAATTGTTATGATGAAAAATGTATTTAGTTTTGATGAGTTAAATGTAAAATAGGATGACCAGCTGAAACCTATTTATAGTCAACTGATGTAGTGAAAACATGTAATAGACTAAGTACAAGAAATCAGATGAAGATAAGTATAAGAGATCAGACGAAGACAAGTACAAGGAGTCAGATGAAGACGAATACACAAAGACAGAGGAAGATAAGATCAAGATCAAAAGCAACAAACGACAAACACCAAGACTGAAAAGCAAGACACAGACAACGTGGACCACGTCTGAAGATGAGTAAAGAAGACGAGGAATAAGTGTTAGGAAAATCAAGCAGTTTCAAGAACAGTTACAGTTAACCAAGAAGAAGTTACAACATTCAGTTAGTTAGTTATAACTGATAAGAGAAGAATCAGCAAGGAAGTTACAACTACCAACAACAGTTCTCTATAAATAGATTGAGTAATTAGAATAAAATAACTTTTGCACTTCTTAGATACACAAGTAATTTTGTAACACACTCAAAGCACTCAAACAGTTTCACATACACACAAGAACGCACTTTGACGTTCATAGTTTTCCATAGTGTTGGTAGAACACTATCATTCATATCTTCAAGCCATATTTTCAGAATTCGAGAAGGAAATTTGTAAGGCTGAAGATAGTCACTGTAATCTGTAAGTAAGTAAGAAAGGAAGAAAGTCCCTTCTTCAAGTTGAAGGAGGAGAGTGGACGTAGGATCTTTCGATTCGAACCACTTTAAATTTGGTGTTCTTTCTTTCAATTTTCAATTTCTGTTATTACTTACACGTTGATCAAACAATATTTCAGATCGCTTTAGATCCTTTAAAGATTGAGTATAAATTTGTTTCCGCTGAATACTTTGATTTGTGGGTTTGCAAGTTGATTGATAATCTGATTTTGAAAAGTTTAGATAATCTATTCAACCCCCTTTCTAGATTATCCCTGGAAGGTCATTCGAACTCTTAAAAACCACTCAATCTAGGGACCAACAAGATGATATGTCCATGTATTTCTGACCACCATCCATATAAATATGTGTCTTGTCTATCTTTTGTGGTTGTATGAAAGGAGTTATGGTGAAATGGCCTTCTCCCAACCTTGGTGGCTTTGCCATTCGAACCCTTGATGCTTGAGGCTGCCCCAACTCCAATTGTTGTTGCATGGAGGGCCCTTGCACTGGTGCTGCAGCTGGTTGGGTCCATGCTTTACTTGTGATGGTACTCTGTTGAGTACCAATGATGCTATCTGGATTGATATCCTCAATAATAACTTCTTGATTCACAGCCCTTGGAGGGCGAATAATTACCTTTAATTGAGGTATTACAAAAACAATTAGGGTATTTCAAACAATAAACTAAAGCAAAAACAACAATATATACCTCATCACCATCAACACAATCATGTGGAGCAGGCTCCTCATCCACTAATGTACTCCTACTTCCTCTCTAAAAAAAAAAAACTTATTAGCATAAACTTTACATAATAAAATATTTATAAACATAATAGAATGAATCTCACTCTCTTCTTCACTATGTTTTCAGCATGATTATCCCCTGTCTCTCCTTGTTTAGCAGACCCCTCTCCTTGTCCTTATTATAAACAATAATTGTTAGTTTTAAAGACCAAAAAAAAAATTGAGTTATAAACACAAACAAAGAGACACTTACAATCTTATTTTGTTCACATGTCTTTGCATTGTGTCCCTCTCCTCTACACTTGTTGCACCTAATTGTAGTTTGTTACCTCCTCATCCGCACTTTCTTGCCTTTACCTTTATTTTGTCCATCTTTGTCTTTTTCATCTGCCTCCATCCTTCTTGTTGGTCCCATTCGATCAAGTTTACTCAAGGAGGAAATCTAGAGGGGGAGGGATTGAATAGATTTCCAAAACTACTCAATTTTTCCTTTCAATAATTTCAGAGATAACCCAATTCAAAATCAGATTATCCAAATTTCAGATTTATACAGCGGAAGTAATTTTATACTTGATGCGATTGATAATTCTTTTGAATTCGTATTTGATTATTCAAAATTGATTATAAACAAGTAAGTAATTTGAAGATAAACAGAAAGTAAAGAACACACAGATTTATAGTGATTCGGATTATAACAATCCTACATCCACGCTCCTTTCACAATCTTGTGAAAGGGACTCTACTACGTACTTACTTTCTTACCACCTTACTTACAGTTTACAGTGATGATCTTCAACCTTCACAATCAATTCTTCCTACCTTCTAGAATTCTATAGCTTGAAGATATATATGATAGTGTTCTATAAACACTGTGAAACTATGAATGTTTTCGAATGTTCTTGTGCGTGAGAGTATGCTTTGAATATGTGCTAATTGCGTTACACGATTTGTGTAGATTGTGAGTTGCAAAAGTTACATTAGTGATTCTATTCTAAACTAATGATCTATTTATAAGTGACTGATACTGGTAGTTGTAACTTCCTTGTTGACTCATCATAGCTTGTTGAAAATGACTAACTGAATCTTGTAACGTCTCTTGGTTAGTTATAACTGTTCTTGATGTTTGTTATAACTTCTTGATTTCTCTAACACTTCTTGTTGTCTGCTACTCTTGTCTTCAGACCTCTGCACCTTGTTTGATCTTCAATATGTCTTTGCATGTTCTGATATTTGAAGTGTCTAGTCGTCTGCTACCTTGTCTCCGTCTTAGTTCGTCTTCATCTGTCTTTCTATCTCGTCTTCACCTTGTCCTAAGTCTATTACAAGATTTTACTTACTACATCAACTGTCTATACAATAATTCAGCCGGTCATCTTATTTTACATACTTATCTTAACTTCATCAAAACTATAACATTTTTCTTCTAACACTTTTTGTTGCCTTTCTACCTCTTGTAGGCCTTCCAAAACGTGGAGGTAATGGAGGTATGTACAAGGAGTCTCCCCACAATAAATCATGGCTAATCCTATAAATAGACAGCTTATACGTTTTGAGGTAAGTCTCAACAGTGTAGTATGAATTCACAAAGGCCACAAGGTCTAGATTTTGTGTAAGTATTGCAATATCCAATGAGTGCATGGAATTCCTGTCAGTTGCCATGCTCTATAAGAGCATTGATGCTTGTTTAAATCAACTCTAAACTGACCACCTTCAAACAAAAAATATCTGATAATGAGTGTCATTTCCCTTAATTGGGATGCAGTCACTCACTCTCTCCATATTCTTGTCCACAATCTTTTGTATCCTAGGACACATCTGCCCTTTCTATCTTGCACTTGCCAAATCCCTATTTTTTTGAAGCCTCTTCATCAAATATTCCCTAATCCACTCAAGCATGTTTATGATGTTCTTATCCCTAGAAGCTAATATGTTAGCATTAAATGCTTCACAAATATTGTTCAGCAGCATATCACACTTGGATCTTTCAGAGAAATAAGCCTTGGACTAGTGTTCTGGAGGCTTGTTGCTAAACCACTCCCAAGCAGCCTGATTCAAATACATCAAATCATCCATTCTAGACATAAACTCACCCTTTGTCGTGCTGCAAGCTACTTTCCATATAGCTTGCTTGTATGCAAGACCCTTAAACCCAACATTTTTTAAATTGTTATGCATATGCCTAACACAAAACCTATGCTCTGACCTAGGAAAGACAGACTGAAATGCTTGTATTAACCCCTTCTGTTTATCTGAAATAAAGGTAAGTTCCTCAGCTTTGATTTCTAGGTCCCTCTTTAGTATAGTCAAAACCACTCCCAGATTTTCCCATTCTCCTTATCAACAACAGCATGCTACTGGAAACAAATTATTGTTTCTATCTACCCAATACCAGTCAGCAAGCCCCCCCCCCCATACTTTGTTTTCAGAAAACACCCATCTACTCCCAACAAAGGTCCACAACCACCCAAAAAAACCCCTCTTCATGGTATTCCATTAAACATAAAACCTGTCAAACCTACTTTCATCAGTTGTCCCTTGAATAATTGTTGAGCCTGGATTACTTTTCTTAGTTCTTCAGCATATGACCACAATTTAGCATATTGCACATTAGGATCACCTTCTATCTTATTCAGTGCCTTTACTTTAGCTTTATAAGCCTGGTGCCTAGAAATTTCACACCTAATATCATGTGACACATCCAAGACAAACCCTGAAATATCCCTCCCACCATCAGAAACAAACCTTTGCATGAACCTTTCACTCAACCAAGTTGAAGTTATATTTTTTACTTTTTGTGAAGGTGCACAAGTGTGCTTGCCATTGTACTTCCTAATCTGATAGGTAAGTTCATTATGTTTCTTTAATGCATGAATATGCCAGTTACAAGACTCATCAACACATTTAGCATATATTCTTCCCTTATCATTCTTTGGAAAATGGACACTTCTCCTCACATTAATGGCATGTGATTGGCAACTTCCTTGAAATCTTTTTTAGATGCAAAAACCTGACTTAAGGTAAACTCAGGTTTCATAATAGTTTGTGCATTAAAAATAGGAATGGGGTCCTCATTATCTTCTTCAGACAGTCTATGTTCATCAAAATCATCTCCCCTCTCAACCACATTTTCTCATTTTGACTTTCACACCCACTCCCACTATCACTTTCACTCTCCACAGGCCTCTTACCCTTGTCACTCATAGGTTTTTTTACCACTAGTTGTTTCTACTTGTAAAGTATCAAATTCATCATTAATATAGATTGTAATCTCTATCATATTTCTAGGGTCAACTTTAGACAAATCAGATTCAACAGTGTCCACAAAACCATCAAACACACCATCATCATCATCATCATCATTATCATCACCAATCATCAGTTAGTTCATTGCCAATTACAAAATCAGAATCCTCAAAGGAGTCATAGTCAGAGTCAATTTCATACATGTTATCATCTTGTTCTTCTACCTCTAATGGTTCCAAATACACATTCATTTCTCTTAAAACAAGAAACTCATTTGCCTATTGACTAAGATCTTCATCATCAGATACAAACTTAAATCCCCCATTTATCAGTCTTAGAAAGAATTTAGACTCCTCTTTTACACCAGCCTTAATACTAAACTCAACTAAATCAGAAACCTTAATTTCATCGGCCTTAACCTAACAAATACAAGTTTGTCAACCCTTCATATACAATATTCGACATTTTAAAACACCCCCGAAAATACAATACAACCGTAAGATATTTACTTTTAGGGTCTGCACATAAAAATAAAATAAAAAATAAAAAAAGCATACATTAGATTCTATTACAAAAAACACCCAAACAAAACACTGTAGAGAAAGGGACCACATGAGTATTCTATTATATACACACACTTTAAAATTCACAACCACAAAAAAAAAGGACTGCTTTAAATATTTGATTTAAAAAAGTTACACCAACTTTATCAAAACCAACAAAAGTCAGTTCTTTATATAAAGAAGAAACTTATCGTATTGAGGTTGTTGGTCCCAGTTGATCAAGTGTTAACAAATGGAAAATCTAGAAAGGGGAGATTGAATAGATTTTCAACCTACTGAACTTTTCTTTCCAATTAAACCAAGACAACCCAAAATAAATTCAGATTATCTAAGTATCAGATTCATACAGCGGAAGTAATTTTTATACTTGATCAGATTGATAACTCTTGAATAGATAATTTGATTTTGAAATTGAATGTAAACTGAAAATCAAATTAAAGAAAAATTGAAAGTAAAGAACACAAGATTTATAGTGGTTAGAATTTGTAAAAATCCTACGTCCACTCTCCTTTCACGAACTTGTGAAAGGGTCTTCACTTGCTTACTTACTTTCCTTCTTTCTTGCTTACAATTTACAACTTGAGACGATCTTCGTCTTTGAATCTTCTTTTATCTAACAATGTACCTATCAATCTAAGAGTACAGTGCAGATTGTGAAGGAATTACAAGAGAGAGTGTTCTTCAAACACCTAGAATAAATATAACAAAAAATTCAATCTAAAACTGATGAGTGCTCTATGAGAATGTGTTCTTCGAAGTGAGTGCAAAAAATCCTTCTAAGAACTGTGCTTAGTCCTATTTATAGAGTTGTAAGACGGTTAGTTTGTTGTAACAACTTATAACCGCTTAACAAATTCTTCTTTAAAACTACCCTGACCTCAGCTGATCTTGAGTCTGTCGTCTGACTTTGACTTGGTAAAAGTCTGTCTTTCTTTATTCTACTTAGCTCTTTATTCTCCAGTCAACCAGATGACTTCTTCAAGATTGTCTTCAGATAACCTTCAGGCTTTTGGACCTTAGCTGACTTAACCCATCTCACCTGTTCTGAACAGCTTACTAGTGAAATGTACTACTTTAGCTGATGTATACAAATTCAGCTGGTCATCCTACTTTACATGAGCTTATCTAACCTATACATTTTAACTCATAAAAACTAATCCTGATCTAACAATTTTTCCCTTTTTGATGATGTTAAAACTACAAGAAAGAAAAAACTAATGGTACTCTCGATTTGGCAAAATTCCACCGAATTACCTGCAAAATGGACGAAAAACATCAAAATCCCACAAATAGTACTTTTCAAGCAAAAGAGTGATACTTTTCACATTTAGGCACAAAAACTAACACTTTAGCTCACTTTTTGCACTAAAATAGCCTCTAAAAATATGCATCAATTCACTCCAATCACATGATTGGAGTAGTTTTTCGGGTAAGTGTTATTTAGATCAATCAACAAAATATCGAACCCATGGGAAAAAGTATGCACATGAGGCCCTAGAAATACGAGTTTTTAGTGACTAGAGTTGCAACAATGGTTTGGAATAAAAGAACAAAACACTTGCAAAATACAAACAAAGACAAGCAAACAAATGATCGAACACTAAGAATGCGATAACAAAAACAACAATAAATGGGAGGAAAGAGGTGCTAGGATTAACATCCATCAATGAATCATCAATCAACAAGCACAATTGAATCAAATTGCAAATCAACTAAGATAGAAAGCATAAACCATCATGAAATTAATCACTCCATTAAAATCACAATGCCTAATGTGAGTATCCTTAGTCTTTCCCATCTCTCAATGTAGAAATCCCCAATTCATATAATCATGCAAAATTGAAACTCGATTAACACCTAATCACGTTAGCTCAACTCTCGCCTATTGCTAGGGTGATTAACCATCAATCTAAAGAGACAATTTTACATAAAGCACAATGAAGAATCACAATTAGGAAACAAACTAACGTGAGTATCCTTACTACAACTAATCTCTTGATTCCGAAGCACCCAATCCACACATTCATACACAATTATCACCCGATTAATCCCGGATCACGTTAGCGCAACTCTCGTCTATAGCTAGGGTGATCAAACACTAATCTAAAGAGATAACTATGCATGAAGCACAAATGAGAATCACAATTAGTAAGCAATCTACTCAATTGATCTCCAATCATCAACAATTATAACATCATTAATCAAATCATCATCAATTTCAATTAACCCAAGCACAAGAGAGTTAGCCCATGGTGAAATCCATGGGAAGATAATAGAATTGATCAAACACTAAGCAAATCAAAACAATTAAGAAATTTAAGAGACAAGAGAGGAAAAACATCACCAAATGATCTTCAATCAACAACAATAGGAATGCTTGAGTCTTCAACACCAATCTCCAAATGAATTACAAGCTTGAATTGAATGAATTACAAGGATCTAAAGCTAATCTATGGCTAATCTAGCAACAATCAATTGAAATCTAAGTCTAATTCTAACTTCTACTCTACCTAGAATGGAAAATTTGCTTGGGGCCTGAGAAATCGCCCCAAAACCGCTCTCAACTGCTATTATGAATTGTCCCTGAGTGTGTCTCTGAAATGCCCTGCTTCTCCTCTTTAAATAACGAAAATTCTGGAAAACTGCCCCCTCGAGTCGAGGGTCAGGCCTCGACTCGAGGCATCCTCATTTTCCCCTCCCTCGACTCGAGGGTCAGACCTCGAGTCGTGGCTCCTGATTTTTTCTGTTTTTGATCCTTTTCTGCACATCCCTCGACTCGAGGCTCATGGTCCTCGATCGGAGCTCGAGTCCAGGGCACTTTTCTCGCGCGGGGCTTCGGCCCCGACCCCCGTTTTCGTCCAAGATGTCCGTCTCTTCATTCTATGTCCAATGGTACTCTCGGATTGGCAATATTTCACCGAGTTACCTGCAAAATAGACCAAAAATATCAAAATCTCTCAAATAGTACTTTTCAAGCAAAAGAGTGATACTTTTCACATTTAGGCACAAAAACTAACACTTTAGCTCACTTTTTGCACTAAAATAGCCCCTAAATACATGCATCAATTCACTCCAATCATACCCCCAAACTTGAATTGTTGCTCGTCCTCGAGCAACGTAGAAACTAAGCACAAAGGAGTGAATTGATTGCAATTATGTCACATGGCACTATAGATGAAGTATAAAACAATCGAACTCATCAATGATCATAAGTATCAATGCAACTATCCACTAGCCATCAAGATGAATCATGCTCAAACAAATGCTCAATCAAACACTTAACACATTGCTCCTTCCATGGAGTGTTTCACTCTTCACTCAAGTGTATAAAGGTATAAAGCACTCAATCATCAAATTCATGAATAAGTACACTATATGTTTGCCAAAAGACTTAATCTCAATCCAAATCACTTGTGATCAATCAAGAATCAAAGAGGTCTTTCTCTAGGTTGTAATGTAGGCTCTTTGGAAAGGTGGGATGTTTATGGATAAGAGTGACTAAGTAGTAGAGACTTGAATGTAAGCTAATCAATACAAATGCACAATCTCTTCGATCTTCATCAAGTACACTCTTTCTTTTTACTTCAATGATCCATCCACCATTCACTTGAGCTTTCTCCTTTTTAAGCTCACAAATTGATTCTTTCTTTTCACTTCATATTCACATATTCTTTCTTCACAATTCAATTTTTCACAACCTTTCTTTCTTCTTTCAATATTCATCACTTAGCTCATCATCTTTACACACTTAGCAATCAAATCACCATCATTAGCCAACATTCAAGCTCAACTAAATATAGGACAAGAAAGGCTCATAAAAATAGGCTAAATGGTTTCAATTTCACTTGGCTTGCCAAAGAATAAGGATCATAAGGCTCAACATGGCTTACTAAGGAAATCAAATGTATTTGGTCGGGAAAATATTTGGCAAAGTGACTCATCATTCCAAACATGGCCTCTTATCACTTTCAAGACATCACACAAAGATCAATATCAACAAGTCTAGTGGCAAGTTCTAGCATACAAATCATTAATGATGCACTCACAAAAAAAATATGTATCAACCGTATAAGATGTACGATTATTAAGGCACAAAAGCTCACGGGCTTAAATTGAGCAATGAATCAAGCATTATCAATCACATTCATCTTCACATAATAAATCAAGAATGCTAAGTTCAAGCTACACATCAACTCATGATCAAATGAAAATCCAATATATCTTGCAAATCAAGCACAAGTGCTCAAGTACATAAATCCAAGCACACTCACTAAGTCAAGATGATATTAAAAGATATGACCATGAATCCACAATGAAGCTCACAATAAATCAATCCAAAAATATACGCAAGAAATCCAAGATACCAATATAGCTCAATCAACAATAAACAATAAGCTCAACAAACCCCATAATCATAGAATAGCACAAAAGATAAGCAAAGGGAAGAGAAACACCTCCCCCAAACTTAGACAAGTCTAAGTTTGAAAGGAAGTGTTGTACCAATAAGCCCTTAAACTCCATCTTCCTTCAATCATGTAGGGCTCATCATGCTTTTATGCTCTTTCCTTCTTAATCTTGCATTTTCTTGCAATTCCAATGACTTCCCAAGCAAATGTAGTGAGTGTACCTACAATAGAACATAAGGATCATCAAATATTTACCATAAAGAATGCACATAAACACTAACGATCAACACCCCCAAAATTGAATGATAGACTGAATTCAAAGTTTGGAATGAGAGTGATAAAAAATATATGCTACTCCTAAATGGTATCAATGTTAGATCAAGATTGTTTTGATGAGTTAAATGACTGTTCCAGATGAGCAGACTATGATAAAGAACTGAAGACTAAGTTCTAGTACGAAGCTGATCAGACTAGGTCAAGAATAGTTCAAGTCAGCTAGAGACGAGGAATGACAAGTCATCAGGAGACAACCTCAATCCTAGTCATCTGCAGGAGACAAACATGAAAAGCTCAGACGAGGTCAAGACAAGCCGAGTAGAATAAGAAAGGCGAGTTTTCACCAAGTCAGCTGCAGATGAGTATGAAGAGTCAGCCGAGGTCTCAAGCAGTTTTCAAGATTAAGTTTGTTAAGCAGTTTCAAGTTTGTTAGAACTAACTAACAAACTAACTGTCTTTCCAGACTTATAAATAGGTCTAGGTTTTTCATTTTTAATAGATAGAACACTTATGCATATTTGATTTTTCACTCTATTCACTACTCAGATTTCAATCACAATCTTTTCACAAGTATTTCTAGTGAGTTTTCAAAAAGTTCTAAGTGTTTTTAGAACACTTTTCTTGTAATCTTCAAAATCCAATACACACTGTAATAGTTAGATTTTTAGAAGAAGGGTTTAGGAGATTGAAGATTTGAAGATTTGTACAAGTTGTAAGTTGTAAGCTGGAAGTAAGAAAGTAAGCAGTAAGCAGAGTCCCTTCTTCAGATTAAAGAAGGAGAGTGGATGTAGGATTTTTAAAATCCGAACCACTATAAATCCTGGTGTTATTTCTTGCTTTCTTTAGTTTCTGTTTGATTTACAATTGTGTTACTTCAAGATTAAAGTTCAGAATCTTAACTAAAATCTGAATATCAATCTTGCTTTTGATCTTATAAAAAGTTGAGAATCCAATTATATTCCGCTGTGTTTAATCTGATATCAATCTGAGTAAAGATTGGATAGAGAAGGTTAAGAGATGCAAAACAGCCTAAGAAATGTGGCAAACTTTAGCCAATGTTTGTGAAGGATCTGATCAAGTTAAGGAAAACAAGCTACAGTCAGTATTGCATACATTTGAAACATTCAAAATGAAAGAAAATGAGTCTGTGGATCAGTTTGATGTTAGGTTGACTAATCTTCTCAACAAAGCAGCTGACCTTGGAAAGAATTATTCAGAGAAAGAGATAAATAACAAGATTCTAAGATCATTAACCAAGAGATGGAGGGAAAAATCCAATATCCTTAAAGCAACTCAAGATTTATCCTCTATTACTCACCATACTTTATTTTCTCATCTTAAACCTTTAGAGTATGATATCCAGATAGAAGATGAGATGGAGTCAAGCACCTCATCCAAGTCTGTTGCCTTTGTCAGTAAAGAAGACAAGGTGTCAACAGAGTCTGTAGGAGCTGATCTATCTCTGAAAGAGCAGATGGCTTTACTTACAAAAAGGTATGATAAATTGAGAATGAAGTATAAGAGAAATAAATTGAGATTTGCAGGTAAGGATAGACAAAGATCCAGATCAGATAGGAAGGTGGATAAATCTTCAGATGATGACAAAAACAAGAGCCAGACAAGAAGATACAGATCACCTGTCAGAAGAAATCCTTCCAGTCCCAGATCGAGACAGGAGTGACATTTGCTATACATGCAACAAAACCAGACATTTCAGCTATGATTGTCCTCAATCGACTCCTAAAGAAAGGGAAGAAAAGAGAAAGAAAAGAGACGAGGATTTTTGCAGATCAAAGAGCTTTGTTAGTCAAGAAAAAGAGCCAAAGAAATCATCATCATCTTCATCATCCTCATCCGATTTTGGATCGATGATGAGACTGTCTCATGGCTAATGAGGTAATCTACTATTCATCTTGAGATAATGATTCTTGTCGATCGCATCTCGATCATGACCAAACTGTATTATTCATGAGTTATTGAGAGATTTAAAGACATCCTTAGCTGCTTATAAACAGCTAGAGAGAGAGAATTTATTTTTAAAGGATCGATTCAAATTCTAAATAAAGGCAAGCGGTGATAAACAGCTCGAGAGGCGAGGAAACATTCAAGGGGAATGTTTTTTTGTGATCAAGCTAGTACATCACCACTTACCTAAAAGGTTAGAAAATGAATTGAAAACTTTAAAAGATAAATTTGAAGTAGTCTGTGCTGAAAATGAATTAATTAAGAAAGACAATGAGAAGCTTGTCTTCAAAATTAGTCAGCTTAATAATTCACAATCAGTAATAGATCATATTTTTAATACTTCTCAAAAATCTCATGATAAGACAGGACTTGGTTATGATAAGGGACAATAAATCAGATGTTCAAAAACCTAGGAAATTTGTGAAAGCATCTGTTCAATCAAAGGATATTAAAATTGGTCCATGGAAACCAACTAGTCAGATAAGGACTACATCTTCCAGTCTGAAACCAAGAACTCAGCTGAAAACTCCCTATCAGACTAGAAGGAATCCAAGAACCAAAATAAGAAGGTTCTCTTATTATAATTCTTTTGATGGAAGGAGCAAATGCTATCCTACATTTCCTAAGTTTAGGAAAATTACTCAATCTGAATACAACAAGTTATCATTCAAAAATGATATAATTGTAGACAGATTTGGTAGAAAATCTGAGTCTGATTTATTGTCTGCAGATGAGATGTTTATTTGGATTCCTAAAGTGATTCTTGACCCAGAAGGACCCAAGATCACTAGGGTACCTCAAAACTAATCTGTTTTACAGGATTCACAGGGATCATCACTCAAAGAAGAGATCTTAGCTTCAATATGGTACATTGATAGTGGTTGTTCACAACATATGACCCATAATAAGAAGCTATTATCAAATTTTCAAAGCATTGATGGTCCAAGAGTTTTATTTGGTGATAATAATTGTGGTCAGACTAAAGGTGTAGGTACTTTGATTATCAAGGATATTCAGGTATCGAGGTATATTTTGTTGAAGGTTTGAAACATAATCGCTATCTCTGTTTCTCAGCTTTGTGATAAAGGTTTTCTTGTAAAATTCTCAAGGGATAAATGTGATATTTTAGATAATTCCTCAGATAAGGTATTATTAACTGGCTTCAGACATGGTAATGTCTATGTGGCCAACTTCAATAGTTGTCCCCAAGATACTTGTCGATAGCTAAGGGTGGGAAGAAGATATCGGTGGCTATGGCACAAGAGGCTTAGTCATCGAATTTCAAGACCCTTAGTAAGCTGGCTAAGAAGAACCTTGTCAAGGGATTACCTGAAAAACTTTTATCCTTTGTTCTTAAATGTGATGCTTGTCAAAAAGGTAAACAGCCTAGACACTCATTTAAGAGTATTAACTCCTCCTCATCCGAAAGAGTGTTGCAACTCCTTCATCCGGATCTGTTTGGACTGTTACACCTCTCGTTTCGGTGGAAGGAAATATACTCTTGTTGTAGTAGATGACTTTTCTAGATACACTTGGGTTATATTTCTTTTCAAGAAAAATGAGACTATGAATAAGATTTCCGATCTGTTGCATGATTGAGAATGAGAAGGGTGTTAATATTATTAAAATAAGGAGTGATAAGGGCACATAATTTTTGAATTCTTGTTTATCTAATTTTTTCAATGAGTGTGGAATTATTCATGAGACATCTTCAGCAAGAACTCCTCAACAAAATGGAGTGGTTGAAAGAAGGAATAGAACTTTGAAGGAAGCAGCCAGGAGCATGTTGGGTGAGTATAATACCCCCTCATAGGTTCGGGGCGAAACCATCAATACTGACTTGCTATACCAGTAACAGTGCTTAGTTGTCAAAGACAAGGGTAAGACTCCTTATGAGATTTGGAAGGGTAAGATTCCAAGGATCTCATACTTCAAAGCTTTTGGTTGTAAGTGTTTCATCCATAACAATGGTAAATCTAAGTTAAGAACTTTTGATGCTAAAGCAGCTGATGGAATATTCTTGGGATATTCTAATATTTCAAAGGCATTTAGAGTTTTTAACAAGACAACCCTTTGTGTGGAGGAAACTCGTCATGTTGTTTTTGATGAGCTGTATTCCTTCTCAGATAAAGTGAATCAAATTTTTGAAAATCTAGATAAAATTAAATTATCCAAGACTAAACATAGAACTGTCTATCTACCTAGTCTTGATTCAGAATCAGATGAAGAAGAATCCCCATCCGAAAATCGAAGACACAACTTGCTCTGACTCCTTCGAATCGGACACCTTTGACATCGGTGATCAGCAAGGGTTAGCCGATGAAGGGGAACGTCGGTGAGGTTGAGTCGGAGGAGTTGCCGATCGAGACTCAAGATGAGGATCCTTCTCCTCATATAGGCAAAAGGATGAGAAGCTATCATCCATCTGATCAGATTATAGGAGACCCATCTAGTAGTGTGCAGACACGAATGATGCTAGACTCTGAAAGTCTTTTCAGTTGTTATGTGTCGCTTCTTGAACCCAAGTCTATTGAGGAAACATTATCAGACCCAAATGGATAACAGCCATGCAGAAGAAGCGCATCGGTTTGAAAGGCAAAATGTATGGGATCTAGTGGAAAGAACCTTACACGTAAAGATTATAGGCACCAAATGGGTGTTAAAAATAAAAGCAGATGAGAACAATATTATTGTTCGAAATAAGGCAAGACTGGTTGCACAAGGTTATTCACCGAGGGAATAGACTATGATGAAACCTATGCTCCGATTGCAGATTAGAGGCAATAAGATTGTTCTTGGCATTTCTTTGCATATAAGTCTTTCAAAGTCTTTCAAATGGATGTTAAGTCTGCTTTTCTTAATGGTGTGTTACTTGAGGAGGTCTATGTAGAGCAGCCTCCTGGGTTTAAGACCAATAACAAGGTCTATAAACTCAACAAAGCTCTATATGGACTGAAACAAGCTCCCAGAGCTTGGTATGATACTCTATCTGATTTCTTGACATCAAATGGTTTTTCTAAAGGTAAGATTGATAGAACTTTGTTTAGAAAGGAAGTAGATGACAACATTTTACTAGTTCAAATTTATGTAGCTGACATAATTTTTGGTTCACCTAATCTGAAATTATGTGAAGAGTTTAGCATTCTCATGAAAAACAGGTTTGAAATGTCAATGATGGGAGAATTAACGTACTTTCTAGGCTTACAGATTAAACAGATGAGTAAGGGTATATTTATACATCAGTCTAAGTATGCTAAGGATCTGATTGAGAAATTTGGAATGACAACTAGCAGAGAAGTTAAAATACCTATGGCAACTAACTTCTCAATGAATTCAGATGAGTAGGGGATACCCACTGATGCAACGGAGTATCGTGGAATGATTGGATCTCTTCTCTATCTCACTGCAAGTAGACCAGATATAGCCTTTGCAGTTGGGGTATGTGCAAGATTTCAGTCTAATCCCAAGAAAACTCATCTGGAGACGGCTAAGAAAATTCTTAGATATCTCAAAGGAACCTTGCAAGTAGGGTTATGGTACCCAGCTGATGACAACTTTGAGCTGACAGGTTATTCAGATTCAGACTTTGGAGGATGTAAGATTAATAGAAAATCCACTTCTGGAACTTGTCAATTCTTAGGCAACAAATTAATTTCTTGGTTATCTAAGAAACAGACATCTGTTGCCACCTCCATAACTGAAGCTGAATACATGGCAGCTGGAAGTTGTTGCTCTCAACTCCTCTGGATTAGTCAACAGCTTAGAGATTATAATATTCAAACATCAGTTGTTCCTATTTACTGTGATAGTAATAGTGCAATAGCAATGACTTACAATCCTGTTCTACATTCTAGATGTAAGCATATAGATATTAGGCATCATTTCATTAGGGATCATGTGGAGAAGAATGACATTAGGATTGAGAAAATTGCCACTGAATCACAAAAAGCTGATATTCTTACAAAACCATTAGCTGAATCTAGGTTTAAAGAAATGTGCTTAGAATTAGGATTACTTGATGCATCTTTAGCTGATTTCTAATTTGTGTGCATCTGTTTCCTTATTTCTTTTCTTTTCTTTAAATTGATGTCTAGAAAGAATTGTCAGACTAGATATGTGTCAAAGGGCAATCAGGTAGCTGATATCATTGATCTCCTTTTAGGAATCGAGAATCAAGGATTAGTCATATTGACCTTATCTGAATTGATAATTACTTGTCTGACATTGAATAAATCAGACAAGGACACAATTGTCAGTTGAATCTCCTGAGAAAATCAGATGACTATTTACATCCTATCTGATTTATCTTAAGCTTCTGATGGTTTCTTTTGAGTTTATGTTTTTGCAGGAACAGGTCACAGATCTTACTGTTTCATTTCTTCTTATTCAAACCTCTTTATCCTGTTTTTTTTAATAAACTGCATTTTTCTAAAATTATTAAACAACCATGTTTTAGAAAAATCTGAGTTTGTTTTGTTTAAACTTGTTTTGAAATTGCTAAAAAGTTACATCTAAGCTGTTGATTTTCAAAATCAGATAGGTTACTCTATCAGATGACTTTCCAAAACTCATCTGTTTTTAAACTAATCTGTTTTTCAAACTCATCTGTTTCGAAAACCTTTAGTTGAAGTAAGATACCACTTGGCTGACGTCAGGTATACTTACTTCTCTGCATAAAGTAACCTATATCGGTCAAATCAACAGTCTATAAAGTAACTATTTACGCATTCCAAAGGCGATTACAATTCACGCGCTGAATCCTAATCGCTTATCTTAGTTTTTAACCGTTGATTAATACTCAGTAAAAACTTTTTGAATAAATGGCTCAGATTAATTCAAGTTTTCAAATATGACGGTTTCTCTTTCCAATCTATTCCCCTATAAATACATCTTCTTCTTCCCTAATTCATTTTCTTTCCATTCTCAGAGAACCTGCATATATTTTCAAACCCTTTTCAAATATATTTTCACAAAACCTTCAAATGGCATCTTCTTCCAAAACCACCAAAACTTTCAAACCTAAATACATTTCCACAAATATTTCTCATTTCAAAATGAATGAGGAATATTTCAAAAACCGTTTAAAGGCGGATATGTATGTTGATTTCGAAACCACCAATGACCCAGAATCTGCAGAAATTCTTCGTCTTCTCGAAGCCTCACGACTCAGAGGTTTTCTATCGATGAAGTCTCCGCAAAACAGAACGGCAGATTTGCTGGGGGCAGATTTCTAGCAAGAATGGAGGATACCCAGGATGGGTTTAATACTTCTGTTGATGGGACTACTTTGAGCTATACTAGGGAGAACATATCCAGGATTTTTGATACGTCAATGGAGGGAGTTAATCCATTGACGTACAAAGAGGATGAGTGGGAAAAATCCTTTGATATGATGGCGAGGGTCACTTACAGGGGAACTCGCAGGGATTTAAAGAAGAACTTGTTAAGAAGGAGATTTAGGTTGTTGATGACGGTGGTTACAAAGGCGGTGTTGGGTGAGCAGAGCTCACATGATGGGTTAACCAAGCCCAGATTGTGTGTAATGCGAGCCATTGTGGATGGAGTGCAAGTGAATTGGGTAGATTTATTGATTCATAAGCTGAGGGAGGAGAAGAAGCGCCTCACCTTCAAGTCATCTGCAGAGGGCTGGATTCCCACTTCTACAGTCAGTCTCTTCAACAAAATCACTGTTTTAATTGAAGGGCTGAATAGAGAGGCTGACTGGAGAATGGGTACCAAAAAGTACTCAAAGCAGAAGGGCATCCTCACCAAGGATGACAGAATTGGAGGAATCCCAGACTCAGATGACGAGTCTGATGCTGCAAGGGCTCAGAGGCTGGAGTTAGCAGCTGCGGAGATCCAACAACCAGCAGCTGAACCAGTTGAGGTAGCTCCAGCAGAAGTCGAAACAGAGGGACATGAAGCAGCAACAGCTGAGGTCGCACCTCAAGTAGAATCTGCTGAAATAGCTGCTGCAGTCCCAAGGACGTTTCAGAGGAGGAAGAGGAGGTTGGTGAAAGCCTCCGAGAAGAAGAAGGGGGAAAGCTCGTCTGCTGCTCCCGCCAAAGTTGCCTTAGATGAAGAGGAAGAAGAGGAGGCTGAAATCCCTTTGGTAAGGAGGCCAAGACGAGCAGCTCAGAGCTCTGAAGGATCCACCAAATCTGGTAGCTCCGAGGAGCAGATGGAATTATCAACTCTGCTACCAGAGGAGGTCCCAGTCCTTCAGATAGCAGCCGAGGTTGACAAGCTGGAGGTTCCACTCTCCCCAACCAATGAAGCTGTTCTTTCCCCTATTCCTGAAGCAGGTATAAGTTTTTCTTCTTCTCCTACCTTATCTCTTGAACCTGGCAGTGAAGAAATGCCCCAGGCTGGCATTTCTGAGCCTTTGCCTCAGCCTGAAATCCCACCAGTCCAAATAGGCAATGAAGGGATATCCCAGGCTGGTATCCCAGAGCCTCTCCAACAGCCTACCTCCCCTACAGTCCAAATCCAAATTCCACTTACAGAATCTACCCCATTCCCCCTATCCATCCCTACTACACAACCTCAAACATCTCCCCCACCCTCATCTGAACAAATACCTCTTCCCACAGTCCAAACCTCTCCAATACCAATAATATCTTACTCCTCTCTTCCAACTATCCAAACTCAATCTGTTCCTCTCCCACCTCCTCAACCAGACCAAATACCCTCCTCGTCTGACTCCTCAACTGAGGATGATGACACTTATCTAAGCCCAACCACTGCTATCTCCTCTATACTGTCCCTTGTCGAGAAAAGGATCAATGCTACATTTAGAAGGAAAATGGAAAGAAAGACAAGGAGGATGGTCAAAGCTGTTACAGACACGATGCTAGCCAGCATGAGAGAAGTTGAGGTAACATTGTCTGATAAAATTATAAATGTCACTAACTCTGTGCTGGCTGGTAAAGTGAAAGCAATGGAGGATGAGCTGAGAGCATTGAAAGAAGAAGTAAAAGGGTATAATCAGCTGGTTGTGAGTGAATTGGCTGTAGATCACTCAGACTTCAGAGCCAAGTGCAATATATTGGATGACAAACTTTCAGCCTTGGCAGATGAAGTTAAAAAGGGGGAAAAAGCTGAAGCGGAGAAAAGACAAGCCCTCACAGCTGTGGTCAAGGAGACTAGGAAAGATGTGGGCATGAAGGCCAGCACAGCTGATCTGGAGGCAGCCAGGGAGGAAGCTCGGATCAAATCTGATGAGCTGGCTGCTCTCCAGCTGAGGGTGAGTCAATTGGAGGAAGCAATAAAGGAGGATGAAGAGAAGAGGAGGAAAGATGAGGAGGAAAGGACAGAGAAGCTCTTGGCTCAGTTAAAAGAATCCGATTCTGAAGGAGCCAAGGGGAAAGGAAAAGAAGTAGCAGTCGCTGAGCCCAGATCAGCTGAACTTGTTACCAGGGCTGCTGCTAAAGGAAAAGGGAAGAGGGAAGCTGATTATTCCAATCTCTCAGAAGAGCAGATCAAGAGAATTAAGAGAGAGATGGAATATTTTGGCAAGAAAGAAAAGAAGAGGCAGAAAAAGAAGAAAGACTCCAACGTCTTCTGGAGCACTGCTGAGCGAAAATGGTTAATCAGAGATCAAGGCAGTGGGAAATTTAGGCCATTTCACAACACGTCTGCGCCTCCTAAGCTGGCCTGCGGAAAATATGCTGTTGAATACAAAGACAAGAACCTGGAGGGAATGTGGATGTACTATTGGTACATTCTTAAAGCTCCAGGGGCAACTCAACAAGATCCAGATTTGGCTTGGCATGAGTGGATTGAGCAAGTAGACGCGGATTTCTATGCTCGGCTGCTGGAAGAAGCTGATGTAGAATTCAATGTCAACCTGATCTCTCCAGCCTTCGAGTATGCCATTCCTGCAAAGAAGCCTGATGGTACCTTGGACCTAGACTGGGTTCAAGGAATTCTTAAGAAAGCAGAGGCCGAATCTGGACTTACTCAAGAGGAGGATCTGAAGCAGCTTAGGAGGCGTGTATTCAACTGGCTAATGATCCCAGATGAAGAGCAATGGGGAGTTTAATAGAAACAGGACTTTTCTTTTCCTTATTTCTATTTTTCTATTATCTTCTCATCTGTAATCTTTGTAAATTCAATGTGAATATACTTTGTTTGATTCATTTTACTCGTATTATTTTCTTAAAGTTTTTTTTACTGCTTTAAGAAAAACTAAAAATTTTCTTAAGTATAAGTCATCTGAAAATTTTTATATCTCAGACTTAATTTTTTTTAAAAAAAATTTTTTTAACTAAGTTTTGAGACTTGTTTGTTAAAGTTTAAAAGATCTAAAGTTTTTTTGTGTGAATAAATCTGTTGCAATGTGAAGAATGTGCTTTGATATACCTATCTGTTGATCTTGAAAAACTCTGAACTAACTTCAGCTATGAGTGTGTCTATTCTTGTAGGTTTTAACTTCATCAAAAAGGGGGAAATTGTTAGATCAAGATTGTTTTGATGAGTTAAATGACTGTTCCAGATGAGCAGACTATGATAAAGAACTGAAGACTAAGTTCTAGTACGAAGCTGATCAGACTAGGTCAAGAATAGTTCAAGTCAGCTGGAGACGAGGAATGACAAGTCATCTGGAGACAACCTCAATCCTAGTCATCTGCAGGAGACAAACATGAAAAGCTCAGACGAGGTCAAGACAAGCCGAGTAGAATAAGAAAGGCGAGTTTTCACCAAGTCAGCTGCAGATGAGTATGAAGAGTCAGCCGAGGTCTCAAACAGTTTTCAAGATTAAGTTTGTTAAGCAGTTTCAAGTTTGTTAGAACTAACTAACAAACTAACTGTCTTTCCAGACTTATAAATAGGTCTAGGTTTTTCATTTTTAATAGATAGAACACTTATGCATATTTGATTTTTCACTCTATTCACTACTCAGATTTCAATCACAATCTTTTCACAAGTATTTCTAGTGAGTTTTCAAAAAGTTCTAAGTGTTTTTAGAACACTTTTCTTGTAATCTTCAAAATCCAATACATACTGTAATAGTTAGATTTTTAGAAGAAGGGTTTAGGAGATTGAAGATTTGAAGATTTGTACAAGTTGTAAGTTGTAAGCTGGAAGTAAGAAAGTAAGCAGTAAGCAGAGTCCCTTCTTCAGATTGAAGAAGGAGAGTGGATGTAGGATTTTTAAAATCCGAACCACTATAAATCCTGGTGTTATTTCTTGCTTTCTTTAGTTTTCGCATTTGATTTACAATTGTGTTACTTCAAGATTAAAGTTCAGAATCTTAACTAAAAATGAATATCAATCTTGCTTTTGATCTTATAAAAAGTTGAGAATCCAATTATATTCCATTTGTGTTTAATCGATATTTTGAATTGATTTTGAAAGATTTGAAAAATCTACAAAATCTATTCAAACCCCCCTTTCTAGATTTTGTTCTAGGAAGCTAACTCAAGGTTTTAATCAACTCAACTTTCCGGGACAAACAATCAACATAAAGCTCAAATATCCATATAAGCTCCATAGCAAAATATGCAATTCAACCTCCTAGAGCATGAGCAAATAAATTCCCAAGTCAGTTCTCCCAACAAAACAAAAACAAAAAGCTACCAAAAAGCACACAAAAGAAATAAAAAGGATGGGTTGCCTCCCATCAAGCGCTATTTTTATTGTCCTTTGCCGGACTTATTTCTTCACTTCCAAGTCCTTCATCGGAATGGCCAATGATAGCGGTCCTCCTTCCCATTATATCTCAATCTTTGAGCTTCATAATCTAGGAGGTCCACATAGTAGATAGGCTAACCACCCATATATATCTTGAACATTATTCTTGGTGGATTCGCCTCTTGCTCTCTCGCCATCCTCCTTCTCCATTCCTTTTTCCCAAGGATGCCCAAGCAATTCCTTAATGCTTTCCTATAGTCAAAGTGCACAAGAGGTAAAATAAAATCATTAGAAGCATCATTTTCAATAAAAGTATGAATTGAAGAGTTTGAAGGTATAGAGATGCTCATTTCAATCTTCAATTCCTCATTTGGTGCTTCGAGATTTGCTTCCTCATTAAAGCCCATGTCCATCAATGGACATTCCTCTTCCTCACTTTTGACAAGGAAGTCTTCTACTTTTACCTCTTCGCTTGGACCCTCTAACACATCTTCTTCAATTGTATTTTCTTCCTCCCCTTCTTCTTGATTCTCCATGATGGTTATGTCCTTCACTTGGAGTAGAAAATATTTGAGTTGACTTTTTATGACCATGAATTGAGCTTCGGTGATCTCCATGTTCCCCTCTAGCCATGAATTAACCTTTGACTTGGTCTCATACATTTCTTCATACAAGGGAAGCATTTGATCACATCTAGCATCATCTTCCTCAAATTTTTCCAACAAAAATCCAAGCATCTCTTGCAATATGGCTCTCATATCATGGAGTCCCCATTCTTCAAATTGAGGAGAAGCTTGTGGCATTGGAAAATCGAACTCATGGCTTCTCCTATCATCATAGTAGTCACCTCCCGATGCTCCTTGACACTCAAATCCAAGACATGGATCAAATGTTTGATCATAAGGCTCATAGTATGGGAACATCTCTTGAGGTTGGGGAGAAATTTCATCACATATCCAATCTTCATAATTGGAAGGAACTTGTTGCAATTGAGAATTATCTTCAAAGCTCATCCAATTATTGTATCCAAATTCTTCAAAGTGTGGAGAATACACTCTACTATCTTGATAATACTCTTGATTCCACATGTATGAGTTGTATCCTTCCATCTAGACAAGATAAGCAAGTATCAAATTCCAACGAAAATAACAAAACAAACAAAAACACAAAGGTAACAATTAGCCACTTCAAACAATCCCTAGGTCTCACTTAAGGCGCAAAAACTAATTCCCTGGCAACGGCGCCATTTGATTGGAGTAGTTTTTCGGGTAAGTGTTATTAAGACCAATCAACAAAATATCGAACCCAAGGGAAAAAGTATGCACATGAGGCCCTACAAATACGAGTTCTTAGTGACTAGAGTTGCAACAATGGTTTGCACAAAAACAACAAAACACTTGCAAAAATACAAAATAACAACAAGCAAACAATTGATCGAACACTAAGAATGCGATAACAAAAACAACAATAAATGGTGGGATAGAGGTGCTAGGATTAACATTCATCAATGAATCATCAATCAACAAGCTACAATTGAATCAAATTGCAAATCAACTAAGATAGAAAGCATAAACCATCATGAAATTAATCACTTCATTAAAATCACAATGCCTAATGTGAGTATTCTTAGTCTTTCCCATCTCTCAATGTAGAAATCCCCAATTCATACAATCATGCAAAATTGAAACCCGATCAACACCGAATCATATTAGCTCAACTCTCGCCTATTGCTAGGGTGATTAACCATTAATCTAAAGAGACAATTTTACACAAAGCACAATGAAGAATCACAATTAGGAAACAAACTAACGTGAGTATCCTTAGTACAACTAATCTCTCGATTCCGAAGCACCCAATCCACACATTCATACAAAATTATCACCCGATTAATCTCGGATCACGTTAGCGCAACTCTCGTCTATAGCTAGGGTGATCAAACACTAATCTAAAGAGATAACTCTGGATGAAGCACAAATGAGAATCACAATTAGTAAGCAATCTACTCAATTGATCTCCAATCATCAACAATTATAGCATCATTAATCAAATCATCATCAATTTCAATTAACCTAAGCACAAGAGAGTTAGCCCATGGTGAAATCCATGGGAAGAGAATAGAATTGATCAAATACTAAGCAAATCAAAACAATTAAGAAATTTAAGAGACAAGAGAGGAAAAACATCACCAAATGATCTTCAATCAACAACAATAGGAATGCTTGAGTCTTCAACACCAATCTCCAAATGAATTACAAGCTTGAATTGAATGAATTACAAGGATCTAAAGCTAATCTATGGCTAATCTAGCAACAATCAATTGAAATCTAAGTCTAATTTTAACTTCTACTCTACCTAGAATGGAAAATTGGCTTGGGGCCTGAGAAATCGCCCCAAAACCGCTCTCAACTGCTATTATGAATTGTCCCTGAGTGTGTCTCTGAAATGCCCTGCTTCTCCTGTTTAAATAACGAATTTCTGAAAAACCACCCCCTCGAGTCGGGGGTCAGGCCTCGACTCGAGGCTCATGCATAATTCTCCTCCCTCGACTCGAGGGTTATGCCTCGAGTCGAGGCTACTGTCTTTTTCCCAATTTAGTCCTTTTCTGCATAGCCCGCGACTCGAGGCTCTTGTCCCTCGATCAGAGCTCGAGTCCAGGACACTTTTCTCGCGCGGGCCCCGACCCCCATTTTCATCCCGTATGATCGTCTCTTCACTCTAAGCCTAATGGTACTCTCGGTTTGGCAAAATTCCACCGAATTACCTGCAAAATGGACGAAAAACATCAAAATCCAACAAATAGTACTTCTCAAGCAAAAGAGTGATACTTTTCACATTTAGGCACAAAAACTAACACTTTAGCTCACTTTTTGCACTAAAATAGCCCCGAAAAACTGCTCATCTGCCTTGATTGTTTCTTCAATTTGTTCAATGCAAATTTTCAAGGTAGTGAGCTCGTCTATTTGGCTGCTGGATGAGCTCTTTATTTGGTCCAGTTCTGCTCTGATTCTAACCATATCTTCCCCCTTTTTAACATCATCAAGAAGCATCTTGAGTTGCTCCTTGACAACATTAAAGTAGGTGGAAGACGTGGTCTGATCTCTCAGGATCTCATCAGCTAATATCTGGTTTCCTGCTGCAACTTGTGCTCGTAGCCCTTCCAACTCCACTTTCACCTCACCAACCTTCTCATTCACAGACAAATTAATGGAATTTGAAAGATTAGTCATGATGTTTACATCTGATGCTTTAAGCATGTCCTCCATCGTGATGCTCACTAAATCCACGATGTCGGCTATTTTATTATGAAGCATCTGAGCAAAATTTTCCTCCATCCTCAGTTCCCATTGACTTAAGATAGCTAAGAAGGCTGAGCCTAGACTACTGGGGCGAATGTCAGCTGGTGCTGGTGGAAAACCAAGTCAGCTCTTGATATGATCAAAGAGCTACTCTTCTGATAGGATGGTGGACACAGAAGATAATCCCGAAGACTCTAAGACCACCTTCTCCCAGTGGACCAAGTTTTCCCAGCCAACTTCGTCAGACAACAAACTAAGCTCCACCAGGTCTCCAGCCCTCAGATGATGCACTAACCACAGTTCTACTGATTCCTTCATTACTTCATAATTCAGCTGAAGTTCTAGAATCATTTCACTTAACCTCCTCCTCTCATCTTCTCTTAGAGATAGCTCAAATTGGCCCATGGAGCCATCAGGCAAGGGGGTGTGGTTTGGACTGATTTGTGGGGAGGGGGTTTGATATTCGGTGGAAAGAAAGTCTAGGAAATCATATGTTTGTGATGTGGGTTGGCGTATGGATTCGGAGGGTATATGTTCTTGTGATGGTTGGCTTTGTTCAGGTTATGTTTGGACTATTTGGGAAGGTGGCTGAATTAGAGGCTCCGAGGTATCAGCCGTGGCTACCTCTTCATTGCCAATATGGGGAGATTTTTCTGAAGATGATGAGAAAGATAGGGAAGAAGATGTACCTACTTCTTTCTCAGAGAAAGTCCGCTCAGCTGAGGTTCCCCCTGCTTCTATGTTGGGATCCTCCAACACCTCAGCTTCCTCGGCTGCTGCTGCAGCTATCTCCAACATCGTAGCCTCTTCTGGAAAGAGAGAATATGCAGTAGATGACTTTCCAACAGCTTTCTTGGTCGCGGCTTTCACTAGACAATGTCTCCTTGGGACTTTTGACCTCTTCCTTCTCTGAGAGGACCCAGAGGGTGAGGAAACCTGCTCCATAGGTGCTTGCTCAGCTGAGACAACCTCAGCTGCAGTCTCTTCCTCAGCTGCTGGATCAACTTCTAGTTGAGCTGGTTTTTTTCCTACTATTCATTTGATGCTTAGTTGGCCTGCAAGTTATCTCGCTTTAGCTGCCCTGACTTCCATAGCTTCCGACCTATTTAAAGGAATGACAAGTGTGGGAGAGGCTATGCTACAACGTGGTGGAGAGGAGGCCTAGCAAAGTAGGGCTTCTGGGGCGCAGAAGGTTAAAAGGGATTTCCCGAGTCAAATGAGGTGCGATTTCAGCTTATCTCCTTGCAGCTGCTTCTGCAAGCTGTTCCCTCTGTGCCCTTGCACTCACTGAATCAGCATTTGTGCCTCTTGCACTCATTGAATCATCATCTGTATCAGGCACTCCTCCAATGCACTCATTTTTTGTGAGCAATCCCTTCTGCTTCGTATACTTTCTTACCCCTGAATTCCAATCAGCAACTACCTTGAAATCCTCCATATTAACAGTGATTTTGTTGAACAGGGAAGCTATTGAATTAGCTATCTATTCATCCCCTGTCAACAAAAATATCTTCTTCTCCTCTGCCAATCTATCCTGAAACAACCTAATCCAGTCGCACTTCACACCATCTAAAATAGCCCTCATGCAGCAGAGTCTTGGCTTTGTAAGGCCATCATGTGAACTCTGTTCACCCAAAATGCACTTGGTTAATATCGTTATTAAGAGACGATATTTTCTCCTGAGCATGAATTTCTTCAACTCCTTCCTAGCTCCTTTGCACGAATTATTTGCCAGCAGCTCGAATGATTCTACCCAATTATCTTCCTTATATACCAATGGATTGATCCTGTCCTCATGTGTTTCGAACAGCTTGGCCAGGTTTGATTTTGTAATCGACAACTGATGTGTTGTATTTACTCTGGTTTCAATCCTTATTTTCTCAAACTATCCATTGACATAGAATTCGACACCCAGCATATCCAGCATTTTGTTCTTTGGAGATCGCTTCGAGCAAAATACCCTTAATCCAGAATTCTCCAGTAATTGAAGAATTTCTCTGGATTCTTGTTCTTGAGATGTTGAGAAGTCGACATACATCTCCGAATGAATCTTGCTTTTAAAAGCTTCATTGTTGAACTTGAATGGGGTTTGTGTCGAAGAAGAAGCCATTAGAAAGTTGGGTAAGAATATTTGTAAAGGAGAATTTTTTTGCAGTAAATTTAGGGCTTGAGTAAAAGTGAAATTGAAAAAGACGAAGGTAAGTATTTAAATGGGGAGAGAGAGAGGGAAAATTAGAAAGTGGGACACGTGGTAAAGTTGGATAAATCGTGTCCTTTAATTATAAATTAGATGTCTAAATAAATTAGACGCTTCATCTTCGGCGCGTGGCATTAACTAAGTTTTGAAAACACAAAAAGTAACCGCTCAGGCTACTGATTAGATGGTTTTAGGGGGCACTTTATGCAGAGGTAGTAAGTATACCAGACGTAATCCGAAATATACCTTTCTTTGCATAAAGATTTCCCTATTTCAGACTGGGTTTTATCAGACTTAGTAAAAAATAACCTCGTCTTGGATTTTGAAAATACCTCCTAGTCTGATTATTTTGAAAACAGAGCATTTTAAATCTGAGTTAATTTGAACCATTGTTTAAGAATAAGCTAAGTCTCATATCTTCATATAACTAGTACATAAAGACATTCAACTCAACTGGGGTTTTTATAAAAACAAATCATCTAAAAATTTTGAAATTGATGAGCTGTGAGAGTTCTTTTGAAAACATTTTTTTTTAAAAAAACAAGGGTTTTAATTTTATTCAGATGAGGAAGACTTTTCAGATGTGAAGATTTAGACTGAACTAACAATGTTGTCTGAACATGTTCCTGCAGATACACAAACTTGAAAAACCATTAGTTTCTAAAGTAAGTCAGACAAGATGCACATACTCATCTGATATATCTGAAACAGTTTAACACTGCTCTGATACCACTTGTTGGTCCCAGTCAATCAAGTGTTAACAAATGGAAAATCTAGAAAGGGGGGATTAATAGATTTTCAACCTACTCAACTTTTCTTTCCAATTAAACCAAGACAACCAAGAATAAATTCAGATTATCTAAGTATCAGAGTCGTACAACGGAAGTAATTTTTATACTTGATCAAATTGATAACTCTTGAATAGATAATTTGATTTTGAAATTGAATGTAAACTGAAAATCAAATTAAAGAAAAACTGAAAGTAAAGAACACACGATTTATAGTGGTTCGGATTTGTAAAAATCCTACGTGTTCTCTCCTTTCACGAACTTGTGAAGGGTCTTCACTTGCTTACTCACTTTCCTTCTTTCTTGCTTACAATTTACAACTTGAGACGATCTTCATCTTTGAATCTTCTTGTATCTAACAATGTACCTATCAATCTAAGAGTACAATGCAGAACGTGAAGGAATTACAAGAGAGAGTGTTCTTCAAACACCTAGAAGAAATATCAAAAGAATTTCAATCTAAAACTGATGAGTGCTCTATGAGAATGTGTTCTTAGAAGTGAGTGCAAAAAGTCCTTCTAAGGACTGTGCTTAGTCCTATTTATAGAGTTGTAAGACGGTTAGTTTGTTGTAACAACTTATAACCGCTTAACAAATTCTTCTTTAAAACTGTCCTGACCTCAGCTGATCTTGAGTATATCGTCTGCCTTTAACTTGGTAAAAGCCTGTTTTTCTTATTCTACTTAGCTGGCTTTGACCTTGTCTTGAGCTCTTTAATCTCCTCTCAACCAGATGACTTCTTCAAGACTGTCTTCAGATGACCTTCAGGCTTCTAGACCGCAGCTGACTTAACCCATCTCACCTGGTCTATACAGCTTACTAGTAAAATGTACTACTTCAGTTAATCTATACAAATTTAGCTGGTCATCCTACTTTACATGAGCTTATCTAACCTATACATTTTAACTCATCAAAACTACTCCTGATCTAACAGAGGTTGAGGCCATTCCATAGGCCCTTTTTTTCGAACGAAAACCATAGCTTTCGATGTGCACAAAGGTGAAAAACAACAACAACAATCAACGGCTACTCGATTTTAAGCAGTATTATACGTAGAAAGCTTGATTTGTTGTTAGGGGATTTGGGGGTTTTTTGGCTAGGGTTCTTTTCACAGCAAATTGAAAATCGATTTTTAAGGTAGAGTTTTGATTGGTTTTGTTAATTTACATTTTATTTCTATGCATTTCATTTTCATTTGCCGTTCATTTTTTTGATTCATTTCAATGTTGTTATAAAAATATTTTTAATTAGAATAACACTTTAAATAATGTGATGTGGAAATTAAAAATAAAATCCTAATTGACAAATGGATGTAGAAAAGCCATGCAAGCGTCCACATCTTCAATTTGCTGGATTCCCCAATTTAACGACGCACATGCACAGTGCATGCCAAAAACGACACCATTTTGGTGTCTCTGGCATAAATTGGGCGTAAATTGATCAATTGGAGAAATTATGGGACTAAATTGAATTTTTTTAACTAAAGCGGGACCTTTTGCGAATAAGGTAAAAGTTATGGGACCAAAAAAATTTTAAACTCTAATCTATTGGCATATATTATTTGTCAACATTCTGTTGTGTTTGTGTTGTTTCATGAATGTGCCAACATTCTTGACAATATTTTATCGAAAGATCCCACGCACACCTTCAATTGGTACCAGAGTCATTAAACTTGATATACTAAGTTTAGTTCCTAAATTTGATGTATATTATTGCAATGAATTATCCACTTACACCCTCTGTTAGGCCTCATATTCTTGATGAAATCAATTATGTATATTGGAAGCCAAAGATACGCATATATATATCAACACTATTGATGAACAAACAAGGAGAAGTGTTCTGATTGGATGAAATTTGTTAGGAAATAATTGTATAGGATTTTGATTAGACAAAACATGTAATAGAATAGGACTTTATTTCCATATTTATGTTTTTAATAAAAAAAATGTTCAAAAGAAGCTTGTGAGTTGTAGAATAAGCTAAGGCTTAAAATATTTTTGTCCAAATAATCTAGTTGTCAAGAAACACTGTATGTATCAAGGAAGATCAAGGTATACCAAGAAAGACAAGCTAAGACTAAGTAGCTAAAGATGAGTCTATGCAGCTGTAAAGAAAGAAAAAGTCGACAACCAGTGTCGACAGTCGAAGAATAAACAACCAGTATCTACAGTTGAAGAATAGTTTAACAATCATAAGCTCAGTCTCAAGAGTTAATTTTTAAATTAACCTTAATTGAGTAAGGCTATCTTATTAAGCTAAGTGGAAATCTAATAGCTTATTAGAGAGGGGAGCGTGTATAACCAGTACTCTCATTTTCAAAATAGACTAGCCATATTCTGACAAGTGGCACAAAGATAACCTATCCAAATCCAAGCACATCCTAGGATTTGCAATAAGTAACATGCATTCAATGCATTATCTTTTTACATACTCCACATCATGCAACCATTTTGAATCAAGCAAGAAGACAACTAGGGGCTAGAAGTCCATCTTTCTAACGAATAGAACTCCATGCTCCTTCTATAAAGAGGAGGAGCCAACAACTTGTATTTTCACTATTAGACATTTAAGTAAATACAAGCATTCCAAGCAAAAAGGGATTATCAAGCATATTAAAAGCTCTCTTTCAATGTTAGATTTGAGAAGTAGCTTACTTATTAATTAGAATTATATCTTAGAAAAGTTGTTTTCTCTGCTTAGGTTGGATTAAAAATTGTATTGTTCACTACTTTGTGTAGAGGGTCATCTGAGTGAGACCATTTTCTGAGTGTGTCCAGAGTTGTGAGTGAACTTAGTATGAACCCTCAAAAGTTCCACTACTTGAGTGACAGATCTAGGTGACTTCATCAAGTGAGGGGGAACTAGTTTAGCTAGGTAATGCATTTTTGTGTAAATTGTATTGTTTTAGATGATTTGGCACTAAGGGTGCAACAATGGATGTAGAAGGATTACATATCTTGTATTTATTGCATTGTTTTTCTTAAATATTCATATGTTTTAAAAATAATAGTTGTCAACTTTATGGGTTGGTAGCTGCAGACCTTCTATTTTCATCTTTCAACTATCATCTGTTTTCATAAAAGTTTTATATATATTCCACTGCATTGTTTTCTCATAATACCTCCCTAAGTATTTTGGTGAACATTCTCTTTGATCAAACTATTGATTCCCTAGGAGGTCATGTCTCAACAACTTAAGTACTACCTGTTAACTCCATAATTAATAGCTATGAAGGCTGTCATCATCTTAGTTTGTATTCAAAGTTTTTCTAACTGAGAAGGTTTAATACCCCCGGTGTTTAATAAGATTTTGAAGAAGATCAATTCACCCCTAGACCTTCTACCACTTAGGACCAATCAGTGAAATCAGAGCTGTTGATTTTACCATTGCTTTGGTTTAAGATAGATATTTTAAAAGCCTTTTGAAAAACCCTATTTACTGCATCATGTTAAACATGCATAGATCTTCTAAGTGATAGATTCCAAGGTTTCTATGCTTTCCATTGGAGAATATGATGACTGAAAGATAAGAATGCAAGCTTATTTATCAGTGATACTCCTAGTACACTGAGAAACCAAAGTTAGAATGGGCAGATGCTGATAGAAGAAAAAATAACATGGACAATATTGCTCAGGCTGCTATCTACTATGCTCTTGATAAAACCATGTTTGGCAAAGTCAAGCACTGCAAGTCTGCCAAACAGATATGGGAAAAAATAGAGATGATATGTGAAGGATCAGGACAGATCAAACAAACTAATGATTGTTGTTCAAAAGTTTGAAAACTTCAAGATGAAATCTGATGAGAATATTGAGAAATTTGATTATAGGTTCACTGAAATCCTAAATGAAATGGAAAATCTTGGGAAAGAATACTCTCAAAAAGAGAGAAACTTGAATATCCTAAGAGAACTTCAAGGAGAATGGGATATGAAGGTGGCAGCCATAAGAGAATCAAATGAGCTCTCCAAGATATCAATATCTGAGTTGTTCTAAAGCTTGAAAGGTCATGAATTTGATATAAACAAAAGAAAAGAAGGTGCAAATTTCATCTTCAAAGGTTGCAACTCTTATAGCTGCAAAGACCAATCCAATTGTCAAGAATGAAGACTCCCAAGATGACATGACTCTCTTTGTAAAGCAATTTAAGAAGTTTGTAAAACATGGGAAGACCAGTGGATCAAACTGGAAGCAACTAGAAGGATCCAAGTCAACAACAGAAGGAAAGGAAGGGAAGTTTTCTAAACCTGTTAAAACTAAAAATTTGTGTTATAATTACAGGAAACCAGGTTACTTCATCAAAGAATGCCCATACCCTGAAGCTTAGAAGTACACTTTGGATGAAAGGGTTGTTAGGGCGAAGAGAAGAAGGAAACAAGATATAAAAAAAAATAAGAGCACTCATATGCCTCGTGGCCAGAATTGATGAGTTATTTTCCTCTTCCCTCCTTGTTTCTGTTGGAGATGATTATCGTGATGACATGATTCACACTCTCAGAAGACTAATAAACAATTTGAAGCTCTTAGACGATAATAATGAATTCATTAAAGAAGAAAATGTTTTATTCAAGGGAAACAATCAAGAGATGATAGTTAAGCTTGAAAAAACTAGTTGCAGACTTACTAGATTGATGAAACTTGAAGAAGAGATGCTCAACCTAAGACTCACTCATGAATATCTCTTCACAGAGATCAGTTGTAGAGTTGCTGAGTGCATTGAGGTGAATGAAGAACTGAATAAACTTAAAATTAGTGAAGATGAAAAAGGGCTAAAGATTCATTATCTTGAGAACAAGCATAATTATTTTGATAAATCTTCTAGGCAACTTCAAGAGATGCTAAAACAACAAAGGCCTGGAAGAGACCATTCTGGTCTGGGATATTACTCCTGTAGTCTTTTATCCCAATTATATAGTCCGGAAAACTATATGGAAAACTATATTTGTAAGGGAACTTGGAACATCCCAATAAAATTCTAATGTTTATCAATTTATCCCCAGAGAATCTATTCTTATCAAGGACAAGGCTAAAAATACAGTTGTCGAATGTGGCAAGAAGCCTCAAATAACCATAAGGGAATTCTTCAAAAGATTAAGTGAAGAAAACCAACAAGAAGTAATCAATATAAATCAAGATAAATCTCCCCATTCAAAGGTTGACATGGATCAATACTTTGAGGACACAACAAATCCTTAAAGTTGAACAAACACTTGAAACTGAAAGGGCAAAAAGAGTTGAACAACTGGGTAAGGCAAAGTGTTAGAAAGGATTCAATTGAAACCAGCTCAACAACTCAAGAAGCCACAACAGATGGAAAGAGTTCAACAACCCAAAACATCTCAACAACCGCTAAGACCTAATCAGCCTAAGAAAGTCAAAAAATGGCTACCCAGAGTTAAGAATATTCACCAAGGACCCCAAGGTGTTGGAGTTGGGAAAGGTGGAGGATTCACAAGTGTGGATAAGAGAGATGATAACATTCCAAGGAAAGAGAACTTAAACTCTTTCTAAAATTGAGAAAGATCCAAGATAGTGTCCCCCCTACACACACTGCATATGTTAAGAAAGGTTATCTGAAGAACTGATACAATGACTTTCATAGTTACTGATGCCAACTTTGAAGTCGTGAACTTTCGCTGAGGTATTTGACTTCAATCATGTTGCTGTTTTTCCACTTTGATTAATAGGACATCATATCTCTCTGCACATGCTATTTGTTCATAGGTGAATTCTTTGTGAACAATAGATTTTCATGCATATTTGTTGATAATGAATCTTTTGTTAAATTAGCTGCATATAATTAGTTTCAATATGCATTAGTTCCACTACACTTTCTTGGGCATAATGAAGTTCTCTCTGAGCTTTAAATTATAGGGATGATTGATGGTAACTACTAGCGAAAAGGATTCTTATATGTTTTTAGAAATCACAAAAATATAAATTCTTGTATATAATTTATCTGTTTTGCATTAGTTGTTTCATTTGTTTTTGTACCCCAATTATTGGGGTCAGGTCGTGCTTTCAGTATTGTTGCTCTAGATTATTCTTAAAAATTATTGAGATGGTATGCTCATTGCATTTAGCTAATTCTAATACCACTATGTAGATTTATAATCAGTTTACTATTTTGACAATTGATCTAATACAAAATTAGTGAAAATTTTAATATAAAAGTAAATAAAAATTAGTGAAAATATTTTTACTAGGTTCATGATATATGTCATATGTGATGCTTTCATTTAACTGTTGAATCCGAGTCTCTTTGGACCTTTGTCTTCTACAATATTGTATTTGAGTTGAATGATTAGGCCATAATTTATACACTTAAAATACTTAGTTAATAAAAAATTTAAATTTTAAAAAGAAAATCCATCGCAAAAAAGTAAAAAAAACAAAATTGTATGTTTTTGGAAGAATGGAAGTTTTATGTTAGTGACTCATTAACAGGTAGTTAAACCTAAGAATCCGTATTTCAACTTGATGTGCATTTCCATGTATTTTGGATACAAAGTTAAATGTCCTCGATAAGCTTGATTTCTACAGCACTTCTTTGTGGAAAGTTATATGTGTTTATGTTTTCTTGTCTTCAGAAACCAGACCGCTGCTTTCCTTCAGTTCAGATTCAAGACCTATTAGTTTGTTGTCCTGGGCATCGAATCAACGGTCAGTCAGACTACATGATTTTATAATGTCCGTTTTTCTCTCTAATTAAAGGAAAAAAAAAACTTCCATTCTTCTACAGACTGCCTCATATTTTTCTTATTGAATCTTTACCACAATTATAAATATTTAGCAATAATATTAATAATGTGCAGTCCATAAAATATAAAATACACAATACGATATAATAGATCAATCATTTTTATTTTTACTTTCGTCACAATTTAATTGAATTCCAAAGCTGACATTATCATAGATCACAAACACTTTTTAAGTTAAGACATAAGTAGAATAAATAATGCTAGAGTCGTATAATATCCCCAAACATTCATATTTCCCTATCTGACTTTTCTGATTTTGTGGGTATTATTATGTAATATATGTGTTCAAGTGATAGCTCTTATTCTGTTTAATGGTGAATATATGTGAGGTGATTATTTGTTGATAATTCCAGGATGGCGTTTGTAACGACAAAATAAATTTGTTTGGAAGAGTTAATTGAAAGGAGGAAGAGTCAGTTCGGAATGAGGTCGAGGATGATGTAACATCATTAATAGGGGGAGTAGCTAATCATCAAGGGAATTGAGAGGTGTTTGTGAAATGCATCAGTTGGATCAATTAAGAGCTAAAAGGAAAAAGAAAGACGTACAACTTGATAAACGGGGGCAGCCAATGGGTCAAAATGGAATCCAACTGCAAAGTTACATTGGCGTGATTGTTAGGAAAAAATTAACATTAACTACAAAGATTGGAAAGAAATTCCTAAAAGGTAAAAACATCAAAGATTCTATATGGCAAACTGTGAACGTAAGTTTTCGTACAAACGTTATAGTTTGTTGATAATGATTCTAATCATAGTATTCTAATATCTTATTATAATTAATTATCAAATTGTAGGATGTGTTCAATATAGATCCGAATTGGAGAAAACATGCCTTATTTCAGCAAATCAAAAGTGGCGGTCTCATAAGGTAAGACTCACAAAATTGTATGTTTTTGGAAGAATGAACCTTCCTAATAATAAGCTTCCTCGTGAATATTCTCATATAAAACAAAGTGATTGGAGTCAATTTTTCATTAGTCGTATGTCTAAAGAATTCAAGGTATTTGTTTAGGCTCTATTATTTTTTTTTTTAACTTTATTTTAGTTACTTTAATTTCTTGTTTTAATTTCTAGGAGACAGAGTCTTGAAAAGAAAAAGGTAAGAAAGTGTCACAAATATCCTCATAGATTTTCTCGTAAAGGATATGCGCGTTATGCTACTTAAAATGTAAGTATTCTCTTCTGTTAAAGTTTCTAATTTAATGTTGGTCCCTAGATTGAGTGAATTAAAGAAGATTAAGCAGACCTCCTAGAGATAATCTAGAAGGGGATGTTGAATAGATTATCTAAATTTCATTAGAAAATTCAGATTATCAATTCAAACTTAATTTCAAACCTAAATCAAAGTATACAGCGGAAACAAGTTTATACTCAATCTATCAATTTGGATCTAAAAGCAATCTGATTAGAAATTACCAAATCAAAAGATAATCGACAGAAATTAAATGCAGAAAGTAAAGAACACGGGATTTATAGTGGTTCAGATCAAAAGATCCTACATCTACTCTCCTTCTTCAACCTTGAAGAAGGGTCTCTTCCTTCTCACTTACTGACTTACTTACTGATGATTACAAATTACAACTTCATACGATCTTCGTCTTTGATTCTCCTTCTAACTATTAATCTATCTAACAAATCTACGTTTACTGTGCAGATTATGATTTGAAGGAATTACAAAAAGTGTTCTTCAAACACTTAGAATATATATTGAAAAGCTTTTGAAAAATAGTGAGTGCTCTAGATATTGTGAGTTTCAGAAATGAGTGCAAAAGTCCTTCTAAGGACCGTGCTTAGTCCTATTTATAAAGCTGTAAGACGGTTAGTTTGTTGTAACAAATTTGAAACCGCTTAACAAATTTATCTTAAAAGCTTTCTTGACTTCAGCTGATCTTGAGTTAGTCGTCTGATTCTGACTTGGTGAAAGTCTGTCTTTCTTATTCTACTCAGCTGACTTTGACCACGTCTTGAGCTCTTCATTATCTTCTCAGTCAGATGACTTTCTTCAAGACTTACTTCAGATGACCTTCAAACTTCTCGACCTCGACTGACTTAACCCATCTCACCTAATCTGAATAGCTTACTAGTGAAATGTACTACTTCAGCTAATCTATACAAATTCAGCTGGTCATCCTACTTTACATGAACTTATCTAACATACACATTTTAACTAAATTAAAACTAGTCCTGATCTAATAATTTCCCCCTTTTGATGAAGCTAAAACTACAAGAAAAAAATGAACTCATGGCTGGTGTTAGTCAAGATTATTCAAGATAAACTAATTAACCAAATTAGGCACATAAGCAACTTCTCAATCAGATAGATTCACATAAGAGCAATTTCTCATACTTCGGTGAATTTTCAATACTTAAGTAAATTTTTAACCCTTAAAAATTTAATGAAGATATTCTAAGGCACACAATTTTATCAGATGAACAACACTTTGAAAGAATTCTTAAAAATTTATAAGATTTTTGTGACTTAGAAAAATTTTGATCTTATGAAAATAAATAAAACATAAAACATCAGATAAGTTCAAATACTTCATATATATATTCATCACAAAAATTACATTTATAGATGGAGCACTTAGGATATAAAAAGATAGAAAAGAAAATCTTATCTAAGTTCCCTATCAATCAGATTTGGGGACCACCAGACAATCGAAGACTCTCTTTCTAAGCTGATTTAGGTCTTCCTCCTCTGTGTACCCTGACTCATCTTCTGCTTTTTGGACAATCACTTTAACCCAATCGAGGTCAAGGGTGCCGTCTGCTTTCTTTGCTAGTACGACATACTCAAATGCTGGGGCGATTAGATCAAAGTTGAACTCATCATCGGCTTCTTTGATCAGCCGACGATAGAGATCCTCATCTATCTTCTCGATCCACTCATGCCAAGCTAAGTCAGGGTCCTCCTGAGTGGCTCCAGGTGCTTTGAGATTGTACTAGTAGTACATCCACATTGTATCCAGGTTCTTCTATTTATACTCCTTGGAGAACTGTCCTGCTACCATCTTTAGCGGAGCTAAGGTCTTGTGATATGGCTTGAACTTTTCATCGCCTTGATCTTTCATCATCCATTTTCTAGTCGATTTGCTCCAGGTGAAGTGAAGACTCTTGTTCAGCTGCCTCAACCTCCTCCTTTCCTTTTCACCGTAAAACTGTTTTTCTCTCTTGATCCTCTTGATCTGATCATCTGATAAGTTGGAGTAGTCAGCTTCACATAGCCTTTTCCCTTTGCAGCAGCCTTTGAGATGAATTTGGCTTTCTGAGGCTCCTCGGCTGCTAATTGGAGTGAATTGATGCATGTTTTTAGGGCCTATTTTAGTGCAAAAAGTGAGCTAAAGTGTTAGTTTTTGTGCCTAAATGTGAAAAGTATCACTCTTTTGCTTGAAAAGTACTATTTGTGAGATTTTGATGTTTTTCGTCCATTTTGCAGGTAATTCGGTGGAATTTTTCCAATCCGAGAGTACCATTAGGCTTAGAATGAAGAGACGATCATACGGGATGAAAACGGGGGTCGGGGCTGAAGCCCGCGAGAGAAAAGTTCCCTAGACTCGAGCTCTGATCGAGGGACATGAGCCTTGAGTCGAGGGATATACTGAAAGGACCAAAATCAGAAGAAAAGCAGGCGCCTCGACTCGAGGCATGACCCTCGAGTCGAGGGATGGGACAAAAGCAGAGGCCTCGAGTCGAGGCCTGACCCTCGACTCGAGGGGGAAGTTTTTCAAAAATTTGCCTATTTAAAGGCTGAGGCAGAGCATTTCGAGGGAACTTGGATCATAGCCGTTAGTAGCGGTTTTGGGGCGATTTCTCAGGCCCCAAGCCAATTCCTTTCTTAGGTAGAGTAGAAGTTAGATTTAACCTTAGATTTCAATTGATGTTGGTAGATTAGCCATAGATTAGCTTTAATCCTTGTTATTTCATTCAATTCAAGCTTGTAATTCATTTGGAGATTGGTGTTGAAGACTCAAGCATTCCTATTTTTGTTGATTGAAGATCAATTGGTGATGTTTTTCCTCTCTTGTCTCTTTAATTTTGTAATTGTTGTGATTTGCTTTGTGTTTGTTCAATTATATCTTCTTCCCATGGATTTCACCATGGGCTAACTCTCTTGTGCTTGGGTTAATTGAAATTGATGATGATTTGATTGATGATGCTATAATTGTTGATGATTGGAGATCAATTGAGTAGATTGCTTACTAATTGTGATTCTCATTTGTGCTTCATGAAAAATTGTCTCTTTTGATTAGTGTTTGATCACCCTAGCTATAGACGAGAGTTGCGCTAACGTGATCCGGGATTAATTGGGTGATAATTGTGTATGAATGCGTGGATTGGGTGCTTCGGAATCGAGAGATTAGTTGCACTAAGGATACTCACATTAGCTTGTTTCCTAATTGTGATTCTTCATTGTGCTTTGTGTAAAATTGTCTCTTTTGATTAATGGTTAATCACCCTAGCAATAGGTGAGAGTTGAGCTAACGTGATTAGGTGTTAATCGAGTTTCAATTTTGCATGATTGTATGAATTGGGGATTTCTACATTGAGAGATGGGAAAGACTAAGGATACTCACATTAGGCATTGTGATTTTAATGGAGTGATTAATTTCATGATGGTTTATGCTTTCTATCTTAGTTGATTTGCAATTTGATTCAATTGTAGCTTGTTGATTGATGATTCATTGACGGATGTTAATCCTAGCACCCCTATTTCCCACCATTTATTGTTGTTTTTATTATCGCATTCTAAGTGTTCGATCATTTGCTTGCTCCTTGTTGTTTTATATTTTTGCTTGTGTTTTGTTGTTTTTGTTCCAAACCATTGTTGCAACTCTAGTCACTAAGAACTTGTATTTCTATGGCCTCACGTGCATACTTTTTCCCTTGGGTTCGATATTTTGCGATTGGTCTTAAAAGCTCTTGCCCTATACACTCCAATCAAATGGCGCCGTTGCCGGGGAGTTAGTTTTTACGCCTATAAGTGAGATTTGAGGATTATTTGAAGTGGCTATTTGTTGCTTTTGTTTTTGTTTTTATTGTTTTTGTTGGTTTGAATTTGATACTTGGATTTGTGGCATTGTAGGTGTATGCTAACAAGATCGAGTGGTGTTCCACCTTTGCCACTAAATCCGGAAATTGAGGCTACGTTGAGAAGAAATCGTGTGAGAAGAAGAAGGGAAGCTATGGAAGGTGAAGATCAAAGGCATGAGGAGAGACTAGTGGGTGATCCTCAAGTAGAGGAGGTACATGGACAAGGAGAAGGAGGAGTAGAACATGGAGGTAATGGGAATCATTTCCATGCTCAAGTTGGCCCTTTCCCTCAAGGGATGCCACCATAAAATTACCCCTACCAAAATCCATATCCTTACCCTCCACAAGCTCATCAATATCCCTACTATCCACCTCATCCACTGTTGGTCCCAGAAAGTTGAGTTGGTTAAAACCTTGAGTTAACCTTCTAGAACAAAATCTAGAAAGGGGGGTTTGAATAGATTTTGTAGATTTTTCGAATCTCTTCAAAATTAATTCAAAGAATCAGATGAACACAGCGGAAAACAATTTTAAACTCAACTATCAACAAGATCAAAAGCAATCTGACAAGATAGGTTTAAACTTTAATCCAGAGATTAATCTGAAGAAAAAAAACTAAGGATTGAAAAGAAACAAACAAGTAAATCAATGCGATAAAGAACACAGGATTTATAGTGGTTCGGATTATAATAATCCTACATCCACTCTCCTTCTTCAAACTTGAAGAAGGGCCTTCACTTACTTACTTTCTTCTTCTTGCTGACTTACTTACAATGATGAATCTTCAGTCTTACAATGAATACTTCCTAATTTCTAGATATCTATGGCTTGAAGATCTAATGAGAAAAGTGTTCTATAAACACTAAGAACTGAAAACGTCTAAAACGTTCGTGAATGTGTATAATTTCTGTGGCTTGTGAATACAAAGTATATTGATGAGTGCAAAGTATCAAAAGTTAATTCTAAACTAATTTCTATCCCTATTTATAGAGATCTTCACTTGGTAGTTGTAACTTCCTTGAATTCGGTTTTGATCAGTTATAACAATATAACTGAATTCTGTAACTTCCTCTTGATTAGTTAGAAATGCTTCTTGAATCTTTGTGTCATATTTCTCTAACACCTCATTTTCTGATACTTACTTCACCTTGTCCTCATCTTCTTTCCTTGTCTAGGTGTGTGTTTATAGTAACACATCTCAACTGTCTTCTATCTGTAGTCCTTGTCTGATATCTTGACCTCGTCTGATATTCTCTCCTCATCTGAGATTTGTCCTTGTCTGATGTCTTGACCTAGTCTGACTATCTATACTTAGTTTTATTTACAAAGAAATACTTCAGCTGTTGTTGGGTCCCTTTAGAACGAGTTTAAACACAAAATCAAGATACCCTCTAGTGATAATCTAGAGGGGGGGATGAATAGATTATCAAAAACTTTTGCAAGCTTAGATGATCTATCAACTTCAAAATCAGTTTTACAGCGGAAACAGTTTTTGTTTATTCTCAATTCAAATAGGATCTAAAGCTTTGTCAGATATCAAATTTGCGATCAAGAAATAATCAATGAAAACAAGTAAAGAGCGAAAAGTAAACAACACCGGATTTATAGTGGTTCGGATCAAACGATCCTACGTCCACTCTCCTTCTTCAATTTGAAGAAGGGACTCTTCTTACTTCCTTCCTGCTTGCTTACTTTCTTACTTTCTTCCTTTACAGTGTTCTTCTTCAGCCTTACAATTATGATACTATCTCTAACTGGCTTTTTGAAGATGTACAAAGAAAATGGTGTTCTATAAACACTAGAAAATGAATGAACACTAAATGTTCGTGTGTATACAAATGATATTGAGAAGAACTTTGAATTCTCTGATTTTTCAAATGCTAAGTTTCTGGATTGCGAAGTTTCTCACATTTTTGAAATTCTGAATCTCTGATCCTATTTATAGATCTTCTGTAGATGACGGTTATAACTTCCTTGTTCTTGTTTGTTGATGGTTGTAACTGATTAACTAATTCTTGAAACTGCTTCTTGTTTGTTTGTAACTGACTCTTGATTTTAACTAACTCTTTAGCTCGTCTGATTCTTCACCCTGTCTGTTTCTTCACCCTGTCTGAGTCTTCACTCTGTCTGAGTCTTTCATTGTCTTGAATCTCTATCTGATCTTCTACCTCGTCTAGTTCTGTCATTGTCTGTTTTCTGTTCTTGTCTCTATCTAACTTCCTTTGAATCATCCCTATCTTATTTTTCTATACTTAGTTTATATAGAGTTTTTGTTACATCAGCTGACTATACATTGTCTCCAACTGGTCATCCTAGAGTTTTTATTACATCAGCTGACTATACATTGTCTTCAGCTGGTCATCCTAATTTACACTTTAACTCATCAAAACTAAGTACATTTTATCCCAACAATTTCCCCCTTTTTGATGATGTTAAAACATGGCTCAAGAAAAGAGAAATGTTAGTAATCTCAAAGATACGAAAATACACTTAAGACACTTAGTCAGATCATTGAAGCACATAGTTTTATTAACAGATGATGATAAGATTATGAAGTAGATAATCAGAGTAATACACATGAATCATATACTCAGAGTACTTTGTTCATAAAAGCAAATGATCAGTTATTTAAAGAGCTTTGTTTAATCAGCTTATGAGTAATAAATCAGATGATCAGCAAAAGAGTTTTATTTTATTTAGTTTTATTAATTATGAAAGAGTCTGTCAAATTATGTTATAAGAAATGATTAGTTACACAGATAAGTTTCAAGGAAATTTAAAAAAAAAACATCAACAGATTATGAGAGTAGATCAATAGTTTTATTCACAGAATTCCATCACTTCATCTTCATGTAAATTCAGATAAGATCCAGATAAGATAAGGAAAGAAAAGATTTAGTCATACCACCTATTTTCTTCTGGAACCTTGAGCCAGTCAAAGACTTGCTTCTTTAAAGAGATTGTTTCACCTCCCTCTGCAAGATCAGCTGTGGCTTCTGCTTTGATGATAAGCTGCTTGATCTTCTCTAGGTCCAGATGACCATCAGCTGTTAGAGGGGGTTCCATCTGAGAGTAAGCTGGTGCGACTACATCTGAGTTTAATTCCGTGTGAGCAATGTTGACTAGGTATTGATACATCTGAGGGTCCTTTTCTTCCAGCCAATTGTGAAAAGCTTCATTCTCATCGAGTCCCCACTTGATGGCTTTGCAGACATGGAACTGGAAGATCCAGTCCACTTCATATGGCCTCCACTTTGCCTGATCTGCCATTAGTAAAACTTCCTTGGGGACGACTTCACTTCGATGAAATGGCCTTAGAACTTCTTCCCCTTGCTCATCTGTTATTTTACGAACCCCATCTCCTCGGTGAGCGGTCATAGTATTTTCCTGCAGCCTTCTCCTGCTCTCTCCTCTTCTTTGCATCCCTTCGCTTGTATTTCTCCTTCTCCTCTCTCTTCCTTTTCTTGATCTTCTCTTCCCCATCTCCTCAGTGATCTGCCATTAGTAAAACTTCCTTGGGGACGACTTCACTTCGATGAAATGGCCTTAGAACTTCTTCCCCTTGCTCATCTGTTATTTTCTGAACCCATCTCCTCAGTGAGCGGTCATAGTATTTTCCTGCAGCCTTCTCCTGCTCTCTCCTCTTCTTTGCATCCCTTCGCTTGTATTTCTCCTTCTCCTCTCTCTTCCTTTTCTTGATCTTCTCTTCCTCATCTATCTCAGCTTGTGTTTTCTTTGGAATTTGAGCTGTTCTAGATGATCCAGAAGGAGAGGTGATTTGAGCAGGATCTTGCACAGGGACTTTTCTCGTACTAGGTTCAACTCTTGTCTTCTTCAAGACTTTCCCTGTCTTGTCCTCATCTTCTTTCCTCCTTTCCTCTTCTGCTTTCAGCAGCTCTTCAGACAGTTCCTCCAACTTCATGTTTAGAGCAATGATCTTGTCATCTTGCTCGTCTATTCTTTTCTTGAGCACACTATCTTCCCCCTTTTTAGCATCAGCAAAACGGGTATTGCAGATAGTGGCTACTTGGGAAATCTGTCCTACGAGTTCTTCTCTCACATTCCCTGTCTTTTGATCAAGCTGGTCATATCTCTTCTTCTGTCCGACCTCAGCTCGTCTGAACTCATCATCCATGAATTTCTTAATGATCGTCGTCTGCCTATCCTTTTCCATAGCCAATTGCATTTTTAGGACTTGATGAAATGATGCCTCCTTGGCCTTCCAGGCTTCTCTTACTTGCTCCTCAACTGAATCTTTGATTTCGGTATAGGCAGAACGGACGTACTGTTTGACCCATTCATCCTGAGAGTTCATCTCCTTAGCAACTGTCGTCTTAACTGCAGCCATCTGTTCCTCATGTCTGATCATAGAAAAATATAGATCAATCTTGGTTTTTTCTTGAATTGCAGCTTCTATATTTTCCTTGATTGAAGAAGTTATCTTCTCTGGAACAAGCTGTAGAGCATTCAGACTAGCTCTTTTGATGTTCAACACCTCCTCCTTCAGCGTGTTGAAATCAGATACAGACACAGAAGCTGAGGGTCCAGCCACATCTTCAGATGGAGAAAGTTGAGTTAGATCCACCAGCTGTACCTCAGACAACTGCTCTGTTTGTGCCTCCCCAGCTGTATCCAACTCAGCTGGCTCATCGGCAGCTCCACCAGGTGCCATCTCCGGCCAAAACTTGCTCAGTTTCCATTCCTTCTCCAGCCAACTCCGGCTCAACTTGCCTTTCTTCCTCTGCCTTTTTCTGAGCTTCCTCAGTAGCTGGCATGTCTACGAAATATACCCTGTGAAGGATATAATCGAAGAACATGCTCTCAGTTAAAATATCCGTAAAGGATTTGAGCTTGGCTCTTTTCAGCACTTCTTTCTCCCATATCGACAGGTTATTCCCACCAACCTCAGCTATGAGGATAGCTGTCTCCTCAAAGCCTCCTGTCCTTAACCTCCATAGAAGCCATATATCCACTAGCTCTTCCAAAAGCTTGGGTTCATTTTGAAGGTTGTGTTCTTTGTGGAGTATGAACTTCTTCCCGATAATTCTCAAGGACTCTTCTGTTGGTCCCATGACTCCAGATGGATTTGGAAGTAAGGAGTAGAGATGAGGTTCTGTTTGGGATGTGGAAAGAAAAGAAAATGGGTCAGATGAGGGTTGGGTTTGGTTTGGACTTTCGGGAGTAGACCGGTTTAGAGGCTCAGAGGCAGCGGCCTTGTCTGCCCCTTCATCGCCAAGATGATAAGATAAGGGTTGGGTATCGTCAGCCTCAGATGAGGAAGACGATGATGTGGTGGATTTGGGTTGCTCAGCTTCTTCAGGCTCGTCTCCAGATGAGACTTCAACCGTCTCCTCCTGCCCTGATTTTCCAGCCGCGACACTTCCCCCTTGGGAAGCTGTCAACTCCTCCTCTTCTTCCTCTTCAACCTCAGCCTCGAGTTTCCTCCTCCTCAGATGAGGGTTCATCGGCTAACATTGTCTCCATTTTTTTCTTTCCTTTGGCCTTAGATGCCTTCTTTTTAGGTGATGGAGGTGGGGTGTCTCCTTCTGAGTCTGTATTCCCAAAAGGTTTCTCATCCTTGATGAGTAGACCCTTCTGCTTTGTGAACTTTTTCACCCCCGTCTGCCAATCCAGTTTGTCTGTCCCAATCTTGTGTTCAAGTATGATGGTAATTCTTGCCATCATACTTGTTATCTTGGTCAGCGACCATCTTATCAGCTCCTTCGACACCTCTGTCTTTACAAACTTCTTTCTTTCCTCCATCATTCGAGAGTACACTGTCTGAGCTCAATTAATATCAGCTCCGTCTATGATGGACCTCAGACAGCATATCCTTGGCTTAGTCAATCCGTCGTGACTCTGCTGCTCTCCCAGTATACACTTCGTCAAAATGAGCATCAGAAGTCGATATTTTCTCCTCAACATCCCCTTTTTCAAATTCGCGGTTTTATTTTTCTGAGATCTCCTTGCCATCATTCTAAAACTTTCTAAATACTCCTCTGCTTTATATACAAATGGATTTCCACCGGTGATGCTTAGACCAAAAATTTCTCCAATATCAGCAATGGACACATGAATTTTTCTGCTTTTTCCCAAAGTTCGAATACTGGTTTCTAAACCAGTGTCTGTGGCTTTGGCTCTGGTCAAGAATTCCGCAGCAAGATCATCAAGGGTTTTGGATTTTGAAGGTTTCAGAGAACAGTATCGCCTTAAACCTCTTGATTCTAGTAACTCCAGAATTTCTCTTGTTTCAGGATCCGTGGAGATTCCCCATTCTACATACATTTCTGATTTTGTTCGATCCCTGATAGAAACAAGATCATACTTATACTTGATTCTAGTTTTTGAAGAATCTGCCATTGAAACAGTTTTGAAGGTTTTGAGAGGGAAAATGATTTTTGAGTGAAAAATGAATAGGTAATTATGTGCGTAAGTTATTATGCACACGATCTCCTATTTATATGGAAAGATTTAATAATAAACTAATCAAAACTAATAATGACTGCAAAAGTGTAGATTTTGGCTTTCGTGCCAGCATTTAATGCAATTATGCGGATTTATTTTGAAAAGTGCACGAATAATATTAAATATGTCGCGCGTGAACTGTTGACGATTCATATTTCAGAAACCGCCTCCAATTTATGCGCGTGAATGTCACTCAGCGTATTTCAAAGCTTTATTTGATAAAATTTTGGGTCCGATAGTAACTTCTCTGACAAGAAGTAACTTGATTTGTAAAATCTTTTCAGTTAATTGGAGAGATAAACTGAAATATTATCTCTTTGTATTTTCAAAAATATACCTTTAAAAACGAATCCTTTATAAAATTTTAAAACAAATATCAAGAAAAACTTCTGAGTGAATTCAATTTTTGAATAAATAACTAATTATGAAATTAAATTCACATATTAATTATGTGATTTAATAAACATAATTTTTAATAAAATATTAAAGAAACTCCTGTTAAATTGGCCATGTATCCGATTTGAACATCGTCTGTTTCTTCTTGTAAATTTCAGATTATCAGCTGACTTCAGAATTTTCTGAAACCAAATACTTGAGAGAACTTATTAGTATCTTCTAAAGTAATTCAGACAAGGTACTCATACTCATCTGTCTTGTGATCGATCGGTGACTATGATGTATTTGTCTGGATTACTCCATGTTTAGACAAATAAATATCAAGTTAGTTTAAATCAATAGATGAATCCTTGATTCTTGATCTCTTAGAAGAAATCAATGATATCAGCTCTATGATTATCCATATGATTTTAACACATCGATATTATTTTCCAAACATTATAACATAAGCGAGAGAGACAAAATAGAATATAATGAGATAGGGTTATATATCAGCTGGACTATATATCAGCTGAGGTAGCATCTAATAATCCTAATTCTAAAGAAAGATCTTTGAACCTTGTCTCTGCCAGAGGTTTTGTTAATAAGTCTGCCCTTTGATAATCAGTCAGGATTTTCTCAAGTCTGATATTGCCTTTTTCCACATGATCTTGAATGAAATGATGACGAATGTCAACATGTTTGCATACAGTATGTAAGATCGGGTTACGGGTAATAGCTATGGCACTATTACTATCACAAAAGATTGGTACATCTTTGGTGATAATGTTATAGTCCCTTAGCTACATTGATCGATCCAGATAAAGTGTGAACAACAACTCCCCGGTGCCATATACTCGGCTTGGGTGAGTAGAAGTAGCTACGAGAGGTTTGTTTCTTAGACAACCATGAAATCAGCTTACTTCCCGAGAAATTGGCAAGTTCCGGATGTAGATTTCCTATCTATCTTACACCCACCAAAATCTGAATCGAGTATCCACGACAACTCAAAGTTATCGTCATTTGGATACCACATGATCCTACATAGATTGTACCTTTCAAATATTTTAGAATCTTCTTTGTAGCTTCAAGATGACTCTTTTTAGGTTTAGCTTGAAAACGTGCACATACACCCACTGCAAAAGAAATGTCAGGTCTACTAGCAGTTACGTATAAAAGAGAGCCAATTAAACCTCTATCTGCGTCGATCGGTGTCTTCTCCTTTCTCATCTAGATCCATTGAAAAATTTGTCATCATAGGTATTTTGGCTTCTCGATGGTACCTATTCCAAATTTCTCAATAAGATCTTTGGTGTATTTTGCTTGACTTATGAAAATTCCTTTCTTTGTCTGCTTAATTTGTAGTCCAAGAAAGTATGTCATCTCTCCCATCATGGACATTTCGAATCTGTTCTTCATAAGATGACTAAATTCTTCACACAAGATTAGATTAGTTGATCAAAAATAATATCATCAACATATATTTGAACTAACAACAAAAGACCTTTATCGATTCTTTTCTAAATAAAGTTCTATCTATCTTACCTTTTACAAAACCATTTTGAATTAAATACTCAGATAATGTATCATACCATGCTCTAGGGGCCTGTTTAAGTCCATATAGAGCTTTCCTCAGCCTATAGACCTTGTCTCCTTTGACAAAGCCTGGAGGTTGTTCTACATAGACTTCTTCGGCTATGACTCCATTTAGAAACGCAGATTTCACATCCATTTGGAACACAGTAAATCTTTTATAAGCAGCATAAGCTAAGAACAATCTTATGGCTTCAAGACGAGCAACTGGTGCAAAGGTTTCATCATAATCAATTCCCTCAGATTGTGAATAACCTTGTGCAACCAATCTAGCCTTATTTCTTACCACAATGTTGTTCTCATCTTTCTTATTTTTGAAAACCCATTTTGTTCCAATAACTTTTTGATGATGAGGTCTTTCAACAAGCTCCCATACATCTTGTCTTTGAAATTGATTTAATTCATCTTGCATTGCATTTATCCCATCGGAGTCAGTTAGAGCTTCAGTAATAGTTTTAGGTTCGAGTAATGATACATAACAACTAAATAGACAGTCTTGGTTTATCTGTGTCCTTGTCTGGACTCCAGAATCTAAACTTCCGATTATCATTCGGTTGGATGATAAGTCAATACTTGTTTACCTTTATCTTTCTTTGGATATGAAGTCTTATCGGGACATTTTCATCAATTTATTCTCGTATTACCTTGGGAGTATCTTCTAGTCCATACGGTATTGTAGTCGAAATCGATCGGATGATATGGAAGAACTCTCGGCTTCCTTATCTTTATTCTGTCGATGTGTCTTCCTCATCCGATTCGACTCAGTAAGTAGAACTTGACTGATTTCTTGATGTTTAATCTGTTAAGATCTTGACTATCTTGGTGACATCATCGTGCTTTCAGGACTTAGAAATTTAGTCAAAAACAACATGTGGTGTTTCTTTCCACATAATGTAATCTTATTAAAAACTCTATATGCTTTGGATACGAGATGAGTATCCTAAGAATATCCCTTCTGCAATCTTAGCATCAAAAGTTCTTAATTTAGATTTTCCATTATTATGGATGAAACACTTACAACCAAATATATGAAAATATGAAATTTTTGGTATTCTACCCTTCCATATTTCATAAGGAGTTTTGCATTAATCTTTCACAATTAAACACCTATTTTGAACAAAACATGCAGTATTAATGGCTTCTGCCCAAAACCTGTGTGGAGTGTCATACTCAGATAACATAGTCCTTGTAGCTTACTTCAAGGTTCTGTTTCTCCTTTCTACCACTCCATTTTCTTTGGGGTGTTCTTTGAGATGATGTTTCATGTGCTATACCATTCTCAGTACAATAGTTAGTAACAAATGAGTTTAGGAACTCAGTACCTTTATCACTTCTAATCTTGACAATGTTTAGTCCTTTTTCATTTTGAATTCTTTTAAGAAATTCTGGAATTTTTATTCTCTGATCTCATTCTTTTTGTACAAGAAAATAACCCAAGTGAATCTAGAAAAATCATCTACAATCACTAAAGTATACTTTCATCCACTAAAACTTAGAGGTGTAACTGGACCAAAAAGATCCATGTGCAAAAGTTCCAAAATCCTTTGTAAAAGCAGGACCATTTATTGTTTTGAAAGAAGTTTTGGTCTGTTTTCCTTTTTGACAAGCGTCACAAATATGATTTTTCGAAAATATTTTATCTGGAAGTCCTTTGACTAAAGATTTTCTTGCTATTTTGTTAAGAGTTTTGAAATTTAAATGACTAAGACGTTTATGCCATAGCCAACTTAAATCTTCTGAACTCTTAGCAATAAGACAAGTATCCTTAGAGCAACTCTTGAAATTTGCAATATAGATATTACCTTGTCTGACTCCAGTAAGTAAAATATTTTCGTTTAAACCATCCAAAATAAAACATGCATCATGAGTGAATTTTACACAATATCCTTTGTCACAAAATTGAGATACAGACAGTAAGTTATGTTTCAAACCTTCCACAAAATATACTTCATTAACCTGGATATCTCCAATCATTAGAGTTCCAACTCCTTTGGTTAGACCAAAATTGTTGTCTCCGAACATTACTCGAGGTCCATCTATCGTCTGATAGTTAGAAATAAGTCTTTTCTCATAAGTCATATGTTTAGAACATCCACTGTCTATATACCAGATGACTTCAAGAACATCTTCTCGTTCAACTATCTCCTTATTCTTCTGCAATCACAAATTAATTCTTAGGTACCCTTTGTGTATTGGGTCCTTTCACGTCAAGTTGATACTTAGGTATCCAGATAAAAACATCCAAGTTTTTCAAAACCAATGATTGAATTTTGCAACCATATCTATCCACTAATATTAGACTATCTAGATCAATTTTATTTAATTGATCTCTAGTGATTGTCTTATATTTTGGAAAGAATGGATACGACTTGCTTCTTCCATCAAAACCATTATACTTTGGAAATGATTTTGATTTAGTCTTTAGATTTCTTTTGGAAACATTTCTCCCCATCTGTATTTTCTCTTTTGATATATCAGATGGGGTGATTTGCTCCTTTGATTTCTTTGGACTAAGTTCTGTCTTTTCCATAGTCTTAGTGGCTTTGACAAAAACTCTAGGTTTGATAGGATCATTTTTCATGTTCCTATCAAAACCCAATCCAGTCTTATCACTAGGCTTTTGAGAAGTACTGAAGATGTTATCAATTGTAGACTGAGAGTTATTAAGATGTCCTAACTTGAGATTTAAATCTCTGTTAGTCTTTTTAAAATTCTCATTCTCCATATTGATATTTGAAAATTTAATTTTTAAAGTACTCACTTCTTTTTCCAACTCATTGGTCTTCTCAGACGAGGAACTAGTAGAAGTCTTTGATTGACATTCCCCCTTGAATGTACAATCTAGATTCTTCCTTGTCCCTGTCTGATGTTCCTTTGTTAGACTAAGAATTTGATCCTTTAAACTTAAATTTTCAGTCTCTATCTATTTATAAGCAGATAAAGCTGTCTTCAGATCTTTTAGAAGCTTGTTAATAAGACATGGATCAGATTCAGACAAGTTATCATTATCATTGTCTGAGGATGAGTAATAGTTTACCTCCTTAGCCGTTAGGCAAATGTCATTGTCTGACCCGAAGCTAGATGAGGATGAGGATGATGATGTCTCATGTGTTTCCTCCTTTTCTGCTAAAAGAGCTCGTTGATCTGCATATCTCCTATCTCGTTTCTTCCTCTTTTCTTCTCTCTCTCTAGGAGTGAGTTGAGGACAATCATAGCTAAAATGGCCAGGTTTATTGCAGGTATAACAGATATCTCCTCTATCTGATTTCGGACTATTCTCACCTCGTCTGATTGGTGATTTAAACCTTTTCATTGGATCCTTCTTTTTGTCATTGTCTGAATACTTCTCTTCCTTGTCTGATTTATAATTCTGACGATTAAACCTATCTCTCTTATTCCTTTTATACTTCATCTTGAGTCTCTCATAACGTCTGATTAATAATGCCATTTCCTCCTTTACTGACAAATCTGATGCCTTAGAAATCTTATCAGAATCCTCTTGATGAAGAAATGCCACAGTCTTTCATCTTCTTCATCTTCAATGTGTATATCATATTCCAATGCTTTCAGATGAGAAAATAGAGTATGATGTGATATAGATGACAGGTCCTGTGTTGCTTTGAGAATATTTGCTTTTTCCCTCCATCTTTTGCTTAATGATCTGAGTACCTTATTATTAATTTCTTTCTCAGTATAGGTTTTACCCAAATCAGCAGCTTTGTTCACCAGATTGGTCAATCTCACATCCAATTGATCCACAGTTTCTCCATCTTTCATCTTGAATGTATCAAATGCATGTAAAACTGATTGCAACTTGTTTTCTTTAACCTGCTCTGACCCTTCACAAACATTTGCAAGAGTCTTCCACATATCCTTAGCAGTTTTACATCTCTTTACCTTTTCTATCCAGTCTTTGCTCAATGTCTCTATAATTTCTGTCCTTGCTACCTGATCCAAATTGTGAATCTTCCTTTCGTCGTTTGTCAAATCAGCACTCTTCTTTTCTTGTTGACTTCTTGTAGTAGAAGATTCAGCTCCAGTACTAACAACTCCATGATAGAATTTTATTGGACCTTCCTCAAGAACCTCTTCCATGCGGTCATGAATGGCCTTTAAATGATTCTCCATTCTGAACTTCCAATAATCATATTCTTCGATAGAAAAATCTGGTAAACTCCTGGATTTCTTACTTTTAACAGAAGACATTGTAATTCAAGATGCTAAAACACAACTTATCAGAAATATTAGTAACTCAATGATAAGAAATCAGATTTTAATAAGAACTCAGAAATTTCAAGACCACAAATCTTTTATCAGAACAGCTTAACACTGCTCTGATACCACTTGTTGGGTCCCTTTAGAACGAGTTTAAACACAAAATCAAGATACCCTCTAGTGATAATCTAGAAGGGGGGGGGGATGAATAGATTATCAAAAACTTTTGCAAGCTTAGATGATCTATCAACTTCAAAATCAGTTTTACAGCGGAAACAGTTTTTGTTTATTCTCAATTCAAATAGGATCTAAAGCTTTGTCAGATATCAAATTTGCGATCAAGAAATAATCAATGAAAACAAGTAAAGAGCGAAAAGTAAACAACACCGGATTTATAGTGGTTCGGATCAAACGATCCTACGTCCACTCTCCTTCTTCCATTTGAAGAAGGGACTCTTCTTACTTCCTTCCTGCTTGCTTACTTTCTTACTTTCTTCCTTTACAATGTTCTTCTTCAGCCTTACAATTATGATACTATCTCTAACTGGCTTTTTGAAGATGTACAAAGAAAATGGTGTTCTATAAACACCAGAAAATGAATGAACACTAAATGTTCGTGTGTATACAAATGATATTGAGAAGAACTTTGAATTCTCTGATTTTTCAAATGCTAAGTTTCTGGATTGCGAAGTTTCTCACATTTTTGAAATTCTGAATCTCTGATCCTATTTATAGATCTTATGTAGATGACGGTTATAACTTCCTTGTTCTTGTTTGTTGATGGTTGTAACTGATTAACTAATTCTTGAAACTGCTTCTTGTTTGTTTGTAACTGACTCTTGATTTTAACTAACTCTTTAGCTCGTCTGATTCTTCACCCTGTCTGTTTCTTCACCCTGTCTGAGTCTTCACTCTGTCTGAGTCTTTCATTGTCTTGAATCTCTATCTGATCTTCTACCTCGTCTGGTTCTGTCATTGTCTGTTTTCTGTTCTTGTCTCTATCTGACTTCCTTTGAATCATCCCTATCTTATTTTTCTATACTTAGTTTATATAGAGTTTTTGTTACATCAGCTGACTATACATTGTCTCCAACTGGTCATCCTAGAGTTTTTATTACATCAGCTGACTATACATTGTCTTCAGCTGGTCATCCTAATTTACACTTTAACTCATCAAAACTAAGTACATTTTATCCCAACAGCTGTCTAAACAAGATGCTCAGCTGGTCATCCTATTTTACACTTTTAACACATCAAAACTAAATACAATTCTTCTTTTCCTAACAATTTCCCCCTTGTTGATGATGTTAAAACACAACTCAAGAAAAGAAAAATGTTAGTACTCTTTAAAAGATAAGAATGATATAAAGTATACAACTAAGTCATATAGTCAAATAAACAAAGTAATAGATGAATAATCAGATGATCAGAACAATGTAGTTAATAAACCGATGATCAGAGCAATGTAGTTGCCCAAAGTCAAGGTCAAATACTTTGATGAAAACATAGACAGAATTCGAAGTTTTCAGATGATTTAGTGTTATAAGTTTACAAAACAGTTACTTAGATCAAGAGTTAGTTAATGAGCAATTATGAAACAAGTTAGTTAAACACTTTAAATTTCGTGAGAGTAGTTAAAAAGATGTATTTCACAACTATTCACAGGATTTGCACATTTTTATAGCTTCATCTTTCACAGCAAATATTCAGAGGAGTAAAAAGAGAGACTTAATCGTACCACCTGTCTTCTTCTGGAATTGTCATCCAGTCGAAGACACGATTCTTCAAGCTCAATGTCTCCCCACCTTCAGCTAGATCAGCCACAGTCTTAGCTTGGATCAGCATCTGCTTCACCTTTTCTCTGTCTAGCTGGCCATCTTGCGTCAGTGGAGCGGACATGGTTGCATAAGGTGGTGCGACTATGTCCACATTAAATTCTGAGTCTCCGAGGTTGATTAAATACTGATAGAAGTTTGGGTCTTTCGCCTCCAACCATTCATGAAAAGCAATGTTCTCGTCTGTGCCCCAAGAGATCTTCTTGCAGACATGAAACAGGAAGATCCATTCCCCTTCATAAGCTCTCCATTTAGCTTGTTGATCCATGGGAAGGATTTCCTTGGGCACAACTTCTGTTCGGTGGAATGGGCGGAAGACTTCTTCTCCTTCTGTATTCTTTGATCTTTGTACCCACTTCCTCGTCTTCCTATTATACGTCTTCCCAGCTGCCTTTTCTTGCTCCCTCCTCCTCTTAGCTTCTCTCCTTTTATACTTTTCTTTTTCCTCCCTTCTCCTCTTAAGCACTCTTGCCTCTTCTTCTGTCTCAGACTGGGTCTTCTGAATTTGGCTTGAGGCCTTAGCTTTCCCAGTAGATTTAGATGAGGATGGGGGAGATTTGATAGTCAGGGCTGGAGCAGGATCAGCAGTGGAAGGAAGTTCGGGTTCATGCTCAGACTCAGTGGATTCTGCTGCTGTCCTTCTTTTCAACCTTCTCAACGCCCTCTGAGACTTCTCCTCAGCTGCCTTCTTCTTCTCCTCCTCAGCTTTTAACAGCTCTTCAGAAAGCTCATCTATCCTTAGATTAAGTGCCATCAGCTGATGATCTTGTAACTCAACTCTTTTCTTGAGCTCACTATCTTCCCCCTTTTTTACATCAGCAAATCGGGTATTGCAGATCGTGGCTACTTGATCTATGTATCCCATGAGTTCTTCTCTTACGAGCCCTGTCTTCTGATCAAGCTGGTCATATCTCTTCTTTTGACCGACCTCAGCTCGTCTGAATTCATCATCCATGAACTGCTTTAAGATAGTTGTTTGTCTATCTTTTTCCAAGGCCAGCTGCATTTTCAGCACTTGATGAAAAGAGGCTTCTTTCGCTTTCCAGGATTCTTTCACTTGATCCTCAACAGAATCCCTTATTTCAGTATAAGCAGAGCGAACATACTGTTTAACCCACTCATCTTGTGAGTTCATCTCCGTGGCAACTTTCTTCTTCACTTCAGCCATTTGTTCCTCATGTCTGATCCTAGAGAAATATAGATCAATCTTGGTTTTCTCATGTATTGCAGCATCTATATTCTCCTTGATTGATGATGTGATGACATTGGGAACCAGTTGGAAGACATTCAGACAAGCAGTCTTGAGATTTTGCACTTCAGCTTTCAGAGCTTCCACTTCGGATACAGACGCAGATGTGGAGGGCAAGATCTGTTCTTCAGATAGAGTCAGATCTATTTCTTCAATTTCTGCTACAGTTTGCACCTCCTCAATCTGCTCCGTTTGTGCCTCCTCAGCTGTATCCATCTCAGCTGGCTCATCGGCATCTCCACCAATTATCGCTTTCTCCACCCTTTCCTCTTCAACCACAGTCTCTTCATCCCTCTTCTACTCTTCCCCCTTTTCAACTGCTTTCTCCACCTCCTCTGGGGTCTCATCTCCAAGATATACTCTTTGTAGAATATAATCAACAAAAGTATTTTCAGTTAGTATATCTTGGAATGATTTGAGTTTTGCCTTCTTGAGAACCTCTTTCTCCCAGATGGCAAGGTTGTTGCCTCCTGCTTCAGCTATCAGAATAGTTGTCTCTTCAAAGGATCCCAACCTGAGTCTTCTTAACAGATAGACATCAATAAGCTCCTTCAATAGCTCAGGCTCGTCCTTAAGAGTGGATTCTTGTCTTAGGAGAAATTTCTTCCCAAGAATCCGCAGTGAGGTCTAGTTGGTCCCATCTTCCCAGATGGGTTGGGTAAGTTTAGGTAAAGATCAGGTTCAGATGAGGTTGAGGGTAGGAAAGAAAATGGATCAAATGATGATTGGGTTTGTTTTGGACTTATGGGAGTAGACCATTTTAGAGGCTCAGAGGCAGCGGTCTTATCTGCCCCTTCATCGCCAGGTTGGGAAGAAATGGATTTAGGTACTCTATCCTCAGAAGAGGATGAAGATGATGAAGGTGATTTGATTTCTTCTCCTTTTTCCGATTCATCTTCAGACGAGACTTCCACTGTCTCCGTCTGACCTGATACACCTACCTCCTCAGCTGGAACACTTCCCCTTTGGGAAGCTTTCCTCTCCTCTTCGTCTTCGTCTTCCTCCGTCTTAGCAGACGAGGATTCATCCACCAAAACTGTCTTTGTCTCCTTTCTCTTGGCTTTTGAAGCCTTTTTCTTAGGAGCTGGGGGCGGAGCTGGAGCGTCTCCATCTCCTTCTGAGTCAGTAGGCCCATACAACTTCTCATCTTTTATTAAAAGTCCCTTCTGTCGGGTGTACTTTTTGACTCCAACACTCCAGTCAAGGTTGTCTGTACCCACTTTATGCTCAAGTATGATGGTGATCCTTGCCATCATACTTGCAATCTTGGTCAGAGACCATCTCATAAGCTCGTCTGTGACTGGAGTCTTGGTGAACTTCTTTCTCTCCTCCATTATCCTTGAATACACCAGTCTGGCCCAGTTGATTTCAGCCCCATCTAGGATAGCTCTCAGACAGCATATCCTCGGCTTCGTTAGCCCATCATGGCTTTGTTGCTCACCCAGAATACATTTTGTCAGAATCAGCATAAGTAATCTGTATTTTCTTTTCAACATTGGCCTCTTCAGATTCGCTGTGGTATTCTGATAAGTTCTTTTGGTAATTAATTAGAAACTCTCCAAATATTCCGATGATTTATAAGTGAATGGGTTGTCGCCGGTGGTGCTCAAACCAAAAATCGCACCAATCTCAGAAATAGATAAAACTATTCTTCGCTTCTTCTCCATAGTTCTGATTCGAGATTCTAAACTCAGTATTCATTGCTTTTGCCTAGTCGAAACTCAAAGAGAGATCATCCACCGTCAAGTTCTTCGTTGGTTTCATCGTACAGTACCGTGTTGGTCCCGGAAAGTTGAGTTAATTAAAACTTTGAGTTAGCTTCCTAGAACAAAATCTAGAAAGGGGGTTTGGATAGATTTTGTAGATTTTTCAAATCTTTTCAAAATCAATTCAAAGTATCAGATTATCACAGCAGAATATAATTGAGAACTCAACTTTTAACAAGATCAAAAGCAAGGCTGATATTCAGATTTTAGTTAAGATTCTGAACATTAATCTTGAATTAATCAATATTGTAATTTGAACAGAAATTAAAGAAAGCAAGAAATAACACCAGGATTTATAGTGGTTCGGATTATGAATAATCCTACATCCACTCTCCTTCTTCAAACTTTGAAGAAAGGTCTTCACTAACTGCTTACTTACTCACTGTACAATCTTTACAAATTACAACTTGAACTTCAGCTCTTCAACAATCTAATCAACTCTCTGAAATCTAACTCTAAGAATAAGATGTGTTTTTGAAGATATGAAGTGAAGTGTTCTATAAACACTTAGAAAATATTTGAAATCTCTCTTAACAAATACTCTGTGAAATCAATAGTGAATAGTGTGAAAATCAAATTTGCATAAGTGTATAGAAAAATAAAATCTAGTCCTATTTATAAATCTGAAAAGACAGTTAGTTTGTTAGAAAGTTCTAACAAACTAGAAACTGCTTAACAAACCTAATCTTGAAAACTACTCTTGACCTCAGCTGATTCTTCGTACTCGTCTGCAACTGACTTGGTGAAGACTTGCCTTTCTTATTCTACTCAGTTTGTCTTGACCTCGTCTGAGCTCTTTATGATCGTCTCCTGCAGATGGTAAGATTTGAGCTTATCTCCAGATGACCTGTAAATTCTGATCTCCAGCTAACTTAATCAGCTTTCGACCTAGTCTGATCAACTTAGCATCGACTTCTGATCTGAGCTGTTTATCAACGTTGTCTGTTCATCTGGATTGTTCCTTTTAACTCATCAAAACTCTTCTTGATCTAACAATTTCCCCCTTTTTGATGATGTTAAAACTATAAAGAAACATGCTCACAGCTGATGTTAGTCAAAGTTATTCAAATCAATCAGATAAACAAGTTAGAATTTATTCACACTATCAATTCAGATTAAAGCATGTTTAACTCATACTTAGAAAGTTTAAAAAGACTTTAAGTCTTAAGACTTTTTCAAAAAAAAATTTTAAAAAAAAACTTAGTCTTAGGACTTAGAAATATTTTTAGGTTTTAAGAAAAAAATTTCAAATACTGAGTCTGAGATGATAAATTTTTTCAGATGTTTCATACTTAAAAAAAAATTTAAAAAAAAAAACTTTTAAAAAAACACAAGTAAAACAGATAAGAACCAGTCATCTCATTCATATTCAGCTGATTTACAAATTTAAATGTGGAACAGATAAGAAGATAAAGGAAGAAAATTTAAGCTTATCTAATCTTTCCATCTGTCTGCTTCTGGAAGCTGCATCCAATCAAATATTCTTGTTCTTAGCTCAGCAATTTCCTTTGAATCAGTCAACTTCATCTGATTTATGTCATAGTTGATAGTTGACCTGATACATTCCTTGTCTATCGAGCCATCATCTTTAAGCTTTATCGGAATGGATGAGTAGTCTGGAGCAACCAAATCCACGTTATACCATTCATCTCCTTCATCAAGAAGTTTCTGGTACAAACTCGGATTTTCCTTCTCCATCCAATCATGCCAAGCGATTGTCTCATCGGCTGATGACGCTCCAACTCCTTTGCAAATATACCAGAAGAAGGTCCACTTGGCTTCGTACTTCATGTACTCAGCTGCCCACGAAGGATGTGCAATCATTTTTGGGGGGGCATCAGTCCTTTCCTCAGGTCTGATCCAAGCTGCCTCTGCTCCTCCAGCAGATGGGATTACCCACTTCTTCTGGAATTTGTCAAAAATGCGGCCAGCCTCCTTTGTCGACTTAATCTTTCTCCTTGCTTCCCTTCTGCCATAGTATACTTTTTCAGCCTTGATACGTCAGTCCCTTTCCGCCTCTATCCTAAGCCGCTCGGTGATTTTTCCAGTGGCCTCTTTCCAAGAGACTTTGGACATCGAGCTCTGCACGATAGGCGACACAACCTTCTCTATCTCCTTTTCCTTTTCTTTCTCAACCACCACCAGCTCCTTCCCCTTTCCCTTCTCGGCTTCTCGCTTTGGCTCTAGCCTCCTCCTTCCTCTCTCTCGATCTTAGCCATATATCTTTCAGACTTGGCTCGGCTTCTTTCTTTCTAGCTTTGCTCATCAGCCCCCGATTGCTTCCTCAATCTGATCTATTCGATTTTTAAGGCGGTGAGCTCATCTGTTTGGCTAGTTGCTGAAAGTTTGATCTCGGTTCAGCTCGACTTTCACAATCTCCACATCTTCCCCTTTTTAACATCATCAAGTAGCATAGCAAGCTGCTCCTTGATAATAAAGTGAAATAGGTGGAAGGCGAGGATTGATTAAGGAGGATCTCATCAGCCGCCAGTTGATTATCACTGGTGGATTCTTAGCTCGCCAACCTCTTTCTTCACTCCTTCCAGTTCTTCTTTGTGATCGAGTTTTTGAGAATTTGAATTAGAAGATAGAAGATTTACCACAGATACTTTTAGCATGTCCTCCATAGTTACACTGACAGAATCCACGATGTCTGCAGTCTTCATTGTAAGCATCTGAGTAAACTTGTCCTCTACCCTCTTCTCCAGCTGGTTTAGAATTGAAGAAAAGGTGGCTCCTGGGCTGCTGGGAGGGACGGCTGGTAGTGTTTCAGATAAGCCAAGGCGGCTTCGAATGAAATTCAGGAGCTGCATCTCTGATAAGATGACAAATACGGATGCGACCCCAGCAGACTCCAAAACAATCTTTTCCCACGAGATGAAGTTGTCCCAGCCTACTTCATCAGTGAAGAGGCTCATCTCCTCCAGATCCCCAGTCCTCAGATGATGAACCAGCCAAATCTCAACAGACTCCTTCATTACTTCAGGGTTAAACTGAAGTTCAGGAATTAACTCAGCTAACCTCCGTTTGGCATCTGTTCGTAGGGACAGCTCAAAGCTTCCTACAGATCCATCTGGTCGTGGAGTGTGTATTGGACTGATTTGGGGTGAAGGAGTGGGATATTTGGCAGAGAGAAAATCAAGAAAATCAAAAGGTTGAGTAGAGGTGGGAGGAATATCAGGTGTGAGAGATGCGGTGGGAGGTATTTCTGGTATAGAAGATGAGGTGGGAGGTATTTCTGATACGGGAGATGAGGTGGGAGGTGTTTGTATTTGGATAATTTCGGTAGTAGGCTGTTTCAGAGGCTCAGAAGTACCAGCCTTGGATACTTCTTCATCGCCTAGGTGGGTAGGGGATTTATCAGAGGATGAGATGTTGGAGGATGTACCTGGAGAGGCTTGCCTTTCGGCAAATGCGGTTCGCTCAGAGCTGAGATCTTCCAGCACCTCCGTCTCAGCCTGTACAGCTGAAGCTATTTGAAGTGTTACAGCTTCCTCTGGTAACAGACTAGCAGGAGTTGAGGAAGACTCCCCAGTAATATCAGCAGCCTTGACCAGCCTCCTCCTGGTCCTTCTTCTGAGTGGTTGAGCCACATCAACTTCTACCTCTGCTGTTTCCACAACTGGCAGAGCAGCTGGTGCCTCTTCCTCGGCTGCTGGGACCTCTGCTTCTGGTACCTCAGCTGGCTGCCTCTGCACCCCAGCTGCTGCCAATTCAAGTCTCTAGGCTCGTGCCCCATCTGATTCATCATCTGAATCTGGCAGTCCACCCAATCTTTCATTCTTCGTAAGCAAACCGTTTTGCTTAGAAAATTTCTTCTTTCCTTCCCTCGTCTGGACCCTCTTATTCAGTCCATCCATCAGTACTGTGATCTTATTAAACAGACTCACAGTAGACTGAGGAACCCAATCTCCACTTGTAGGGTTAAACACCAACCTCGCCTGTTCTTCCTTTAACCTCCTAAAAAGCAATTCTACCCAATCAACCCTCACACCATCAACTATAGCTCTCATACAGCACAGCCTAGACTTAGTAACCCCGTCATGTGAACTCTGATCACCCAGAATTGACTTAGTTACTATCGTCATCAACAGCCTATATCTCCTTCTTAACATGTGCTTTTTCAAATCCCTCCTAGTTCCCTTATACGTCACCCTGGCGAACAAATCAAATGATTGTTCCCATTCCTCTTCCTTATATACTAATGGATTCACACCCTCAGCAGATGTATCCAAAGTCCTAGCCACATTTTCTTTTGTATACTCTAATCTAGTCCCCTCAACAGTAGTACTAAACCCATCATCAGAAAACTCACAGTTTACTAGGAATTTTGCGCCTATGAAGTCCATTGTTTTGTTTTCTGCGGATTTGAGTGAACAAAACCCTCGTAGTCTTGATGCTTCCAACAGCCTTAGAACTTCGTTGGATTCTCTGTCCTGAGTGGTTTCAAAGTCGACGTACATCTCGGCTTTGAGTTTATTTTTAACAGCTTCAGTATTCATTTTGAAATTTGATACTGATGCGTTTATATAAGTGGGAGGTTTTGGGGGTTGGGATGAAGAAGTAGCCATTTTGAATAAGTTTTTGTAAGAGAGGATTTTTACAGGGGATTTTAATAAGTGAAATGTGAAAGTGAAAATTTTTAAAGAAGAAGGTAAGTTTTTAAACTTAGAGGAGAGAGAGGGAAAGTTTGGGAATGCAAAATGTGGCATGATCTCAGAGTTTTTATTTTAAACCGTTGATTTTAGAAGGCGCGTGTAAAACATCGACGGTTTAGCGAGAAAAACACTTGAAATTCAGGCGCGTGACCTTCACGTGTCTTGAATTGTGTAAAAAGTAACTGTTTATCCTACGGATTAGACGGCAAATAGAATTACTTTATCAGAAGTAATTAGTATACCTGACGTAAGCAATGAGGTGCCTTACTTAACACTCAGGTATTCATCGTCAAGTTCTTCGTTGGTTTCATCGTACAGTACCGTGTTGGTCCCGGAAAGTAGAGTTGATTAAAACTTTGAGATAGCTTCCTAGAACAAAATCTAGAAAGGGGGTTTGAATAGATTTTGTAGATTTTTCAAATCTTTTCAAAATCAATTCAAAGTATCAGATTATCACAGCAGAATATAATTGAGAACTCAACTTTTAACAAGATCAAAAGCAAGGCTGATATTCAGATTTTAGTTAAGATTCTGAACTTTAATCTTGAATTAATCAATATTGTAATTTGAACAGAAATTAAAGAAAGCAATAAATAACACCAGGATTTATAGTGGTTCGGATTATGAATAATCCTACATCCACTCTCCTTCTTCAAACTTTGAAGAAAGGTCTTCACTAGCTGCTTACTTACTCACTGTACAATCTTTACAAATTACAACTTGAACTTCAGCTCTTCAACAATCTAATCAATTCTCTGAAATCTAACTCTAAGAATAAGATGTGTTTTTGAAGATATGAAGTGAAGTGTTCTATAAACACTTAGAAAATATTTGAAATCTCTCTTAACAAATACTCTGTGAAATCAATAGTGAATAGTGTGAAAATCAAATTTGCATAAGTGTATAGAAAAATAAAATCTAGTCCTATTTATAAGTCTGAAAAGACAGTTAGTTTGTTAGACAGTTCTAACAAACTAGAAACTGCTTAACAAACCTAATCTTGAAAACTACTCTTGACCTCAGCTGATTCTTCCTACTCGTCTGCAACTGACTTGGTGAAGACTTGCCTTTCTTATTCTACTCAGTTTGTCTTGACCTCTCTGAGCTCTTTATGATCGTCTCCTGCAGATGGTAAGATTTGAGCTTGTCTCCAGATGACCTGTAAATTCTGATCTCCAGCTAACTTAATCAGCTTTCGACCTAGTCTGATCAGCTTAGCATCGACTTCTGATCTGAGCTGTTTATCAACGTTGTCTGTTCATCTGGATTGTTCCTTTTAACTCATCAAAACTCTTCTTGATCTAACATACCGTTTTAAACCCCTTGATTCCAGCAGTTTTAAAATTTCTCTCGTTTCAGCATCAGTGGAAGTATCCCAATCAACATACATTTCTGATTTTGTTTTATCTCTGATGGAAGTCAAATCGTATTCGAACTTGATATTCTTTTTGGATTCCGCCATTGATGAATATTGAAGGTTTTAGGAGGGAAAAGAGAGGTTTTGAGAAATAAATATGAAGAGTTTTATGTGTGCGTAAATGAAAATAATGCACACGAATGTCTGTTTATATGGAAAAAATATAATAGTAAACAATTATTAGAATAATAATTGCCTGCAAAAGTGTAAATATAGGCTTTCGAATCGCCATTAATGCAATTATGGCATTTATTTTGAAAAGTGCATAGAATAATATTTAATATGTCGCGCGTGAGATTGAGACGGTTCATATTTCAGAAACCGCCTCCATTTCTGGCGCGTGGAGTATACTCAGCGTATTTCAAAAATGAATTTGATAAAATTTCCGGTCCGTAGTAACTTCTCTCCTGACATAGTTACTTATTTGAGAAAATACTTTTCAGTTAATTGGAGAGATAAAATAAAATATTATTGTTTTTAGAAAACAAATTCGAACCCTTATCCTTTTATTTTGTAAAACAAAATATTTTATTATACTGAGTAACTTCAATTTTTGAATGAATGATAAAGAGAATTATGATATTAAATTCATATATTAATTATATGAACCTAATATTCATAATTAAGAGTATTTAAGAGAAACTTCATGGACTTTCTCCTTGTCTGGAAAGATAGCATCACTGTCTGTTTCCTAAACACTTGGATAAATTGACCTTGTCTTGTATTTAGAGACGTGTAAACTTTGTTCTTGCTGAAATCACAGACACTTAGACAAATCGTTAGTAACAAGAGTAAGTCAGATAAGGTTCAATAGTCATCTGATTCTGTAGAAGTCAGTTGACTATTACATCCTTATCTGATTTACCTATGTCAGAGAAGTAATTATCATGTCAGATATGGTCAATATGACTAATCCTTGATTCTAGATTCCAATGATAGGAGATCAATGATATCAGCTACCTGATTGTCCATTGACTCATATCTTGTCTGATAATTCTTTCTAGACATAATAAACCAATAGAGAAAGACAAGGTAAACACAAGAAATTTGATTATAGATTAACTAAAGAAGCATCTAATAATCCTAATTCTACTGAAAGTTCTTTAAACCTTGTCTCTGCAAGAGGTTTTGTCAAGATGTCTGCTCTTTGAAAATCAGTAAGAATCTTTTCTAATCTGATATCTCCTTTTTCGACATGTTTGCATCTTGTATGATGAACTGGGTTCTGAGTAATAGCTATGGCACTATTACTATCACAAAAGATTGGTACTTCTTTGGTGATAATGTTATAGTCCCTTAGCTGTTGACTTATCCAGATCAGTTGTGAACAACAACTTCCAGCTGCCATATACTCGGCTTCAGTTGTGGAAGTAGCGGTTTGTTTCTTTGACAACCATGAAATCAGCTTACTTCCAAGGAATTGGCAAGTACCAGATGTAGATTTTCTATCTATCTTACACCCACCAAAATCCGAATTTGAGTATCCAGACAGCTCAAAGTTGTCATCAGCTGGATACCACAATCCAACATTTACTGTTCCTTTCAAATACTTGAGGATTTTCTTTGCTTCTTCAAGATGGCTTTTCTTAGGATTAGCATGAAATCGAGCACAGACTCCAACTGCAAAAGAAATATCAGCTCTACTGGCAGTTAAATATAATAAAGAACCAATAAGACCTCGATACTCAGTCTGATCAGTGTCTTCTCCCTTCTCATCTTGATCCATTGAAAAATTTGTCATCATAGGTATCTTAGCTTCTCGGCTGGTACCTATTCCATATTTTTCAATAAGATCTTTTGTATATTTGGCTTGGTTGATGAATATTCCCTTCTTTGTCTGCTTGACTTGAAGTCCAAGAAAATATGTCATTTCTCCCATCATGGACATTTCAAATCTGCTTTTCATAAGACTACTAAATTCTTCCCACAAAGATATGTTAGTTGATCAAAAAATTATATCATCAACATAAATTTGAACTAATAAAAGATCAAAACCAAACTCTTTTCTAAAGAGAGTTCTATCAATTCTACCTTTAACAAAACCATTTTGAATTAAATAATCAGACAAGGTGTCGTACCAAGCTCTTGGGGCTTGTTTAAGTCCATATAAAGCTTTCCTTAGTTTATAAACCTTGTCTCCTTTGACAAAACCAGGGGGTTGCTCTACATAAACTTCCTCAGCTAGGATTCCATTTAAGAAAGCTGACTTAACATCCACTTGAAAAACTATGAATCTTTTAAAAGCTGCATAGGCTAAAAATAATCTTATGGCTTCCAGACGAGCTACTGGTGCAAAGGTTTCATCATAATCAATACCCTCTGATTGTGAATAACCTTGAGCAACTAGTCTGGCTTTATTTCTAACCACAATATTATTTTCATCCCTTTTGTTTTTAAAGACCCATTTAGTTCCAATGACTTTTTGATGATGAGGCCTTTCAACAAGCTCCCGCACATCTTGTCTTTGAAACTGATTTAGTTCTTCTTGCATGGCATTAATCCAGTTGGAATCAGTTAGAGCTTCTGTAATTGATTTAGGTTCAAGTAATGACTGTTGGTCCCGGAAAGTTGAGTTGATTAATAACCTTGAGTTAGCTTCCTAGAACAAAATCTAGAAAGGGGGGGTTTGAATAGATTTTGTAGATTTTTCAAATCTTTCAAAATCAATTCAAAATATCAGATTAAACAGAGCGGAAGATAATTGAATTCTCAACTTTTTACAAGATCAAAAGCAAGGTTGATATTTAGATTTTAGTTAAGATTCTGAACTTTAATCTTGAATTAACAAAATTATAAATTGAACAGAAACTAAAGAGAGCAAGAAATAACACCAGGATTTATAGTGGTTCGGATTTTAATAATCCTACATCCACTCTCCTTCTTCAATCTGAAGAAGGGACTCTGCTTACTACTTACTTTCTCACTTTCAGCTTACAACTTACAACTTGTACAAATCTTCAAATCTTCAATCTCCTAAATCCTTCTCTAAAATCTAACTATTACAGTGAGTATTGGATTTTGAAGATTACAAGAAAAGTGTTCTAAAAACACTTAGAACTTTTTGAGAACTCTCTTGAAATACTTGTGAAAAGATTGTGATTGAAATCTGAGTAGTGAATAGTGTGAAAAATCGAATATGCATAAGTGTTTTATATCCCTCAAAAATAAAATGCCTAGACCTATTTATAAGTCTGGAAAGACAGTTAGTTTGTTAGTTAGTTCTAACAAACTTGAAACTGCTTAACAAACTTAATCTTGAATATTGCTTGAGACCTCAGCTGATACTTCCTACTCGTCTGCAGCTGACTTGGTGAAAACTCGCCTTTCTTATTCTACTCAGCTTGTCTTGACCTCGTCTGAGCTCTTTATATTTGTCTCCTGCAGATGACTAGGACTGAGGTTGTCTCCAGATGACTTGTGATTTCTCGTCTTCAGCTGACTTGAGTTACCCTCGTCCCAGTCTGATCAGCTTAGTACTAGAACTTAGTCTTCAGTTCTTTATCATAGTCTGCTCATCTGGAATAGTCTTTTAACTCATCAAAACAATCTTGATCTAACAATTTTCCCCTTTTTGATGAAGTTAAAACCTACAAGAATAGACACACTCACAGCTGAAGTTAGTTCAGAGTTTATCAAGATCAATAGATAGGTATATCAAAGCACATTCTTCACATTACAACAGATTTATAAAAAAAACTTTAGATCTTTTAGACTCCCTTTAAAACCAAAAAAACTTAGGAAACCAAATGAGTCTTAAGACTTAGGTTAAAAAAAAATTTAAAAAAAAAAATTAAGTCTGAGAGATAAAATTCTCAGATGACTTATACTTAAGAAAATTTTAAGTTTTTCTTAAAGCAGTAAAAATAACTTTAAGAAAATAAGACAAGTAAAATGAATCAAACATAGTATATTCACATTGGATTTACAAAGATTACAGATGAGAAGATAATAGAAAAATAGAATTAAGGAAAAGAAAAGTCCTGTTTCTATTAAACTCCCCATTGTTCTTCTTCTGGGATCATTAGCCAGTTGAATACGCGCCTCCTAAGCTGCTTCAGATCCTCTTCTTGAGTAAGTCCAGATTCGGCCTCTGCTTTCTTAAGAATCCCTTGAACCCAGTCTAGGTCCAAGGTACCATCAGGCTTCTTCGCAGGAATGGCATACTCGAAAGCTGGAGAGATCAGGTTGACATTGAATTCTACATCAGCTTCTTCCAGTAGCCGAGCATAGAAGTCTGCGTCTACTTGCTCAATCCACTCATGCCAAGCCAAATCTGGATCTTGTTGAGTTTCCCCTGGAGCTTTAAGAATGTACCAATAGTACATCCACATTCCCTCCAGGTTCTTGTCTTTATACTCAGCCAAGATATTTTCCGCAAGCCAGCTTAGGAGGTGCAGACGTGTTGTGAAATGGCCTAAATTTTCCACTGCCTTGATCTTTGATTAACCATTTTCGCTCAGCAGTGCTCCAGAAGACGTTGGAGTCTTTCTTCTTTCTCTGCCTCTTCTTCTCTTTCTTGCCAAAATATTCCATCTCTCTCTTAATTCTCTTGATCTGTTCGTCTCGAGAGATTAGAATAATCGGCTTCCCTCTTTCCTTTACCCTTAGCAGCAGCCCTGGTAACAAGTTCAGCTGATCTGGGCTCAGTGACTGCTACTTCTTTTCCCTTCCCCTTGGCTCCATCAGATTCGGATTCTTTTAGCTGAGCCAAGAGCTTCTCGGTCCTTTCCTCCTCATCTTTCCTTCTCTTCTCCTCATCCTCCTTTATAGCTTCCTCCAGTTGACTTACCCTCAGCTGGAGAGCAGCCAGCTCGTCAGACTTGATTCGAGCTTCCTCCCTGGCTGCCTCCAGATCAGCTGTGTTGGCCTTCATGCCTACATCTTTCCTGGTCTCCTCGACCACAGCTGTGAGGGCTAGTCTCTTCTCCGCTTCAGCTTTTTCCCCCTTTTTAACTTCAGCAGCCAAGTCTGTAAGTTTTGCATCTAAAGCGTTGCACTTGACCCTGAAGTCAGAGTGGTCTACAGCCAACTCATTCACTACCAGCTGATTGTAACCCATAACTTCCTCTTTCAACGCCCTCAGCTCATCCTCCATAGATTTCACTTTACCAGTTAGCACAGAGTTAGTGACATTTATAATCTTATCAGAAAGTGTTACCTCAACTTCTCTCATGCTGGCTAGCATCGTGTCTGTAACAGCTTCGACCATTCTCCTTGTCCTCCTCTTCATTTTTCGTCTGAAGGTTGAGTTTATCTTTTTCTCTACAAGGCTGAGGATAGAAGAGATGGCGGAGGTAGGGCTTAGGTCATCGTCGTCATCCTCAGATGAGGAATCAGATGAAGAGGGAATGGGTTCTGGTTGAGTATGTGGGAGTGAGGTAGGTTGAGTTTGAATGGATGGGAGAGAAGAGTAGGATATTATTGGTATTGGTGAGGTTTGGACTGTGGGGAGAGTGATTTGTTCAGATGGGGTTGGGGGAGATGGTTTTGTGGATGTTGTTGGTGGAGGTGAAGATTCTATGGCTGGAACTTAGATTTGGACTGTGGGGGAGGTAGGCTGTTGGAGAGGCTCTGGAGTACTAGCCTGGGATACTCCTTCATTGCCTAATTGGACTGGTGGGATTTCAGGCTGAGTCAAAGGCTCAGAAATGCCAGCTTGGGGCATTTCTTCACTACCAGGTTCAAGAGATAAGGTAGGAGATGGAGAGAGACTTATACCTGCCTCAGGAATAGGGGAAAGAGCAGCTTCCTTTGTTGGGGAGAGTGGAACCTCCAGCTGACCAACCTCGGCTGCTATCTGAAGGACTGGGACCTCCTCTGGTAGCAGAGTTGATAATTCCATCTGCTGCTCGGAGCTACCAGATTTGGTGGATCCTTCAGAGCTTTGAGCTGCTCATCTTGGCCTCCTTACCAAAGGAATTTCAGCCTCCTCTTCTTCCTCTTCATCTGAGGCAACTTTGGCGGGAGCAGCAGACGAGCTTTCCCCCTTCTTCTTCTCCGAGGCTTTCACCAACCTCCTCTTCCTCCTCTGAAACGTCCTTGGGACTGCAGCAGCTGTTTCAGCAGATTCTACTTGAGGTGCGACCTCAGCTGCTGCCGCCTCATGTCCCTCTGTTTCGACCTCAGCTGGGGCCACCTCAACTGGTTCAGCTACCGGTTGTTGGACCACCGCAGCTGCTAACTCCTGCCTTTGAGCCCTCGCAGCATCAGACTCGTCATCTGAGTCTGGATTTCCTCCAAGTCTGTCATCCTTGGTGAGGATTCCCTTTTGCTTGGAGTACTTTTTAGTACCCACTCTCCAGTCAGCTTCCTTATTCAGCCCTTCAATAAGTACAGTGATTTTGTTGAAGAGGCTGACTGTAGAAGTGGGAATCCAGCCCTCTGCTGATGATTTGAAAATGATGCGTTTCTTCTCCTCCCTCAACTTATATACCAGCAAATCTACCCAATTTACTTGCACTCCATCCAAAATGGCTCGCATCACACACAATCTGGGTTTGGTTAACCCATCATGTGAACTCTGCTCACCTAACACCGCTTTCGTCACTATCGTCATCAACAATCTGTATTTCCGTCGGAGAAGGTTCTTCTTTAAATCCCTCCGTGTACCTCTCTGTGATACTCTGGCCATCATATCAAATGATGCCTCCCATTCATCCTCCTTGTACATCAATGGATTAACTCCTTCCATTGATGTATCAAAAATTCTGGAAATACTTTCCCTCGAATAACTCAGTGTCGTCCCATCAACAGAAGTATCAAACCCATCCTGGGTGTCCTCCATTCTTGTCAAAAATTCTGCCCCTAGCAAATCTGCTATTTTATTTTGCGGAGACTTCAATGAAAGAAAACCTCTGAGTCGCGATGCTTCGAGAAGACGAAGAATTTCTGCTGATTCTGGGTCATTGGTTGTTTCGAAATCAACATACATTTTTGCCTTTAACCGGTTTTTGAAAAATTCATCATTCATTTTGAAATGAGAAATATTGGTAGAGATGTATTTGGGTTTATGAGTTTTGGTGGTTTTAGAAGAAGATGCCATTGGAAATATTGTGAATGAAAAAGGGTTTGAAAATATATGCAGGTTTTCTGAGAATGGAAAGAAAGTGATTTAGGGAAGAAGAAGATGTATTTATAGGGGGGAAGATTGGAAATAGAAACCACCATTTTAGAAATTTGAATAAATCTGAGCCATTTATTTAAAAAGTTTTTACTGAGTATTAATCAACGGTTAAAAACTAAGATAAGCGATTAGGATTCAGCGCGTGAATTTTAATCGCCTTTGGAATGCGTAAATAGTTACTTTATAGACTGTTGATTTGACCGATATAGGTTACTTTATGCAGAGAAGTAAGTATACCTGACGTCAGCCAAGTGGTATCTTACTTCAACTAAAGGTTTTCGAAACAGATGAGTTTGAAAAACAGTTTAGTTTAAAAACAGATGGGTTTGGAAAGTCATCTGATAAAGTAACCTGTCTGATTTTGAAAATCAACAGCTTAGATGTAACTTTTTAGCAATTTCAAAACAAGTTTAAACAAGACAGACTCAGATTTACTTTTCTAAAACATGGTTGTTCAACAATTTTAAAAAATGCAGTTTATTTTGAAACAAAAATAACAGAATAAAGAGGTTTGAATAAGAAGAGATGAAACAGGAAGATCTGTGACCTGTTCCTGCAAAAACATATACTCAAAAGAAACCATCAGAAGCTTAAGGTAAATCAGATAGGATGTAAATAGTCATCTGGTTTTCTCAGTAAAGCAACTGACTATTGTGTCCTTGTCTGATTTACTCAATGTCAGACAAGTAATTATCAATTCAGATAAGGTCAATATGACTAATCCTTGAGTCTTGATTCCTAAAAAGGAGATCAATGATATCAGCTACCTGATTGTCCGTTGACACATATCTAGTCTGATAATCCTTTCTAGACATTAATTTAAAGAGAAGAAAAACAAGAAATAAGAAAACAGATGCACACAAATTAGAAATCAGCTAAAGATGCATCAAGTAATCCTAATTCTAAGCACATTTCTTTAAACCTAGATTCAGCTAATGGTTTTGTAAGAATATCAGCTCTTTGTGATTCAGTGGCAATTTTCTCAATTCTAATGTCATTCTTTTCAACATGATCCCTAATGAAATGATGCCTAATATCTATATGCTTACATCTAGAATGTAGAACAGGATTGTAAGTCATTGCTATTGCACTATTACTATCACAGTAAATAGGAACAGCTGATGTTTGAATATTATAATCTCTAAGCTGTTGACTAATCCAGAGGAGTTGAGAGCAACAACTTCCAGCTGCCATGTATTCAGCTTCAGTTGTAGAGGTGGAAACAGATGTCTGTTTCTTGGATAACCAAGAAATTAATTTGTTGCCTAAGAATTGACAAGTTCCAGAAGTGGATTTTCTATCAATCTTACATCCTCCAAAGTCTGAATCTGAATAACCTGTCAGCTCAAAGTTGTCATCAGCTGGGTACCATAACCCTACTTGCAAGGTTCCTTTGAGATATCTAAGAATTTTCTTAGCCGTCTCCAGATGAGTTTTCTTGGGATTAGACTGGAATCTTGCACATACCCTAACTGCAAAAGCTATGTCTGGTCTACTTGCAGTGAGATAGAGAAGAGATCCAATCAGTCCACGATACTCCGTTGCATCAGTGGGTATCCCCTGCTCATCTGAATCCATTGAGAAGTTAGTTGCCATAGGTATTTTAACTTCTCTGCTAGTTGTCATTCCTAATTTCTCAATCAGATCCTTAGCGTACTTAGACTGATGTATAAATATTCCCTTACTCATCTGTTTAATCTGTAAGCCTAAAAAGTATGTTAATTCTCCCATCATTGACATTTCAAACCTGTTTTTCATGAGAATGCTAAACTCTTCACATAATTTCAAATTAGGTGAACCAAAAATTATGTCATCTACATAAATATGAACTAGTAAGATGTTGCCATCTACTTCCTTTCTGAACAAAGTTCTATCAATCTTACCTTTAGTAAAGTCATTTGATGTCAAGAAATCAGATAGGGTATCATACAGGAGCTCGGGAGCTTGTTTGATCCATATAGAGCTTTGTTGAGTTTATAGACCTTGTTATTGATCTTAAACCCAGGAGGCTGCTCTACATAGACCTCTTCAAGTAACACACCATTAAGAAAAGCAGACTTAACATCCATTTGAAAGACTTTGAAAGATTTATATGCAAGAAATGCCAAGAACAATCTTATTGCCTCTAATCTGCAATCGGAGCATAGGTTTCATCATAGTCTATTCCCTCGATCGTGAATAACCTTGTGCAAAACAGTCTTGCCTTATTTCGAACAATAATATTGTTCTCATCTGTTTTATTTTTAAACACCCATTTGGTGCCTATAATCTTTCTCGTAAGGGTCTTTCTACTAGATCCCATACATTTTGCCTTTCAAACCGATGCGCTTCTTCCCGCATGGCATATCCGATTTGGGTCCGATAGTGCTTCCTCAATAGACTTTGGTTCAAGAAGCGACACATAACAACCGAAAAGACTTTTTGAGTCTAGCATCATTCGTGTCTGAGCACTACTAGATGGATCTCCTATAATCTGATCAGATGGATGATAGCTTCTCATCCTTTTGCCTATGTGAGGAGAGGAATCCTCATCTTGAGTCTCAATAGGCAACTCCTCTGACTCAACCTCAGCTGATGTTCCCCCTTCATCAGCTAACCCTTGTTGATCAACTGATGTCAAAGGTGTCGATTCAAGGAGTCTCAGGCGAGAAGATGTCTTCGATTGTCGATGGGGATTCTTCTTCATCGATTCGAATCAAGACTAGGTAGATAGACAGTTCTATGTTTAGTCTTGGACAATTCAATTTTATCTAGATTTTCAGAAATTTGATTCACTTTATCTGAGAAGGAATACAGCTCATCAAAAATAACATGAGGGGTTTCCTCCACACAAAGGGTTGTCTTGTTAAAAACTCTAAATGCCTTTGAAGTATTAGAATATCCCAAGAATATTCCATCAGCTGCTTTAGCATCAAAAGTTCTTAACTTAGATTTTCCATTGTTATGAATGAAACACTTACAACCAAAAGCTTTGAAGTATGAGATCCTTGGAATCTTACCCTTCCAAATCTCATAAGGAGTCTTACCTTTGTCTTTGACAACTAAGCACCTGTTCTAGGTGTAGCAAGCTGTGTTGATGGCTTCAGCCCAGAACCTATGAGGGGTACTATACTCAGCTAACATGCTCCTGGCTGCTTCCTTCAAAGTTCTATTCCTTCTTTCAACCACTCCATTTTGTTGAGGAGTTCTTGCTGAAGATGTCTCATGAATAATTCCACTCATTGAAAAAATTAGATAAACATGAATTCAAAAATTTTGTGCCCTTATCACTCCTTATTTTAATAATATTAACACCCTTTTCATTCTGAATTTGTCTGAACAGATCAGGAATCTTGTTCATAGTCTCACTTTTCTTGAAAAGAAATATAACCCAAGTGTATCTAGAAAAGTCATCTACTACAACAAGAGTATATTTCCTTCCACTGAAACTGAGAGGTGAAACAGGCCCAAACAAATCCAGATGAAGTAGTTGCAACACTCTTTCAGATGAAGAGGAGTTAATACTCTTAAATGAGTGTCTAGGCTATTTACCTTTTTGACAAACATCACATTTAAGATCAGTGGATAAAAGTTTTTCAGGTAATCCCTTGACAAGGTTCTTTTTAGCTAGTTTACTAAGAGTTTTGAAATTCAGATGACTAAGCCTCTTGTGCCATAGCCAGCTGAGATCTTCTCCACCCTTAGCTATCAGACAGGTATCTTTGGGACAACTATTAAAGTTGGCCACATAGACATTACCATGTCTGAAGCCAGTTAATAGTACCTTATCTGAGGAATTATCTAAAATATCACATTTATCCTTTGAGAATTTGACAAGAAAACCTTTATCACAAAGTTGAGAAACAGACAGCAGATTATGTTTCAAACCTTCAACAAAATAAACCTCAGATACCTGAATATCCTTAATAATCAGAGTACCTACACCTTTAGTCTGACCACAATTATTATCACCAAATAAAACTCTTGGACCATCAATGCTTTGAAAATTTGATAACAGCTTCTTGTTATGGGTCATATGTTGTGAACATCCACTATCAATGTACCATATTGAAGCTAAGATCTCTTCCTTGAGTGATGATCCCTGTGAATCCTGTAAAACAGATTAGTTTTGAGGTACCCTAGTGATCTTGGGTCCTTTTGGGTCAAGAATCACTTTAGATATCTAAATAAACATCTCATCTTTAGACAATAAATCAGACTCAAGTTTTCTACCAAATCTGTCTACAATTATATCATTTTTGAATGATAACTTGTTGTATTCAGATTGAGTAATTTTCAGACTGGAAGATGTAGTCCTGATCTGACTAGTTGGTTTCCATGGACCAATTTTAATATCCTTTGATTGAACAGATGCTTTCACAAATTTTCTAGGTTTTTGGACATCTGATTTATTGTTCCTATCATAACCAAGACCTGTCTTGTCATGAGATTTTTGAGAAATGTTAAAAATATGATCTATTACTGATTGTGAATTATTAAGCTGACTAATTTTGAAGACAAACTTCTCATTGTCTTTCTTAATTAATTCATTTTCAGTACAGATTACTTCAAATTTGTCTTTTAAAATTTTCAATTCATTTTCTAACCTTTCAGGTAAGCTGGCTGATGTACTAGCTTCAGTTTGAAGACAACATTCCTCCTTGAATGTTTCCTTAGTCTCTGAGCAGTTCATCACCTGCTTGCCTTTATTTAGAATTTGAATCTGATCTTTTAAAAACAAATTCTCTGTCTCTAGCTGTTTATAAGCAGCCAAAGATGTCTTTAAATCTCTCAACAACTCATGAATAACAGTTTGGTCATGATCAGATGCAGACTGACAAGAATCATTATCTGACGATGAATAGTAGATTACCTCATTTGCCATAAGACAGATCTCATCATCTGATCCGAAATCAGATGAGGATGATGAAGATGATGATGATTTCTTTGGCTCTTTTCCTTCAGCCAACAAAGCTCTTTGATCTGCAAATCTCCTGTCTCTTTTCTTTCTCTTTTCTTCCCTTTCTTTAGGAGTCAGTTGAGGACAGTCATAGCTGAAATGTCCTGGCTTGTTGCATGTATAGCAAATGTCACTCCTGTCTGATCTGGGACTGGAAGTATTTCTTCTGACAGGTGATCTGTATCTTCTTGTCTGGCTCTTGCTTTTGTCATCATCTGAAGATTTATCCACCTTTCTATCTGATCTGGATCTTTGTCTATCCTTACCTGCAAATCTCAATTTATTTCTCTTATACTTCATTCTCAATTTATCATACCTTTTTGTAAGTAAAGCCATCTGCTCTTTCAGAGATAGATCAGCTCCTACAGACTCTATTGACACCTTGTCTTCTTTACTGACAAAGGTAACAGACTTGGATGAGGTACTTGACTCCATCTCATCTTCCTCATCTTCTATCTGGATATCGTACTCTAAAGCTTTAAGATGAGAAAATAAAGTATGGTGAGTAATAGAGGATAAATCTTGAGTTGCTTTAAGGATATTGGATTTTTCTCTCCATCTCTTGGTTAATGATCTCAGAATCTTGTTATTAATCTCTTTTTCTGAATAATTCTTTCCAAGGTCAGCTGCTTTGTTGAGAAGATTGGTCAACCTAACATCAAACTGATCCACAAATTCATTTTCTTTCATTTTGAATGTTTCAAATGTATGCAATACTGACTGTAGCTTGTTTTCCTTGACTTGATCAGATCCTTCACAAACATTGGCTAAAGTTTGCCACATCTCTTTGGCTGTTTTGCATCTCTTAACCTTCTCTATCCAGTCTTTACTCAGAGTCTCGATGATTTCAGTTCTAGCTACTTGGTCAAGATTGTGGACCTTTCTTTCATCATTCGTCAATTCAGAACTCTTCTTTTCTTGTCTAATTCTTGATTCAGCTGTCTCTGCTCCAGTGCTGGTGCCTCCATGATAAAACTTTATAGGACCTTCCTCAAGGACCTCTTCCATTCTATCATGAATGGCCTTCAGATGATTTTCCATCCTAAATTTCCAATAATCATAATCTTCAATGGAAAATTCAGGAAGATTCCTAGACTTTTTATTTTTCCCTGATGACAAACAAAGAACAAAATACTCCACAAAATCTTATCAGTAGCACTGTTAGTAATGAAAGAAAATGAAGAAAATCAAGATAATTTCAGAATCTTGTTCAAGACCTAAAATCAATATCAGAACAGCTTAACACTGCTCTGATACCACTTGTTGGTCCCGGAAAGTTGAGTTGATTAATAACCTTGAGTTAGCTTCCTAGAACAAAATCTAGAAAGGGGGGGTTTGAATAGATTTTGTAGATTTTTCAAATCTTTCAAAATCAATTCAAAATATCAGATTAAACAGAGCGGAAGATAATTGAATTCTCAACTTTTTACAAGATCAAAAGCAAGGTTGATATTAAGATTTTAGTTAAGATTCTGAACTTTAATCTTGAATTAACAAAATTGTAAATTGAACAGAAACTAAAGAGAGCAAGAAATAACACCAGGATTTATAGTGGTTCGGATTTTAATAATCCTACATCCACTCTCCTTCTTCAATCTGAAGAAGGGACTCTGCTTACTACTTACTTTCTCACTTTCAGCTTACAATTTACAACTTGTACAAATCTTCAAATCTTCAATCTCCTAAATCCTTCTCTAAAATCTAACTATTACAGTGAGTATTGGATTTTGAAGATTACAAGAAAAGTGTTCTAAAAACACTTAGAACTTTTTGAGAACTCTCTTGAAATACTTGTGAAAAGATTGTGATTGAAATCTGAGTAGTGAATAGTGTGAAAAATCGAATATGCATGAGTGTTCTATATCCCTCAAAAATAAAATGCCTAGACCTATTTACCTATTTATAAGTCTGGAAAGACAGTTAGTTTGTTAGTTAGTTCTAACAAACTTGAAACTGCTTAACAAACTTAATCTTGAAAATTGCTTGAGACCTCAGCTGATACTTCCTACTCGTCTGCAGCTGACTTGGTGAAAACTCGCCTTTCTTATTCTACTCAGCTTGTCTTGACCTCGTCTGAGCTCTTTATATTTGTCTCCTGCAGATGACTAGGACTGAGGTTGTCTCCAGATTACTTGTGATTTCTCGTCTTCAACTGACTTGAGTTACCCTCGACCCAGTCTGATCAGCTTAGTACTAGAACTTAGTCTTCAGTTCTTTATCATAGTCTGCTCATCTGGAATAGTCTTTTAACTCATCAAAACAATCTTGATCTAACAATGACACATAGCAACTGAACATACAATCTTGATTTAGTTGGGTCCTCGTCTAGACACCAGAGTCTAAATCTCCAATTATCTGCTCAGCTGAGTGATATGACATTACTTTCTTACCTTTATCTTTTACAATGGATGATGTCTTGTCTGAATTATTTATTTTAGATGATTCTATGTTACCTTCTGATAACTCTACCTAATTAGCTGATGTGTCTTTGGTCGTCTGATCAGTTGGTAAATCTGCTGATGAGGAAGTTCTTTCAGGTTCCTTTCTTTTGTCTGATTCTTCCTCTTCATCTGAATCTGATTCTTGATTGTAGAATTTTATGGTTGATCCTTTGATAGTTATCTGATTCAGTTCATCTGATATCTTTGTAATGTCCCCTGTCTTATCAAACTCAAGAGAAGATTCGTCAAATACCACATGGGGTGTTTCTTCTACACATAAGGTTGTCTTATTAAAAACTCTATATGCCTTTGATATAGATGAGTATCCTAAGAATATCCCATCTGCTATCTTGGCATCAAAAGTTTTTAATTGAGATTTCCCATTGTTGTGTATGAAACATTTACAACCAAATATATGAAAATATGAAATTTTGGGAGATCTTCCCTTCCAAATTTCATAGGAAGTTTTACACTTATCCTTGACAATCAGACTCCTATTTTGAACATAGCAGGCTGTATTCACTACTTCTGCCCAAAACCTATGAGGAGTGTTGAATTCAGATAGCATTGTTCTAGCTGCCTCTTTCAAGGTCCTGTTTCTTCTTTCAACAACTCCATTTTGTTGTGGAGTCCTTGCTGCAGATGTTTCCTGAGCTATACCATTCTCAATGCAGTAGTTAGAAATCAATTTATTTAGGAATTCAGTACCTTTATCACTTCTAATTTTAACAACATTTAATCCCTTTTCATTTTGAATTTTTTTAAGAAATTCTTGAATTTTAGTCATAGTCTCATTCTTTTTGTACAAGAAAATAACCCAAGTAAATCTTGAAAAATCATCAACAATTACTAAGGTGTATTTTCTCCCACTAAAGCTGAGAGGAGTTACTGGACCAAACAGATCCATATGAAGAAGTTCCAAAATTCTTTCTGAAGAAGGATTACTTATTGTTTTAAAAGAAGTTTTGGTCTGTTTTCCTTTTTGACAAGAAACACATATATGGTTCTTTGAAAATATTTTATCAGGGAGTCCTTTAACTAAAGATTTCCTTGCTATTTTGTTAAGAGTTTTGAAGTTTAAGTGACCAAGTCGTCTGTGCCACAGCTAACTTAAGTCATCTGAACTCTTAGCAACAAGACAAGTATCTTTAGGACAACTTTTAAAGTTGGCAACATAAATGTTACCTTGTCTTACTCCAGCCAATAGAATATTTCCATTGATATCATCTAACACATAGCATGCATTATGAGTAAATTTGACACAAAACCCTTTATCACAAAATTGTGAAACAGATAGTAGGTTGTGCTTCAATCCTTCCACGTAGTAAACTTCATGAACTTGTACATCTCCAATCATTAGTGTTCCTACACCTTTAGTAAGTTCATAGTTGTTGTCTCCAAACATCACTCTTGGTCCATCAATGGTTTGATAGTTAGAGAGAAGTCGTCTTTCATAGGTCATGTGCTTGGAACAGCCACTATCAATATGCCAGATGACCTCAAGAATGTCTCCTCTATCAACTATCTTTTTGTCTTCCTGCAATCACAAGTTTATTGCTTAGGTACCCTTTGTATTTTGGGTCCTTTCATGTTAAGATGACTCTTAGGAATCCAGATAAAAACATCAATTTTCCTTACAACCATAGATTGAAGTTTGCATCCATATCTATCTACTAAGATAAGACTATCAAGATCAATCTGATTTAATTGATCTTTTGAGATTGTCTTAAATCTTGGTAAGAATGGATGAGATCTGCTTCTTCCATCAAAGCTATTATACCTAGGATAGATCTTTGATTTAGTCTTAGGTTTAGCCTTAGGAGTTATTTTCCTCGTCTGATTTTTCTTTTCAGAAGTATCAGATGAGGTAATTAATTCCTTTGGTTTCCAGGGACTGAATAAAGTTTCTACCTTAGGTTTAGTTGCTTTCACAAAGACTCTAGGTTTTATAGGATCATTTTTCTTATTCCTATCAAAACCTAATCCAGTTTTATCACTAGACTTTTGAGATGAATTGAAAATTTTATCTATTGTGGTTTGAGAATTATTCATAAGTCCTAACTTGAGATTTAATTCTCTATTAGTCCTTTTATAATTCTCATTCTCAGAATAGATGTTTGAAAATTTTATTTTTAAAGAACTCAGTTCCTATTCTAACTTTTCTGTCTTATCAGACAAGGTACTGGTGATCATCTCAGTCTGACATTCCCCCTTGAATGTACAGTCTGATTTCTCACTTTCCTTAGTCTGATTGACCTTAGTTAGATCAGAAATTTGATTCTTTAAATTAAGATTTTCAGTCTCTATCTGTTTATAGGCAGATAGAGCAGTCTCCAAGTCTTTCAAAAGTTTATCAATAAGACTGGGATCAGTTTCAGATAAGGTGTCACAGCCATTATCTGATGATGAATAGTAATGTACCTCTTTAGCCATTAGACATATGTCATCATCTGAGGATGATGATGTCTCATGAGCTTCTTCTTTCTCAGCTAGGAGAGCTCTCTGGTCAGCATATCTTCTATCTCTTTTCTTCCTCTTTTCTTCTATCTCTCTGGGAGTGAGTTAAGGACAATCATAGCTGTAGTGACCAGGTTTGCTGCATGTATAGCATATATCCCCTTTGTCTGTCTTTGGACTACTATCTCCTCGTCTGATAGGTGACTTATGACTTCTTGACTGATCCTTCTTTCTATCATTATCTGAGCTCTTTTCATCCCTGTCTGATCTATAATTCTTTCGACCTAATCTGTCTCTTTTGTTTCTTCTGTATTTCATCTTCAGTCTTTCATACCTTTTCAATAAAAGAGCCATTTCTTCTTTTACAGACAAATCAGATGCTTTAGAGATCTTTTCAGATTCATCTTTATGAACAAAAGCTATTGTTTTTCCAGATGTAGACGACTCTGCCTCATCTTCTTCATCTTCAATGTGAATGTCATATTCGAGTGCTTTAAGATGAGAGAAAAGAGTATGATGTGATATTGATGACAAATTCTGTGTTGCCTTGAGAATATTAGCTTTCTCTCTCCATCTTTTGCTCAAAGATCTGAGTATCTTGTTGTTAATTTCTTTCTCAGTGTAAGTCTTACTCAAATTGGCTGCCTTGTTCACAAGATTAGTCAGTCTCACGTCCAATTGATCTATAGTTTCACCATCCTTCATTTTGAATGTGTCAAATGCATGTAGAACAGACTGAAGCTTATTTTCTTTGACCTGTTCAGATCCTTCACAAATTCCAGCAAGAGTCTCCCACATTTCTTTGGCAGTCTTGCATCTTTTAACCTTTTCAATCCAATCCTTGCTCAATGTTTCAATAATTTCAGTTCTAGCAACTTGATCTAAATTGTGAATCTTCCTTTCATCATTAGTGAGTTCTGAACTCTTCTTTTCCTGTCTAACTCTTGTTTCAGCTGAAGTAGTACCATCACTTGTGCCACCATGATAGAATTTGATGGGTCCTTCCTCAAGAACCTCCTCCATTCTGTCATGAATCGCTTTAAGATGGTTCTCCATTCTAAACTTCCAGTAATCATATTCTTCTATAGAAAAATCAGGCAAACTCCTGGATTTCTTGCTTTTCACAGAAGACATGATAAAACAGAAAGACCACAATACTCGCAGAATCTTGTTAGTAGAATTGTTAGTGAAACAAATAAACTACAGATTATCAAGAACAAAAAAAACAGGATCTTAGTTAAGACCTAGAACTAATATCAGAACAGCTTAACACTGCTCTGATACCACTTGTTGGTCCCAGAAAGTTGAGTTGGTTAAAACCTTGAGTTAACCTTCTAGAACAAAATCTAGAAAGGGGGGTTTGAATAGATTTTGTAGATTTTTCGAATCTCTTCAAAATTAATTCAAAGAATCAGATGAACACAGCGAAAAACAATTTTAAACTCAACTATCAACAAGATCAAAAGCAATCTGACAAGATAGGTTTAAACTTTAATCCAGAGATTAATCTAAAGAAAACAAACTAAGGATTGAAAAGAAACAAACAAGTAAATCAATGCGATAAAGAACACAGGATTTATAGTGGTTCAGATTATAATAATCCTACATCCACTCTCCTTCTTCAAACTTGAAGAAGGGCCTTCACTTACTTACTTTCTTCTTCTTGCTGACTTACTTACAATGATGAATCTTCAGCCTTACAATGAATTCTTCCTAATTTCTGGATATCTATGGCTTGAAGATCTAATGAGAAAAGTGTTCTATAAACACTAAGAACTGAAAACGTCTAAAACGTTCGTGAATGTGTATAATTTATGTGGCTTGTGAATATAAAGTATATTGATGAGTGCAAAGTATCAAAAGTTAATTCTAAACTAATTTCTATCTCTATTTATAGAGATCTTCACTTGGTAGTTGTAACTTCCTTGAATTTGGTTTTGATTAGTTATAACAATATAACTGAATTCTGTAACTTCCTCTTGATTAGTTAGAACTGCTTCTTGAATCTTTGTGTCATATTTCTCTAACACCTCATCGTCTGATACTTACTTCACCTTGTCCTCATCTTCTTTCCTTGTCTAGGTGTGTGTTTATAGTATCGCATCTCAACTGTCTTCTTTCTGTAGTCCTTGTCTGATATCTTGACCTCGTCAGATATTTTCTCCTCATCTGAGATTTGTCATTGTCTGATGTCTTGACCTAGTCTGACTATCTATACTTAGTTTTATTTACAAAGAAATACTTCAGCTGTCTATACAAGATGCTCAGCTGGTCATCCTATTTTACACTTTTAACACATCAAACTAAATACAATTCTTCTTTTCCTAACATCCACAACAATTTCCGCCATACTATCCCCATATGCCGTATAATCAAGAGCCACGATATCATGAGCCACCTCACATACCAAATGCCCAACCACAACCCGTAAATGAGCCACCACCTCAAGGAAGGCCGTTGAGAGAATTCTTTGAACCACAACTTAGAGAACACTATGATGGGATAGCAAGGCCGAGGATAGATGCTAATAACTTTGAGATAAGTCCCGCTTTGGTGAGAATGCTTAGGGAGAAGCAATTTGAAGGAAGAAATGAAAATGAGTGCCCACATCAACATATGGCACAATTTCTTGAGATTGCCGACACTACAGAATACCATGGGGTACCCGAAGATGCAAAGAAGTTGAGGCTTTTTGCCTTTACATTGAAAGGAAGAGCAAAAGCATGGCTTAATTCATTACCGTCCGGGACCGTACGTACATGGGAGGAGTTGTCGAAGAAATTTTTGATGAAGTTTTACCCACCGTCAAAGACCGTGCAAGCTAAGGAGGCTATTTCTCACTTCCGACAAAAGAATGGGGAGACGATACCGGAGGCGTGGGAGAGGTATGGCATGTTACTTAAAAATTGTCCTCAAAACACGGTTTTCCGGAGGAGCAAACCATTATGTACTTTTGCAATGGTTTGACGGATGGGGATAGGTCGTTTTTGAATGCTTGTGCTAATGGATCGATTTGGTCTAAAACCGTGGGGCAAATGAATGAAATAATGGAGAACATAGCACAAGATTCATTCCAAGTGTTGGTTAATAGAGGAGCACACCATAGGGTGTCACAAGTTGATGAAATCGAGAGTATGAAGAGTATGATGATGACTATGGTGGACCGATTGGGAGCTCTTACTACTTCACAAGGCCAAGCAAGTGTGAGTCCATCCGTTCCTCATGTTGATGTTGGTCCAAGTTCATTGTCGGTTGAAGAAGTGAGTTATATGGGTAGGCCTCCATTTCAAGGAGGTTATCAAGGAGGAAACTTTCAAGGGAATTATCAAGGAGGAAGGCCTTACCAAATGCCTTATCAAAATAGGCCACAAGGAAGCTATCAACCTCAACCTCAAGCTCAATTTAATGGGAATACATGGAGGAGACACGAAAATTTTTCGTATGCCAATCCGAGAGCCGCCGTTCAATTTTCTCCCGGATTTGATTCGGGTGCAAAGGCTCCTAACAATGAAGGAAAGGCTACCATGGAGGAGATTTTGGGGTTGATTGTGAAGAAATTGGAAGCTAATGACTCAAGGCTTGATGATATAGGGAAGCAAATGGACACTCGTTTCAAGACGATCGAGCATCAAGTAGGGCAACTTGCTACTACGGTTGGGAAGCTCTCGTCTACGGTGGATGACTTGCAAAAGAAAGAATCAAAGGAGTATTGTCAAGCTATCGAGCTTAGGAGTGGTGCATGGTATGAAGGACCAAAATTGCCTTCAAATGGCGATGAAGAGGAGAAGCATTATGAAAGTTGTGATGAAGAAAAGCAAGAGGTGACCGAGGAGGAAGAGAAAAAGAAGCCAAAGTGGTTGATGGCAAGGGAAGAGAGAGCGAAGCAAAAGGTTGTTGAGAGGGATGAAAAAGGGGTTCCAAAGACGGTTGTTCCCGTGCCTTATCCTCAACGGTACATGAAGAAAGCATTAGATGAGAAGTTTGCTCGTTTTCTTGAGGTTTTCAAAACCTTGTATATCAACATTCCATTCTCGGAGGCCCTTGAGCAAATGCCCCACTATGCTAAGTTTCTTAAAGATTTGCTAGCAAAAAGGAGGAGGATTGAAGAGCCGGAGTTAGTGAAATTGACCAAGGAGTGTAGTGCCGTGCTTCAACCAGAGCTTCCACCAAAGTTGAAGGATCCGGGTAGCTTTACTCTTTTATGTGATCTTGGTAATGGGTTGGAGAAGCATGCCTTGTGTGACTTGGGGGCAAGTATTAACTTGATGTCATTTTCCATGTTTAAGAGGCTCAACCAAGGAAAGTTAGGAGCCACTACCGTAACTCTTCAACTTGCCGATGGGTCAACGACTATTCCAAAAGGGATTGTGGAGGATGTTTTGGTCAAGGTAGAAGATTTTGTGTTTCCGGCGGACTTCGTAGTACTTGAAATGGAGGAAGATAAAGATGTACCATTGATCCTAGGGAGGCCGTTTCTAGCTACCGCAAGAGCGGTGTTTCATGTAAATGAAGGAAGGCTTACTTTGAAGCTAGATGATGAAGAGCTTAATTTTTCAATGAAGGATGTGATGAAGCACCCCATGGAGAAGGAGGAAGGCCATGTGGTGGATGTGATTGATTCATGCCTTCAAGAGGCTTGGGAGGACTCTTCTTATACCCTTTTCTCTAAAGATTATGTTATTCCATCATATAATCATGTGCTTAATGAATCTTGTGTTTCTTATGATTGTGATAGGGATGCATTGGAAGTGGAGGAGGTGAAAGAGATAAAATTCGAAGGCTTTCCCAATCAACCTTGGGAGAACAATGAAGATGGGAAGCCAATTGAAGAGAAAGTGAAAGGAGCCCTTAAGCCACTACCCGAGCACTTGAAGTATGCTTATTTGGAGGAAAATGAAGGTTGCCCGGTAATTGTATCGTCATATCTTATATCCTATGAGGTAACTAAATTACTTGATGTTCTTCGTAAGCACAAATCCGCCATAGGTTGGTCCATTGATGACTTGAGAGGTATAAATCCTTCAATTTGTATGCATAGGATTAGGCTTGAAAAGGACCATAAACCCGTAGTTCAACCCCAAAGGAGAGTGAACCTTAATATTCAAGAGGTAATTAGGAAAGAAGTTGTGAAATTGTTAGATGCTAATATGATTTTTCCTATTTCCGATAGTCTGTGGGTCTCTCCATTGCATGTTGTAGCCAAGAATGGGGGGATTACGGTAATAAAGGGGTATCAATATATCCTCGTAGGGGTTGACTATGTTTCTAAATGGATAGAAGCCATTCCGACCAAAAGCAATGATTCCAAAGCGGTGATAGCATTCTTGAAAAGGATCTTTACACGGTTTGGGGTTCCAAGGATTTTGATAAGTGACGGTGGTAGCCACTTTGTTAACAAGGCTATGGAGAAGCTTTTGTTAAGGTATGATGTTAAACACAAGGTTGCTACTCCTTACCACCCGCAAACGAATGGCTTAGCCGAGGTGTCTAACCGCTTGATCAAAGGTATCTTGGAGAAGACGGTGAGGACAAGTAGAAAGGATTGGGCAACAAAGCTTGATGATGCATTATGGGAGTATCGAACCGCTTTTAAGACGCCTCTTGACATGTCGCCCTATCAATTAGTGTATGGAAAGGCTTGTCATCTTCCGGTGGAGTTAGAGTATAAAGCATTTTGGGCTCTAAAAAAGTTGAATTTTGATGAAGAGCTTGTGGGGGAGAAGAGGGCTCTACAATTGCATGAGTTGGACGAGTTTAGGATGAAAGCTTATGAGAGTTCAAAGATTTTCAAGGAAAAGACCAAGAAGTGGCATGATGCAAGGCTTAGAAGGAAGGAGTTCAAAGAAGGAGATCAAGTGCTACTATTCAACTCAAGGTTGAAGCTTTTTCCCGGTAAACTCAAATTAAGATGGAGTGGACCTTTTCGTGTTGTGAAGGTTTTTCCGAATGGATACTTTGAAGTGATGAATGACAAGGATGAAAGGTTTATAGTGAATGGGCATCGGTTGAAGCTTTATCATGTTCACTCACCAAAAGAGGTTTTGGATGCTCTTGATCTCAAGGATGTGCCCTACTTAGGTAGTGAAAGGGAAGTGTGAACTATGAGAGTTCCGTCCGGCAAAGGACGTTAAACCTAGCGCTAGATGGGAGGCAACCCATTCTTTATTCTTTGTTGTTTTTGTTGTTTTGTGTGTTGCTTTGAATAATGTGGATTTTGTGATCCTGGTAGGTGTGATGAATTGCTAGGAATTGAAGAGCTCTAGGAGGCTTAAAGGAATATGAGAATTGAAGGCTTATGGGTAAAACACTTCCTTTCAAACTTAGACTTGTCTAAGTTTGGGGGAGGTGTTTCTCTTGTTGATGTGATGTGATGAATTTGATGTTTTGGATTGATGGATGATTTTATGGATGCTATGATTTCCTTGATCTTTTTGAGCTTATTGTCTATTGATGAGTGTGATTTGATGATCTTTTGGATTCTTATCCCTATGATTCCATATTCTTTTATTTTGAGCTTAATTGTGGATTCATTGATATATCTTTTAGTATCATTCATGTGGTAGTGAGTATGCTTGGACTTATGTACATGAGCACTTAAGTTTGATAATTGGATTTTGATATGATCATGAGTAGATTTGTAGCTTGAAGCTAGCATTCTTGATTAATTGTGTAAAGATGAATGTGAATGATGATGCTTGATTCGTTGCTCAATTTAAGCCCGTGAGCTTTTGTGCCTTAATGATCGTACATCTTATACGGTTGATATTAATCCTTTGTGAGTGCATCATTCATGATTTGTATGCTAGAACTTGCCACTAGACTTGTTGATATTGATCTTTGTGTGATGTCTTGAAAGTGATAAGAGGCCATGTTTGAAATGATGAGTCACTTTGCCAAATATTTTTCCTACCAAATACATTTGATTTCCTTAGTGAGCCATGTTGAGCTTATTATCTTTATTCTTTGGCAAGCCAAGTGAGATTGAAACCATTAGCCTATTTTAATGAGCCTTTTTTGTCCTATATTTAGTTGAGCTTGAATGTTGGCAAATGATGGTGATTTGATTGCTAAGTGTGGGAAGATGATGAGCTAAGTGATGAATGAAGCATAAGAAAGAAAGGTTGTGCAAAGAAGAAAAATTGAATTGTGAAGAAAAATGCATGAAGTGCAAAGAAAAATTTAATTTGTGAGCTTAAAAAGAGAAAGCACAAGTGAATGGTGGATTGATCATTGAAGTTCAAAAGGAAGAGTGTTGCTTGATGAAAAGTGAAGAGATTGTGCATTTGTATTGATTAGCTTACATTCAAGTCTCTACTACTTAGTCACTCTTATCCAAATACATCCCACCTTTCCAAAGAGCCTACATTACAACCTAAGAAAAAGACATCTTTGATTCTTGATTGATCACAAGTGATTTTGATTGAGATTAAGTCTTTTGGCAAGCATATGGTGTGCAAGTTCATGAAATTGATGATTGAGTGCTTTATACCTTTAGACACTTGAGTGAAGAGTGAAACACTCCATGGAAGGAGCAATGTGTTGAGTATTTGATTGAGCATTTGTTTGAGCATGATTCATCTTGATTGCTAGTGGATAGTTGCATTGATACAAGTGTTCATTGATGAGTTCAATTGTCTTATTTTTCGTCTATAGTGCCATGTGACATAATTGCAATCAATTCACTCCTTTGTTCTTAGTTTCTACGTTGCTCGAGGACGAGCAACAAATCAAGTTTGGGGGCATGATTGGAGTGAATTGATGCATGTTTTTAGGGCCTATTTTAGTGCAAAAAGTGAGCTAAAGTGTTAGTTTTTGTGCCTAAATGTGAAAAGTATCACTCTTTTGCTTGAAAAGTACTATTTGTGAGATTTTGATGTTTTTCGTCCATTTTGCAGGTAATTCGGTGGAATTTTGCCAATCCGAGAGTACCATTAGGCTTAGAATGAAGAGACGATCATACGGGATGAAAACGGGGGTCGGGGCCAAAGCCCGCAAGAGAAAAGTGCCCTGGACTCGAGCTTTGATCGAGGGACATGAGCCTCGAGTCGAGGGATATGCTGAAAGGACAAAAGTCAGAAGAAAAGCAGGCGCCTCGACTCGAGGCATGACCCTTGAGTCGAGGGATGGGACTGTTAGGATGTATACTATAAGCCTAGCTTTTGTACGAATATCTTTTTGAGTATGAACATCTTTTTAATATAAGATTCATTATGATCAAAATACTTATTGTTTATGATTGTTATATATATCATTATTTTGTCTGGGTTAATCTATACTGTAGATAACATGGTGTGTGGTGTCACACAAAAGATTATGCTATTAGTTCCTTATAGATTATAGATAATAGCTCACAACCAAGATGGATTTGGACAAACCATTGAAACGGTTATAGTGTAATTTGGTATTAGTCTATCTTGACTATAAAGTTACACTAGTACATTTTGTATGTATTGAGCAGGACCATATGAGGTTGTTCAATTTGTACTGACTATATAAAAGAACAAGACCTCTGTTGTTATGGATGTACGTCTTCTTAATCCCTATATAATAATGGGCACGTGTACTCGATGTATGTTTCTTTGATTTGCCAATGGGTGAGATTCATTAAATCAATAGGCTCGGTGAATTGGGAGATATCATTGTTTATATGGTGTGCTGTTGATTATAGAAGGAATCCGTGTCCTAATTATTTAGGATGATGATGTCCCCTTGAGGAGCTCATAAATATTATTATGTAAACCCTGCAGGTGGATTTAATCCGACATAATAATAAAGATGAGTGGTACTACTCTTGGAATTAGATATAAATTAATTAAGTTGTCAGTAACTTAATTAATTTATGGACATTCGATATCTTAAACACAGGGAAATAAACGTACACATAATAAAGGAGCCCATATTATAATATGGGATTAGGACGGTAATTCAATTATAACTCTTTAGTGGATTGAGTTATAATTGATGGGCTTAAGTAAAGTGTTCGGACTGAACACAGGATATTTAGGCCCATCAGGAGGCCCAACCCTAATTCCTTCTTAGGGTCCCTGTTGTAGTCTATAAATAAACCCTAACATCAGAGCCTCCAGCGTGTGAAAAAACGTGAGATCAGAGAGAGGCGGATTCTGATTCCTTAGAGTATCGTTGATCACTCGACGTCCAAGGGAAAGGGATAGGAATACGGTAAAAGACCGTGAGGTTCGAGGCTCATCCTTCGATCGCAGTTCTGACCTTAGAACTGGTTTGTCTTCACCTATTACGGTGAATAAAGGTACAATTCTATCCGCTGCGTTTATGTGATTACGATCCCGAATCTGATAATTTCGTAGAGTCGGCGATCGGTGGTTCCAACAGGGACAAAAGCAGAGGCCTCGAGTCGAGGCCTGACCCTCGACTTGAGGGGGAAGTTTTTCAGAAATTCGCCTATTTAAAGGCTGAGGCAGAGCATTTGGAGGGAACTTGGATAATAGCAGTTAGTAGCGGTTTTGGGGCGATTTCTCAGGCCCCAAGCCAATTCCTTTCTTAGGTAGAGTTGAAGTTAGATTTAGCCTTAGATTTCAATTGATGCTGGTAGATTAGCCATAGATTAGCTTTAATCCTTGTTATTTCATTCAATTCAAACTTGTAATTCATTTGGAGATTGGTGTTAAAGACACAAGCATTCCTATTTTTGTTGATTGAAGATCAATTGGTGATGTTTTTCCTCTCTTGTCTCTTTAATTTTGTAATTGTTGTGATTTGCTTTATGTTTATTCAATTCTATCTTCTTCCCATGGATTTCACCATGGGCTAACTCTCTTGTGCTTGGGTTAATTGAAATTGATGATGATTTGATTTATGATGCTATAATTGTTGATGATTGGAGATCAATTGAGTAGATTGCTTACTAATTGTGATTCTCATTTGTGCTTCATGAAAAATTTTCTCTTTTGATTAGTGTTTGATCACCCTAGCTATAGACGAGAGTTGCGCTAATGTGATCCGGGATTAATCGGGTGATAATTGTGTGTGAATTAGTGGATTGGGTGCTTCGGAATCGAGAGATTAGTTGCACTAAGGATACTCACATTAGCTTGTTTCCTAATTGTGGATTCTTCATTGTGCTTTGTGTAAAATTGTCTCTTTTGATTAATGGTTAATCACCCTAGCAATAGGCGAGAGTTGAGCTAACGTGATTATGTGTTAATCGAGTTTCAATTTTGCATGATTGTATGAATTGGGGATTTCTACATTAAGAGATTGGAAAGACTAAGGATACTCACATTAGGCATTGTGATTTTAATAGAGTGATTAATTTCATGATGGTTTATGCTTTCTATCTTAGTTGATTTGCAATTTGATTCAATTGTAGCTTGTTGATTGATGATTCATTGACGGATGTTAATCCTAGCACCCCTATTTCCCACCAATTATTGTTGTTTTTGTTATCGCATTCTAAGTGTTCGATCATTTGCTTGCTCCTTGTTGTTTTGTATTTTTGCTTGTGTTTTGTTGTTTTTGTTCCAAACCATTGTTGCAACTCTAGTCACTAAAAACTTGTATTTCTAAGGCCTCACGTGAATACTTTTTCCCTTAGGTTTGATGTTTTGCGGTTGGTCTTAAAAGCTCTTGCCGTATACACTCCAATCAGCTGCTACCTTCTTCCCTTTGCTCTTAGCCTCTGATTTCTCTTTCTCAGCATCTTTAAACTTGGCCAAGAGCTTCTCCGTCTTCTCCTCTTCCTCCTTCCTTCTTTTCTCCTAATCCTCCTTCAGGGCCTCCTCAATCTAGTTTACCCTGAGCTGTAAGGCTGCTGATTGGAGTGAATTGATGCATGTTTTTAGGGGCTATTTTAGTGCAATAAGTGAGCTAAAGTGTTAGTTTTTGTGCCTAAATGTGTAAAGTATCACTTATTTACCAAAAAATTATTATTTGTGAGATTTTGATGTTTTTCGTCCATTTTGCAGGTAATTCGGTGGAATTTTGCTAATCCGAGAGTATCGGTGTGCTTAGAATGAAGAGACGATCATATCGGACGAAAATGGGGGTCGGGGCTGAAGCCCCGCTCGAGAAAAGTGCCCTGGACTCGAGCTCTGGTCGAGGAGCAAGAGCCTCGAGTCGAGGGTTGTGCTGAAAGGACTAAAATCGGAGAAAAGGCAGGAGACTGGACTCGAGGACTGACCCTCGAGTCGAGGGAGAGGAGAAATGCAAGGGCCTCGAGTCGAGGCCTGACCCTCGCCTCGAGGGGGAAGTTTTTCAGGATTTCGTTATTTAAGGGGCTGAAACAGAGCACAATGAAGAGACCAATCCATTAGAGCAGTTAGTAGCGGTTTTGGGGCAATTTCTTAAGCCCCAAGCCAATTTTCCACTTTAGGTAGAGTAGAAGTTAGATTTAGATTTAGATTTCAATTGTTGTTGATTAGATTAGCCATAGATTAGCTTTAGATCCTTGTTATTTCATTCAATTCAAGCTTGTAATTCATTTGGAGATTAGTGTTGAAGACTCAAGCATTCCTATTTTTGTTAATTGAAGATCATTTGGTGATGATTTTCCTCTCTTCTCTTTTTAATTTCTTAATTATTGTGATTTGCTTTGTGTTTGTTCAATTCTATCTTCTTCCCATGGATTTTGCCCTTGGCGCCATGGGCTAACTCTCTTGTGCTTGGGTTAAATGAAATTGATGTGATTTGATTGACTATGCTATGATTGTTGATGATTGGAGATCAATTGAGTAGATTGCTTCCTAATTGTGATTCTTAATTGTGCTTCACGTAAAATTGTCTCTTTAGATTAATGGTTGATCACCCTAGCAATAGGCGAGAGTTGAGCTAACGTGATTAGGTGTTAATCGGGTTACAATTTGGCATGACTGTATGAATTGGGGACTTCTACATTGAGAGATGGGAAGGACTAAGGATACTCACATTAGGCATTGTGATTTTAATGGAGTGATTAATTTCATGATGGTTTATTCTTTCTATCTTAGTTGATTTGCAATTTGATTCAATTATAGCTTATTAATTGATGATTCCTTGATGGATGTTAGCCCTAGCACCCCTATCCCACCATTTATTGTTGTTGTTGCTCTCGCATTTTAAGTGTTCGATCATTTGCTTGCGTGTTATTGCTTTGTATTTTTGCAATTGTTTTGTAGTGTTAGAGCCATCCCTTGTTGCATCAATAGTCACTAAGAACTCGTATTTCTAGGGCCTCACGTGCATACTTTTTTCCTTGGGTTCGATATTTACGATTGGTCTTAATACCGCTTACCCGGAAATACTACTCCAATCAAATGGCGCCGTTGCCGGAAAATTAGTTTTTGCGCCTATAGTGAGACTTAGGAATTATTTGAAGTGGCTACTTGTTGCCTTTGTGTGTGTGTTTGTTTTGTTATTTTTGTGTGAATTTGATACTTTGTTATCTTGTCTAGATGGAGGGATACAACTCATATGTATGGAATCAAGAGTTTTATCAAGAGAGTATGGTGTATCCTCCACACTGAGGATTTTGGATACAATAATTGGAGGAACTATGAAGATAATTCTCAATGGCAACAAGTTCCATCCAATTATGAAGATTGGATTTATGAAGAAATTCCTTCCCCACCTCAAGAGATGTTCCCATATTATGAGCCTTATGATCAATTCAATCCATGTCTTGGATTTGAGTATCAAGGAGCATCGGAAGGGGATTACTATGACTATGGGAGAAGCTATGAGTATGATTATTCAATGCCACAAGCTTCTCCTCAATTTGAAGAATGGAGACTCCATGATGTTAGAGCCATTTTGCAAGAGATGCTTGGAGTGTTGTTGAAGAGAATTGAGGAAGATGACCCGAGAAGTGAAGAAATACTTCCCTTGTATGAGAACGTGTATGAGACCAAAGCTATGGTTAATACATTGATATAGGGGAACATGGATATCACCGAAGCCAATTCATGGTGATAAAGAGTCAACTCAAATATTTTCTACTCTAATTGAAATGAGCATTTCTAAACCTTCTAACTCTTCAATTTGTGATTTAATTGAAATTGATGCTTCTAATGATTTGATCTTACCTCTTGAGAACTTTGATTATAGGAAAGAATTGAAGAAGTGCTTGGGCATCCTTGGAGAGAAGAAATGGAGAGGGATGTTGGTGAGAAAGCAAGGAGGACAACCATCAATAAAGTGCAAGGATGTGGATGATGGGTCTATCCTACATATGTGCCTCCATGATTTCGAAGCTCAAAGGTTGAGATATAATGGCAAGGAGGACCGATACCTTTGGCCATTCCGATGAAGAGAGCTCGAAGTGAATGAATAAGTCCGGCATAGGACAATAAAAATAGCGCTTGATGGGAGGCAACCCATCCTTTTTTATTGCTTTCGTATGCTTTTTGTATTTTTGTTGTTTTTGTTTTTGTTTAGTTTTGGAGAATTGGCTTGGGAATTTTATCTGCTCATGCTTAGGAGGTTATGTTATCTTGAGATGGGATTTATTTGATAAGTGAGCTTATTGTTGATACCATTAGGAGTTGCATAAATTTTTATCACTTATGCCAAACCTTGAATTCATATCTTCATTCAAGCTTGGGGGTGTTTGTCATTTATGGTAGAAATGCATCTCTTAGTGATGATTATTTGATGATTATTTTTGCACGTTTGTAGGTATACTCACTATGGTGATTGGAAAAGGATCGAAATTGCAAAGGAATTCAAGAATCGAGAAGATGGAGAGCTTAAAAGTTGGGGAAAATGAGCAAAAAGGAAGAGAACCCGGTCTCCTCGATCGAATGAGCGATCAGGCTTAAATCGAGAGACCAAAATGGTAAATTCTTGCATATTTGGGTTCGTTTGGGGCATAGAGGTCATTTTTAGGAGTTTTGGGGGTCGGGTCGGGCCCGGGAATCGTCAAAATTTCCTTGGTCTCGACCCAGGGTCGAGGTTGCATATCCCCCGGGTCAAGGGATTTACACTTAGCCAAAATTCCAAAATTTGCATTTTCCTCGAGTCGAGGGTGGAACCCCGAGTCGAGGGGGTCTATTTTCTGCAATCCTCGACTCGAGGCTAGTGTTTTATATAAATATCGCAATTCAGTTTCAGCGCAGCACGAATCGAGGGGTTTCTCAGGCCTGTTTCGATCCTTTCTCCGTCCCAACATATTTTCCGATCCTTTGGTAAATTCCTCCGTTCATTTCACCATCTTTTTACATAAACCCATTACACATTGCATCAAGTTCATATTTTGAGGGTTTTGTGAATTCAATTTGGTGCTTTTGTGGATTAGTGCGTGGGACATCAATTGCTCATTTCTAGTCCGATTTTTATGAACAAGGTATGCAATTCATACTCAATTGGGTCTCAATGTCATAGTTGTGGTGATTAATTGCATGGGTGTTTAGAATTTTGCAAGATTTTTCTTGAATTGAAAATTTCTTTTGGGGCATTTTGTCAAACACCGTATATGCATGAATGTTTGGATGAATTGAAGCCTTTTGTAGGATTATTTGAATTTATTGATGAGTTTAGGAGCATGCTTAGGATTGAATGTGATATATTGCTCAATTATTTGTGGAGTTTGGCTTAGGAATTTGATTTTAGCATATTTTTAGAAATTCCTAGTGCAATTGTTGGTGTATTTGGTCAAATTGAAGTATTGTGATGATAGAAGTGTAACATTTGGCTATGATCATTTGTCAAAATGCTTACTAGTTGGCTCATGTTTTGTAGATATGATTTGTAAGCTTAATTGCTTGATTTTTTATGAGCTAATTTAATAGTTGAAGCCATTATAGTCAAGTATGCAATTTTGAGGATTATTTGAACACTTCTATTGATCATATATGCTTTATTAACTCTTTGACCATTGTTGAGGATTAGTTGCCTAGTCACTAGGGATTTTGTTATGATTGGAGATATTATTACTTGTTGACTCGTTCATGGTTAGATTGATATTTTTCTGAGCTCGTACTAGTATTTGTGGAGATTAATATTTGCTCTTGGGATTGCTTGCAGAAAAATATTTAGAGGAGTCGACGGTCACAATTTTTCGGATGAGGATATCCGTGAAAGAGAGGAGGCCATCCGATTTGCTCATAGGATGCCCGCTGAGCTAGGTATTCAGTGGGACGACTACAAATGGAGGAAGCACATTATTCTCTACGCCGAGCTGTACAAAAAGGTAGTCAAGACCCGCTTGGTAGATCATGACTGCATGGTGTCGATGGGTATTGAGGACGATATTCCTCGGTTATTTGAGCAGATTGGTATGGGGGGTTTCTTGGCGAAGAGGCCGAGGACCTATCTTGGACTTACTTTGGAGTTTCTATGTACCGTCAAGATTGATAAGGCCAGGAGGGCCAAATTTCCCAGGGGTATTTCTTTTGAGCTTATAGGACGCGAGTATTCGTTGACCGTGGATGAGGTCAATGAAATCATTGGAGCACCCATAGACCCTGACAGATCACTTCTTAACATGAGGAAAGAGTACAACGCCAAGAAGTTTTGGAGGCGGATTTCAGATTCAGGGGCCCCGAATCAGCCTGAGTTCATTCCGGGGAAGTCGAAGAACACCCACATCCGGAACCCGGTGGTTCAATACTTGGAGAAGATCCTCGCAAGTACTATCTTCGCGAGATCAGAGGGTGGAGCCGTGGTTTCAGAATAGTTATATGTTATATGGTGTTTCCTCTACGGAGTTCGATTCAATGCTGCTGTGTACTTCTGCTATCTTTTCGAGAGAGCCATTAGCACGAAGTTTAAGAAGATCAATTTTGGAGGCATGATTACTTTGATAGCCGAGCACCTCGGGATTCCCACTCACAACCTCAGAGCAGTTGAGGGCCCCGATCTCACACTAGACACCATGCGGCGCATGAGGACACTCGACCGCATCGGGAGGACTTGGTGCTTGCAGCAGCACCACGGTGGCAGATTCCCTCTTCCTAATAAGAGGTTGACTACAGTTTTTGGTGCTCAGGCCTTCGTGAACATCAATCTCCGCATGTGGTCACAGCGTCACACTGAGGCGGTCGATGCCTACACTAGAGAGCACGGAGATGTCCTCTGAGATGAGGATGACGATGATGATGATGGTCAGCAGTCGGGATCTGATGAGGATGAGGCTGAGGGTGCCGCAGAGGGAGCAGAGGCAGAGGCAGGAGATGATGATGAGGAGGATGATTATGAGGAGCCAGAGTAGGAGGAGTTGCCAGTACAGATGGACGAGGACTATCAGCCCGATATTAACATGTATTGGCAGGATGAGATGAGGAGTAGAGAGTATGAGGCGGGCAGCTCAGCACAGAGACCGTGGATGTTGACAGAGGAGATGTGGGCCGATAGCCAGCGTTTGCAGCTTGAGTGCTTATCTCGCCAGGACGAGTGCTATAGGATGATGGAGGAGTTCCGCAGATACAATGAAGAGATGAGGAGGATGTAGGAAGAGTCTCTGAAGACTCAGCACGACATGTATGCCCTCCTACAGCAGATGAGCTCTTAGAACTTCGGGCCGGGACACTACCCTCCTCCGCCGCCGCCGTCCGATTATTAGGGCTATCCCCTATTCCTCATCCCTCTCCTTAGTTATTTAGATTCTTGTCTCCTTGGTGTTTTGTACTTAATTGACTTAGTGGTGATTGTATTCTTTGATGTGGAATTTGATGTGATGATCATTTGGATTACTTGATAGTTTTGTTAATTGATGTTTATGATTATCTTGATTCTATTGAGCTTTACTGTCTATTGATGAGTATTCCTTGATGATTATTTTGGATTCCTTATTTCTATGATTTTGAGCTAGGCTTGACTTTATGCTGATTTGTGGATTATTGTCATATTTTTTAGTATCATTCTTGTTGTAGTGAGTATGCTTGGACTTATGTACATGAGCACTTGTGCTTGATTTGCAAGACTTTATTGAATTTTGATATGATCATGAGTTGACTTGTAGCTTGAAGCTAGCATTCTTGATTAATTTTGTAAAGATGAATGTGATTGATAATGCTTGATTCGTTGCTCAATTTTAGCCCGTGAGCTTTTGTGCTTTATAATCGTACATCTTATACGGTTGATATTAATTCTTTGTGAGTGCATCATTCATGATTTGTATGCTAGAACTTGCCACTAGACTTGTTGATATTGATCTTTGTGTGATATCATGAAAGTGATAAGAGGCCATGTTTGAATTGATAAGTCACTTAGCCAAAATTTTTCCCACCAAATACATTTTATTTCCTTAGTGAGCCATGTTGAGCCTTATGATCCTTATTCTTTGGTAAGCCAAGTGAAATTAAAATCATTTGCCTATTTTTATGAGCCTTATTGTCCTATGTTTAGTAGAGCTTGATTGTTGGCTAATGATGGTAATTTGATTGCTAAGTGTGGTGGAGAATTAAGTGCTAAGTGATGAAAAGAAGAAGGGTTGAGAAAATTGAATTGTGAAAAGAAAGTTTTGAACATCAAAAGAAGAAAGATTCAATTTGTGAGCTTAAGTGAAAGAGAAAGCTCAAGTGAATGGTGGATTGATCTTTGAAGTTCAAAAGAAAGAGTGTGCATGATGAAAAGGGAAGAGATGAGTTTTGTATTGCTTAGTTAACATTTAAGTCTCTACTACTTAGTCACTCTTTTCCATATACATCCCACCTTTCCAAAGAGCTTACATTACAACCTAGAAGAAAGACCTCTTTGATTCTTGATTGAACACAAATGATTTGGATTGAGATTAAGTCTTTTGGCAAGCATATGGTGTACTTATTTGTGAATTTGATGATTGAGTGCATGATACCTTGATACACTTGAGAGTAGAGTGAAACACTCCATGGAAAGAGTAATGTGTTAAGTATTTGATTGAGCATTTATTTGAGCATGATCTATCATGATTGTTAGTGGATAGTTGCATTGATACTAATGTTCATTGATGAGTTCAATTTTCTTATATTTCGTCTATGGTGCCATGTGACATAATTGCAATCAATTCACTCCTTTGTGCATTAGTTGCTACGTTGCTCGAGGATGAGTAAAACTTCAAGTTTGGGGGTATGATTGGAGTGAATTGATGCATGTTTTTAGGGGCTATTTTAGTGCAAAAAGTGAGCTAAAGTGTTAGTTTTTGTGCCTAAATGTGTAAAGTATCACTTATTTGCCAAAAAAGTATTATTTGTGAGATTTTGATGTTTTTCGTCCATTTTGCAGGTAATTCGGTGGAATTTTGCCAATCCGAGAGTATCGGTGTGCTTAGAATGAAGAGACGATCATATCGGACGAAAATGGGGGTCAGGGCCGAAGCCCCGCTCGAGAAAAGTGCCCTGGACTCGAGCTCTGGTCGAGGAGCAAGAGGCTCGAGTCGAGGGTTGTGCTGAAAGGACTAAAATCGGAGAAAAGACAGGAGACTCGAATCGAGGGCTGACCCTCGAGTCGAGAGAGAGGAGAAATGCAAGGGCCTCGAGTCGAGGCCTAACCCTCGACTCAAGGGGGAAGTTTTTCAGGATTTCGTTATTTAAGGGGCTGAAACAGAGAATAATGAAGACACCAATCCATTAGAGCAGTTAGTAGCGGTTTTGGGGCGATTTCTTAGGCCCCAAGCCAATTTTCCACTTTAGGTAGAGTAGAAGTTTGATTTAGATTTAGATTTCAATTGTTTTTTATTAGATTAGCCATAGATCAACTTTAGATCCTTGTTATTTCATTCAATTCAAGCTTGTAATTCATTTGGAGATTGGTGTTGAAGACTCAAGCATTCCTATTTTTCTTAATTGAAGATCATTTGGTGATCTTTTTCCTCTCTTCTCTTTTTAATTTCTTAATTGTTGTGATTTGCTTTGTGTTTGTTCAATTCTATCTACTTCCCATGGATTTTGCCCTTGGCACCATGGGCTAACTCTCTTGTGCTTGGGTTAATTGAAATTGATGATGATTTGATTGACTATGCTATGATTGTTGATGATTGGAGATCAATTGAGTAGATTGCTTCCTAATTGTGATTCTTAATTGTGCTTCATGTAAAATCGTCCCTTTAGATTAATGATTGATCACCCTAGCAATAGGCGAGAGTTGAGCTAACATGATTAGGTGTTAATCGGGTTACAATTTGATATGATTGTATGAATTTGGGACTTCTACATTGAGAGATGGGAAGGACTAAGGATACTCACATTAGGCATTGTGATTTTAATGGAGTGATTAATTTTATGATGGTTTATGCTTTCTGTCTTAGTTGATTTGCAATTTGATTCAATTATAGCTTGTTAATTGATGATTCCTTGATGGATGTTAGCCCTAGCACCCCTATCTCACCATTTATTGTTGTTGTTGTTCTCGCATTTTAAGTGTTCAATCATTTTCTTGCGTGTTATTGCTTTGTACTTTTGCAATTGTTTTGTAGTGTTAGAGCCATCCCTTGTTGCATCAATAATCACTAAGAACTCGTATTTCTAGGGCCTCACGTGCATAATTTTTTCCTTGGGTTCGCTATTTGCGATTGGTCTTAATACCGCTTACCCGGAAATACTACTCTAATCAGTTGCCAACTCATCTGACTTCACAGCCAGCTGAGCTTTAGCTTCTGTGAGTTATGCTGAGAGATCAGCTTGTCCAGCTGTCAGGTTCACCTTCATTTCTTTCACTTCCCATTCCCCCTTTTTAACTTCGTCCGTCAGCTCTCTCATCCTTGTTTCTAAAGCTGAACAATGGATTCTGAAGTTTGATTTGTCTAGTGCAATTTCTTGCACTACCATTTCATTGTTTTAATTCATCTGCTCTTTCATCTCCTTCATTTCTTCCTCCAGTGTTTTGACTCTATCAGCCAACACAGAGTTAGACAAGGTAGACACATTATTTAATATGGTTACCTTGGCTTCCTTCATGTTGACGATTATTGTGTCTGTCACCGCCTCGATCATCTCCTTCTGTTTTTTCTTCAGCTGCTTTCTGAAGCTTCTTCTCATGTCTTTCTCCAGCCTTTCGATAATAGAGTTGAAAGCAAAAGCTGGGCTGATTATGCTATCTTCATCCTCAGTTGAGGAATCATATAAGGAGGGGGTTGGGGCTTCTTTAGGTAGAGGAGGAGAAGATGATGATTAGATCTGTATGTTGATTAGAGTGAATTGATGCATGATTTTAGGGGGTATTTTAGTGCAAAAAGTTATCAAAAGTGTTAGATTTTGTGTCTAAATGTGTAGAGTATCACTACTTTGCCTAAAAAGTATTACTTGTGAGATTTTTTATGTTTTTCGTCCCGTTTTCAAGTAAATCAGGGGAATTTGGCCAAACCGAGAGTACCGGTATTCATAGGGCAAAGAGACGATTGAGACGGGTGATTGGAGTGAATTGATACATGTTTTTAGGGCTATTTTTAGTGCAAAAAGTGAGCTAAAGTGTTAGTTTTTGTGTCTAAATGTGAAAAGTATCACTCTTTTGCCTAAAAAGTATTATTTGTGAGGTTTTGATGTATTTCGCCCGTTTTGCAGGAAAATCGGTGGAATTTTGCCAAACCGAGAGTACCGGGATTCTTAGAATGAAAAGACGAACATACGGGACGAAAACGGGGGTCGGGCCCGGAGCCCTTCTCGATAAAAATTCCCTGAACTCGAGTTCGAGTCGAGGGTGCACAGACCTCGACTCGAGGTTCATGCTGGAGGGAAATCATTTTAAAAAATTGGCAAGCTCGACTCGAGGGAGGAGCCTCGAGTCGAGGGGGACGGAAAGTGCAGGAAGCTCGACTCGAGGGCGAGGCCTCGACTCGAGGCTGGAGAGAAATTTAAAGAAACGTGTTAGCGACTTTAGGCCTCGACTCGAGGGCCTGAACCTCGACTCGAGGAGTGCCCAAAACCGAAAAATTCAGTTTTTAAGCCATGGAAAGCCAAAACAGAGGGAGAGTTGATTCTAGCAGTTCAGAGCAGTTTCTAGGAGTTCATTTGAGCGAATTTTACATTTTGTAGCTTGAATTTACTTGTAGTTGCACTAGATTGTTAGAATTTAGATAGATTCTACATTTAGATCATTAGATTAGTAGATTGGTGATTGTAATTGAAGTTTGCAGCTGAGAATTGAGAAGAAGTGAAGTTGAATTGAAGCATTGTACAAGATTAATCATTCTTATTTTTGCCTATTGAAGCTTAATTGGTGATGTTCTTAACCTTTGATCTTTTTAATTCATTGCTTGTAGTGATTAGCTTTTCAATTGCTTTCTTAGATTTTCTAGCCATGGTTTTTGCTTGTAGCACCATGGGCTAATAGCCTTGTGCTTGGGATAATTGAAATTAGGGATGAAGTGATTGCCTCATGCTATGATTGTTGACAATTGTGATCAATTGAATTAGATTGCTTCCTAATTGTGATTCTTAATTGTGCTTCATGAAAAATTGTCTCTTTTGATTAATGGTTGATCACCCTAGCAATAGGCGAGAGTTGAGCTAACGTGATTAGGTGTTAATCGGGTTTCAATTTTGCATGATTGTATGAATTGGGGACTTCTACATTGAGAGATGGGAAGAACTAAGGATACTCACATTAGGCATTGTGATATTAATGGAGTGATTAATTTCATGATGGTTTATGCTTCCTAATTTGATTGATTTGCATTTGGATACAATTATAGCTTGTTAATCATGGATTCCTTGATGGAGATTATCCCTTGCACCCTATTCCCTCATTAATTTTAGTCTATTTGATCTTGCATTCTAGGTGTTTGATAAATTGTTTGCATAATCTAGCCATTTAAATTCTTGCAATTTGTAGTGATTTAGTTCAAGAGCTTGTTGCAACTCTAGCCATTTAGAACTCTTATCCTTGAATTTCATTTGCATACTTTCTCCCTTGGGTTCGATATTTTTGTTGATTGGTCTTAATAACTCTTACACTATACACTCCAATCAAATGGCGCCGTTGCCGGGGAGTTAGTTTTTGCGCTAATAAGTGAGATTAGAGGATAGTTTGAAGTGGCTATTTGTTGTTTTTTATTCTTTTTTTTTTTTTTTTATTGGTGAGAATTTGATTCTTGGATTTGTGGCATTGTAGGTGTATGCTAACAAGATCTAGTGGTGTTCCACCCTTGCCACTTAATCCGGAGATTGAGGCTACATTGCGGAGAAATCGTGTGAGAAGAAGAAGGGAAGCTATGGAAGGAGAAGAGCAAAGGCATGAGGAGAGATTAGTGGGTGATCCTCAAGAAGAGGAGGTACATGGACAAGGAGTAGGAGGAGGAGAAAATGGAGGTAATGGGAATCACTACCATGCTCAAGTTGGCCCCTTTCCTCAAGGGATGCCACCACAAAATTATCCCTACCAAAATCCCTACCCTTATCCACCTCAAGCTCATCAATATCCCTACTATCCACCTCATCCTCAACAATTTCCACCATATTATCCCAATATGCCGTATAATCAAGAGCCACGATACCATGAGCCACAACCACAACCACAACCACAACATGTAAATGAGCCACCACCTCATGGAAGGCCTTTGAGAGTTCTTTGAACCACAACTTAGGGAGTATTATGATGGGATAGCAAGGCCGAGGATAGATGCCAATAACTTCGAGATAAGTCCCGCTTTGGTGAGAATGCTTAGGGAGAAGCAATTTGAGGGTAGAGATGAAAATGAGTGTCCACATCAACATATGGCACAATTTCTTGAGATAGCCGATACTACAAAATATCATGGGGTGCCCGAAGATGCCAAGAAGTTGAGGCTATTTGCCTTTACATTGAAAGGAAGAGCAAAAGCATGGTTGAATTCATTACCGCCCGGGACCGCACGGACATGGGAGGAGTTGTCAAAGAAATTCTTGATGAAATTTTACCCACCATCAAAGACCGTGCAAGCAAAGGAAGCTATTTCCCATTTCCGACAAAAGAATGGGGAGACGATACCGGAGGCATGGGAGAGGTATGGCATGTTACTTATTAATTGCCCTCAACATGGTTTCCGGAAGAGCAAACTATTATGTACTTTTGCAATGGGTTGACGGATGGGGATAGGTCATTTTTGAATGCTTGTGCTAATGGATCGATTTGGTCGAAAACCGTGGGGCAAATGAATGAAATTATGGAGAACATAGCTCAAGACTCATTCCAAGTGTCGGTTAATAGAGGAGCACATCATAGAGTGTCACAAGTTGATGAGCTAGAGAGTATGAAGAGTATGATGATGACTATGATGGACCGATTGGGAGCTCTTACGACTTCACAAAGCCAAGCAAGTGTTAGTCCATCCATTCCTCATGTTGATGTTGGGCCAAGTTCATTGCCGGTGGAAGAGGTGAGTTATATGGGTAGGCCTCCATTCCAAGGAGGCTATCAAGGAGGAAATTATCAAGGGAACTATCAAGGAGGAAGGCCTTATCAAATGCCTTACCAAAATAGGCCACAAGGAAGTTATCAACCTCAACCACAAGCTCCATTCAATGGGAATACATGGAGGAGACATGAGAATTTTTCATATGCCAATCCTAGAGCCGCCGTTCAATTTCCTCCCGGATTTGATCCGGGTGCAAAGGCTCCAAACAATGAAGGAAAGGCAACTACGGAGGAGATCTTGGGGTTGATTGTGAAGAAGTTGGAAGCAAATGATTCAAGGCTTGATGATTTAGGGAAACAAATGGATACTCGTTTCAAGACGATCGAGCATCAAGTAGGGCAACTTGCTACTACGGTTGGGAAGCTCGTCTACGGTGGACCACCTTCAAAACAAAGGAAAGTATCCATCTACTACCGAGCCTAATCCTAAAGAATTTTGTAGTGCCATCAAGCTAAGGAGTGGTATTAGCTATGAAGGTCCAAAGAGGCTTAGAGATGGGGATGTTGAAGAAGAAGTGGTGCAAGAAGAAGAAGTTATTGAAGAAAATGTGGTTGTGGAAAAAGAAGAGTCAAGTGAAGAGCAAGCAAGAAGAGAGTCTAAGAAAGAAGGAGAGAAGTCCAAGAAAGATGCATGGGGAGTGCCTATGAAAGCTAAGTCGGTTCCCTATCCTCAAAGAGTAGTGAAGAAAAAGCTAGAGGAGGAGTTTGGTAAGTTTTTGAAAGTCTTAAAGAGCTTGCATGTTGAAATTCCACTAATGGATGCCCTTGAACAAATACCCCACTATAATAAGTTTTTGAGAGATATTATGTCTAAGAGGAGGAGTTGGGATGAAAAGGGTATACTTAAGCTCGTGGAGGAGTGCAAAGAGATATCGGAGAGAGATTTACCACAAAAAAAGAAGGATCCGGGGAGCTTCATTATACCATGCAAGATAGGTGAGAATGTGAACATTCAAGGTTTGTGTGACTTGGGAGCTAGTATAAATGTAATGCCTTTGGCAATTTTTGAGAAATTGAAGCTAGGAGAGGTGACTCCTACTAATATCAACCTTCAATTGGCGGATCAATCATTTGCACGTCCATACGGGATCATTGAAGATGTATTGGTAGGAGTTGGCAAGTTCCTATTTCCGGTTGATTTCATTGTTCTTGATATGAAGGAGGAGCTTGAGGCACCGATCATACTTGGTCGACCTTTCCTTGCTACGGGAAAAGCCATTATCGATGTTGAGAGAGGGGAGCTCACATTGAGCTACAATGGAAAAGAGATGACATTTTCGAGAGCTCCATTGGAAGAAGTTGCACAAAGCAAGATGGAGAAGAAGAAGTGTGGCTATATAGAGATTATCAATTCATGTTCTTCCATTGATAGGGATGATTCTTTACCTTTTTCTTCTTCTAACTCTTTAATTAAGGAGCATTTTATTCCTTCTTGTAATGTGATGGCTAATAAGTCTTGTGTTTCTTTGGATGATTGTAGGAAGAAGGAAGCCGTCATTGATACTTTGCTTGATTTTGGTGATGAGAAGCTTGAAAAAGAAGGTAAAAAGGAAGTGACCAAACTTGAGCAATGCTCAAGTTTGGGGGTGTTAGAAGAAAGGAATCAACCGATTGAAAAGAAGGTGGAAACCTTTGTAGTTGGAGACCAAGTAGTATGGAAGGAATCGGATTGGATGAGACTACTAGGAGTAAAAAGACTCAAAGAGGTGTTGAAAGTGAAAGAGATAAAGGAAGAAGGAAAACTCTTAGTGGAAGATGAAATGGGATGTTGTCTAATGACAAGGGAGATTTTGGTTAGGCACAAGGACTCTTCTACCCCAAAAGAAGTGCCTAACATTCTTGTAGATGAAAGGGAAGTATGAACTCTTAGAGTTCCGTCCGGCAAAGGACGTTAAACCTAGCGCTAGATGGGAGGCAACCCATCATTTTGTTGCTTTTTTGTGTTTTTGTTTTGCTCTTTTTGTGGTTTTTGCTTTGGAGTCTTAGGAATTGCTCATGCTAGGAGAAGGGTTAGTTGATGGAGAGCTTAATTGGTTTTGAGCTTTATTGTTATATCATTTAAGGGGTTGCATAATTGTATCATTCCCATACTTAATTGTGAATGCATATCCTCATTCAAGTTTGGGGGTGTGTGTATCTAGTCTTGAAGTGCATTCCTTATTGATATTAAGTAGATGACTAATAATGCCCGTATGTAGGTATACTCACTACGAGGATTGGAAAGGATCAAATTTGCAAAGGAATCAAGAATCGAGAAAGAAAGGAGAGCTTAAAAGTTGGTGAAAATGAGCATTAAGGAAGAGAACCCGGTCTCCTCGATCGAATGAGCGACCGGGCTTAAATCGAGGGACCAAAACGGTAATTTCTTGCATATTTGGGTTCATTAGGCGTGTAGAGGTCGATTTTGGGAGTTTTCGGGGTCGGGTCGGACTTGGGATTCGTAAAAAATGCCCTGATCTCGACCCGAGGTCGAGCTTGCATAGACCTCGAGTCGAGGTACTTAGACTTAGAAAAATTTTTGGAAATGGCACATTCCTCGACTCGAGGGAGGAACCTCGAGTCGAGGCTTTTGAAAAGTGGGATTCCTCGAGTCGAGACCTGACCCTCGACTCGAGGCTGGTGTCTGTTATAAATACGCAGATGTATTTCAGAAATCACGACTCGAGGAGTAGCCCTTGTTCACGAACCCTTTCTGCCTCTCTACCATTTTTCCGGCATTTTCACACCATTTTCACCAATCATTCATCATTGTTTCATCATATTGTTATCATATTGTCATCAAGAGTAGATTTTGAGGGTTTTTTGACATTCAAATTGGGGATTTTGAGGAGTAGTGAGTGGGTCTTCGTATTTGAACGATTTTTGGCAAGTTTCTCAAATAAGGTACGTAATTCATCATCTCATGGTCTTCAATTTCATGATTGGTAGTTGATTATTGCTTGAGTATTGATAAAAGTGCTTGAATTTAGTGAATTGAAATCTCATTTGAGCATTTTGTCAAGCACTTGGTGTGCATGATTGATATTGATAAATTGAAGCTATTGTTGAGGATATTTGAGTTGATTGAGGAATGTATGAGCATGTTTAGGATTGTATACGATGATTTGCTCAATTATTTGTGGAATTTGGCTTGAATGAGGATCTTTGGTATATTTTATGAATTCCTAGTGCATTTGTGGTATATGTGGTCAAATTGAGTGGAGTATGGATGATAGAAAGGAAAGTTTTGTGATGATGTGTTCGATTACTTGCTAGTTGGCCTGTTATTATTTGATTTATTTGTGGAGCATAAGCCATTCTAGTAAGTATGTATAAGTTGAGGATTAGTTGAGCACTTCTATGGATTATATTTGATTTGATTGACTCATTGACCATATTGTGAGGATTGATTGCCTAGTCATTAGGAATTTTGTTGGGCTTGGAAATTGTTGTTGACTTGTTCATGATTTAGAGTGATATTTCAAGCTAGCTTTTTGATTGTTGGACTCATTTATGCTATTGGGATTATTTGTGCAGGAGTCATGTTTAGAGGAGTGGATGGCCACAACTTTTCGGAAGCTGAGATCCGAGAAAGAGAAGAGGCCATACGTTTTGCACACCGAATGCCCGCTGAATTGGGAATTCAGTGGGATGAATACAAGTGGAGAAAGCACATTATTTTGTATGCTGAGTTGTACAAGAAGGTGGTCAGGACTCGTCTCGTAGATCATAACTGCATGCTTTCTATGGGGATTGAAGATGACATTCCAAGATTGTTCGAGCAAGTAGGCATGGGAGGTTTTCTAGCTAAGAGACCTAGGACCTATCTTGGACTCACTCTCGAGTTCTTATGCACCGTCAAAGTCCACAAGGCTAGGAGGAACAAGTTTGCACGGAAGATCACTTTTGAGCTCATGGGGAACGAGTATGAATTGACATTAGATGAGATTAATGAGCTACTAGGAGCACCTACCGACCCCGATAGATCACTTTTGAACATTAGAGGGGAGTACAATGCTAAGAGGTTCGGGAGGCGTATTTTGATTCGGGGCTCCGAGTCAACCCGAGTTTGTACCGGGAAGTCTAAGAGCACACACATTCGGAATCCGGTGATCCGATACTTAGAGAAGATCCTCGCGAGTACCATATTCGCGAGATCGAGAGGGAGGGAGCTGTGGTTTCGAAGAGCTATATGTGTTGTGGTGCTTCTTGCATGGAGTCAGATTTAATGCGGCCGCCTACCTATGCTACTTATTTGAGAGAGCCACGAGCACTAAGTTCAAGAAGATAAATTTTGGTGGGATGATTACTCTGATAGCTGAGCACCTTGGTATTCCTACTCATAACCTTGTGGCACTAGATGGTCCAGATTTGACTACAGACACTATGAGACGCATGAGGACGCTAGATCGTATCGGGAGGACATGGTGCCTACAAAGAAAGCATCATGGTGGCGGTTTCCTCTTCCTAATAAGAGGTTGACTACTGTCTTCGGATCTCAGGCCTTTGTGACTATCAATCTGCGTATGTGGTCGCAGCGTCACACCGATGCCATCGATGCTTACACAAGGGAGCATGGAGACGTGCTTAGAGATGAGGGGGATGATGATGATCAGGCTGGTCAGCAATCAGGGTCGGATTCCGATTCTTCTGATGAAGATGGAGATGCAATTAGAGCGAGATGTTCTTTGAGGAGGTTGAGTCTGAGGACGAGGATGAGGATGACGAGGAGCCGGAGCAAGAAGAGCAGCCTGTCCAGATGGAAGAGGAGTATCAGCCAGAGATTAATATGTATTGGCAGGATGAGATGAGGAGTAGAGAGTACGAGGCAGTGGGTTCGTCTCAGAGACCGTGGGTTCTGACAGAGGAGATGTGGGCAGATAGTCAGAGGATGCACATAGAGAGTCTGACCCGTCAAGATGAGATGTACCGAATGATGGAGGATTCACGTAGGTTCAATGAAGAGACAAGGAGGATGCAAGAAGAATCAATGAAGACTCAGCATGACATGTATTCACTCCTTCAGCAGATGAGCTCGTGGAACTTCGGGCCAGGACACTACCCTCCTCCACCGCCACCGTCTGACTATTAGGGCTATCCCCTATTCCTCATTCCCTCTTCTTGTTGTTCTTTAGATTCTGATATTCTTGTTTTCCGTTGTACTCTTGATGATGCTTATACTCTTTACTTGATGATGGTTATGATTGTTTTGGAGTTTTGGATGATTTTATTGATGGTGGTTATTATCTTGATCTTAGTGAGTTTGATGGTCTATTGATGATTATTCCTTGATGATTTCTTTGGATTCCTTATTCCTAGGATTTTGAGATCTATTGTTTTGAGCCTAATAGTGGATTAATTGACATATTTTTGAGTATCATTTTGAGATAGTGAGTATGTTTGAGGTTATGTACATGAGCATTTGTGCTTGAGTTGTAAGATTATTGGATTTTGATATGATCATTAGTAGATGTGTAGCTTGATGCTAGTGGCTTGATTAATTATGTGAAGATGAATGTGATTGAAAATGCTTGATTCATTGCTCAAGTTAAGCCCGTGAGTGTTGTGCCTTCATAATCGTACATCTTATACGGTTGATTTGAATCCTTTGTGAGTGCATCATTCATGAGTTGTATGCTAGAACTTGCCACTTGACTTGTGGATATTGATCTTTGTGTGATGTTTTGAAAATGAGAAGAGGCCATGTTTGGAATGATGAGTCACTTTGCCAAATACTTTCCTACCAAATACATTTAATTTCCTTAGTGAGCCATGTTGAGCCTATGATCCATATTCTTTGGCAAGCCAAGTGAAATTGAAACCATTTAGCCTATTTTGATTAGCCTTTCTTGTCCTATGATTAGTTGAGCTTGAATGTTGGCTAATAATGGTGATTTGATTGCGAAGTGTGGGAAGATGATGAGCTAAGTGATGAATGAAACATAAAAGAGAAGAAAGGTTGTGAAGAAAAATTGAATTGTGAAGAAAAGTGAAATGAAAAAATGAAATGATTCAATTTGTGAGCTTAAAAAGAGAAAGCTCAAGTGAATGGTGGAATGATCATTGAAGTTCAATAGTAAGAGTGTTGCTAGATGAAAGTGAAGAGATGTGTATTGTATTGATTAGCTTTCATTCAAGTCTCTACTAATTAGTCACTCTTATCCATAAATATCCCACCTTTCCAAAGAGCCAACATTACAACCTAGAAGAAAGACCTCTTTGATTCTTGATTGATCACAAATGATTTTGATTGAGATTAAGTCTTGTGGCAAGCATATAGTGTACTTATTTGTGAATTTGATGATTGAGTGCTTTAAACCTTGATACACTTGAGTGAAGAGTGAAACACTCCATGGAAGGAGCAATGTGTTGAGTATTTGATTGAGCATTTGTTTGAGCATGATTTGTCTTGATGGCTAGTGGATAGTTGCATTGATACTTGAGATCATTGATGAGTTCAATTGTCTTATTTTTCGTCTATAATGCCATGTGACATAATTGCAATCAATTCACTCCTTTGTTCTTAGTTTCTACGTTGCTCGAGGACGAGCAACAATTCAAGTTTGGGGGTATGATTGGAGTGAATTGATACATGTTTTTAGGGCTATTTTTAGTGCAAAAAGTGAGCTAAAGTGTTAGTTTTTGTGTCTAAATGTGAAAAGTATCACTCTTTTGCCTAAAAAGTATTATTTGTGAGGTTTTGATGTATTTCGCCCGTTTTGCAGGAAAATCGGTGGAATTTTGCCAAACCGAGAGTACCGGGATTCTTAGAATGAAAAGACGAACATACGGGACGAAAACGGGGGTCGGGCCCGGAGCCCTTCTCGATAAAAATTCCCGAACTCGAGTTCGAGTCGAGGTGCACAGAGACCTCGACTTGAGGTTCATCTTGGAGGGAAATCATTTTAAAAAATTGGCAAGCTCGACTCGAGGGAGGAGCCTCGAGTCGAGGGGGACGGAAAGTGCAGGAAGCTCGACTCGAGGGCGAGGCCTCGACTCGAGGCTGGAGAGAAATTTAAAGAAACGTGTTAGCGACTTTAGGCCTCGACTCGAGGGCCTGAACCTCGACTCGAGGAGTGCCCAAAACCGAAAAATTCAGTTTTTAAGCCATGGAAAGCCAAAACAGAGGGAGAGTTGATTCTAGCAGATTCAGAGAGCAGTTTCTAGGAGTTCATTTGAGCGAATTTTACATTTTGTAGCTTGAATTTACTTGTAGTTGCACTAGATTGTTAGAATTTAGATAGATTCTACATTTAGATCATTAGATTAGTAGATTGGTGATTGTAATTGAAGTTTGCAGCTGAGAATTGAGAAGAAGTGAAGTTGAATTGAAGCATTGTACAAGATTAATCATTCTTATTTTTGCCTATTGAAGCTTAATTGGTGATGTTCTTAACCTTTGATCTTTTTAATTCATTGCTTGTAGTGATTAGCTTTTCAATTGCTTTCTTAGATTTTCTAGCCATGGTTTTTGCTTGTAGCACCATGGGCTAATAGCCTTGTGCTTGGGATAATTGAAATTAGGGATGAAGTGATTGCCTCATGCTATGATTGTTGACAATTGTGATCAATTGAATTAGATTGCTTCCTAATTGTGATTCTTAATTGTGCTTCATGAAAAATTGTCTCTTTTGATTAATGGTTGATCACCCTAGCAATAGGCGAGAGTTGAGCTAACGTGATTAGGTGTGTTAATCGGGTTTCAATTTTGCATGATTGTATGAATTGGGGACTTCTACATTGAGAGATGGGAAGAACTAAGGATACTCACATTAGGCATTGTGATATTAATGGAGTGATTAATTTCATGATGGTTTATGCTTCCTAATTTGATTGATTTGCATTTGGATACAATTATAGCTTGTTAATCATGGATTCCTTGATGGAGATTATCCCTTGCACCCTATTCCCTCATTAATTTTAGTCTATTTGATCTTGCATTCTAGGTGTTTGATAAATTGTTTGCATAATCTAGCCATTTAAATTCTTGCAATTTGTAGTGATTTAGTTCAAGAGCTTGTTGCAACTCTAGCCATTTAGAACTCTTATCCTTGAATTTCATTTGCATACTTTCTCCCTTGGGTTCGATATTTTTGTTGATTGGTCTTAATAACTCTTACACTATACACTCCAATCAACGGGCGAAAATGGGGGTCAGAGGCGGAAGTCGGATTGAGAAAATTTCCTGGACTCGACCTCTGGTCGAGGGCCAGGGGCCTCGACCCGAGGGTGCCGGCAAAGAGATGGATTTTGAAAAATTAAAGCAAGCTCAACTCGAGCGCTGAGCCTCGAGTCGAGGATCGGGCCAAAAGCGGAAAGCTCGACTCGAGGGCTAAGCCTCGAGTCGAGACTGGAGATTTTTTAAAGAATCGTGAATGGAAATAAAAGAGCCTCGACTCGAGGGCCCCAACCTCGAGTTGAGGGTGCAGAAAATCAAAATTTTGAGATTTAAGGCCATTTGAGCGGAAAACAGAGGATACTCTCCATAACCTTCATTAGAGCAGTTATTTTACAGTTTTTAGGGCGAATTTCCAATTCCATAGCTTAATTCTCATTGTAGATTGATTAGATTGTTAGTTTTTTTTATAGATTTTAATCATTTGTACCTTAGATTAGCTTTTGATCCAATAGTTTTTCAATTCCAAGTTGTAATTCAAGTGGAGGAGAATTTGTATTTGAAGATTACTTTGAAGATTCAAGCATTCTTACTAGAGTTCATTTTGATCCAATTGGTGATGTTTTTCCTCTCTTGTCATTTCAATTCATTAATTGTTGTGATTAGTTTTGTGATTGCCCAATTAGATTTTTCACCCATGGATTTTGCTCTTTGCACCATGGGCTAATATTCTTGTGCTTGAGATAGTTGAAATTGAGGATGATTTGATTGTCTTATGCTATGATTGTTGATTATTGTTGATCAATTGAGATAGTTTGTTCCCTAATTGTGATTCTCATTGTGCTTCATGCATTTTTATCCCTTTAGATTAATGTTTGATCACCCTAGCAAGAGGCGAGAGTTGAGCTAATGTGATCCGGGATTAATCGGGTTATAATTGTGTATGATTGTATGAATTGGGTGCTTCTTAATTGAGAGATTGGTTGCACTAAGGATACTCACGTTAGACATTATTGATTAATGGAGACTTAATTGCATGATGGTTTTATGCTTTCTATCTTAGTTGATTAGCAAATTGATTCAATCATAGCTTGTTGATCATTGATTCCTTGATGGATATTATCCCTAGCACCCCAATTCCCCATTGATCTTTGTTACTTGTTCTAGCATTCAAGGTGTTTAATAAATTGCTTGCTAGTTGTTTGATTTTTAATTCTAGCATTTACCAAAACCGCATTTGCAACAATAGTCATAGAGAACTTGTATTCCTAGGGCCTCATTGCATATTTTTTCCTTGGGTTCGATATACTTGGTTGTCTTAATATCGCTTGCCCGATTACCGCAATCAAAATAGTGCCGTTGCCGGGGAATTAGTTTTTGCGCCTAAAGTGAGACTTTGAAATTTGTTTGAAGTGGCTACTTGTTGTTTTTTTTGTCGTTTTGTTTTGTTGTTTGTTTTTGTTTGAATTTGATACTTGCTATCTCGTGTAGATGGATGGATATGACTCATACGCATGGAATCAAGAGTATTATTAAGATAGTATAGTTTATCCTCCACACTATGAAGGATTTGGCTACGATAATTGGGGGAACTATGAGGATAATTATATAATGCAACAAGTTCCATCCGATTATCTAGAGTGAAGATGTGATGAAGTTCCTCCCGTACCTCAAGAGATGTTCCCGTATTATGAGCATTATGATCAAACATTCGATCCACGGGGTGGATTTGAGTATCAAGGAGCATCGGAAGGAGATTTTTACGATGATGGAAGAAGCTATGAGTATGATTATCAAATGCCACAAGATTTCTCTCATTATGAAGAATGGGGAATCCATGATGTGAGAGCTATCTTGAAGGAGATGCTTGGAGTGTTGTTGAAGAGATTTGAGGAAAATGACCCTAGATGTGAAGAAATGTTCCCCTTATATGAGAACATTTGTGAGACCAAAGCAATGGTTGATGCAATGATAGATGGGAACATGGAGATCACCGAAGCTCAATTCAATGTCTTAAGAAATCAACTCAAATATTTTATGTTGGTCCCGATTTGTTGAGTTGATTAAGAAACTTTGAGTTAACCTTCTAGGACAAAATCTAGAAGGGGGGGTTGAATAGATTTTGTAGATTTTTCAAATCTTTCAAAATTGATTTGAAGTATCAGATGTACACAGCGGAAAATTCAATATTAGACTCAACTTTATTAAGATCAAAATCAAACTGATATTCAGATTTTAACTTTGATTCTGAAATTAATCCTTGAACAATAAATTGGAAATTGAACAGATAAGTAAATAAAAACAGTAAAGAACACCAGATTTTATAGTGGTTCGGATTATAACAATCATACATCCACTCTCCTTCTCCAACTTGAAGAAGGGTCTCCACTATCTGCTTACTTACTTACTTCACAATCTTACAACTTACAATTTGATCTTCAACTCTTCAAAATACCAACCAAAACTATGAAAACTAACTCTAAGATAAAGAAGTGTATTTGAAGATGTGCAAGGAAGTGTTCTACAAACACTTAGAAAAATCTATGAAGAAATCTTGGAAAACAATTTTGTGCTTTTAGAAAACTTGTGATTTGAGAGAATAACTTTCTGGAAAATAACTTGTGTGTTCTGTGTATTCTGAATATTCTATATGAAGTATATATGCTTAATGAAGTGCCTAGACCTATTTATAAGTCTGAAAAGACAGTTAGTTTTGTTAGTCAGTTCTAACAAACTGAAAACTGCTTTAACAAAATTAATCTTGAAAACTGCTCTAGACCTCAGCTGATTTTACTCTACTCGTCTGCAGCTGACTTGGTGAAGACTTGCCTTTCTTATTCTACTCAGCTTGTCTTGACCTCGTCTGAGCTCTTCATGTTTGTCTCCCGCAGATGACTAGACTCAAGCTCATCTCCAGACGACTTGTACTCTTCCAGACCTCAGCTGACTAGATTGGTTCTTGACCCCGTCTGATCAGCTTAGCTTATGGTCTCAATCTCAGCTGTTCTTCAGGTTGTCTGATCATCTGAGCTGCTTCTTTTAACTCATCAAAACTTCTTGATCCAACAATTTCCCCTTTTTTGATGAAGTTAAAACCTACAAGGAAGAAGCACACTCACAGCTGAAGTTAGTACTAGAGTTAGTTAAGATAATCAGATAGGTATATCAGAGCACTTTTTCACATTACAACAAATTCAATCACATTAAAGCACTTAAGAAAAATTAAGTCCTTTAGACTCTTTTAGAAATACTTAAAAATTTGAGTCTTAAGACTAAGAAAATTTTTAAGAAAAAGTTTTTAAGTCTGAGAGATAAAATTCTCAGATGATTTATACTTAAAAAAATTTTTTTTACGTTTTTCTTAAAACAAACAAAACTTTAAGAAAATAAGACAAGTAATTCACATAAGTCCAAATATATTTATTCACAAATTTACAGATTTACAGATAGATGAACTGATAGAAAATAAAAGATAAGGAAAAGAAAATCCTATTCTATCAGATTCTCCATCTGCTAGCTTCTAGAATATTCAGCCAGTTGAAAATCCTCGCTCTTAGCTGTTTAAGCTCATCCTCGTCTGTGAGCTCAGATTCCCTTTCTGCTTTGGCTATGACTGTTCTGACCCATTCCAGATCTGGAGAGTCGTCTTCTTTCAGTTTAGGGGTAACTTGCTCATAGGCTGGTGTGACTAGATCGCAGTTGAACACATTATGTGTCTCATCGAGCAGCTTCCCATATAGCTCGGCGTCCTCCTTTTCCATCCATTCATGCCAACTCATATCCTCATCAGCTGCTCCAGATGGAGATGCCTTCAAGATGTACCAGTAGTACATCCATCTGGCATCCAGGGTTTTCTTCTTATACTCGCTTGTGTACTTCCCTGAAACCATCTTGGGAGGAGCTGACGTTCGGTGGACAGGGCGGAAGTCCGCTTTATCTTCCGAGTATCCCTATCCCACTTCAGCTCTGCTTTCCCCAGCTTCTTCAGCCTTTTCTTCTCCTGCTTCTCATACTTCTCCTTTTCAGCATGGATTCTTCTGATCTGTTCAGCTGAGAGGTTTGAGAAGTCAGACTCTTTCCTTTTGCGCTCGGCTCTGGGGCTGATCAACTGCTCAGCTGATGAGGACTTTTCTACTGCCTTGCCTTTACCCTTTCCCTTGGCCTCGGGTTGTTCGGATTCTTTCATCTTGGCCAGCAGTGCCTCAGACTTCTCCTCCTCCTCCTTCTTCCTCTTCTCCTCATCCTCTCGGAGGGCCTCCTCTATCTGGGTCACCCTCATTTGCAAGGCAGCCAGCTCGTCTGATTTTATTTTGATGTCTGCCTTGGCTGCCTCCAACTCAGCTATGTCTGCCTTTGAATCTATCTTGTCTGTGAGTGACATGACTCCAGCTGTGAGGGTGTCCATTCTTCCTTCAGCTCCTTCCCCCTTTTTGACTTCATCTTGGAGGGTCTGGAGCTGTCTTTCCAACACTGAACAACGAACCCTGAAGTCAGTCTGATCAGATGTAAGTGCATTGACCAGGACTTCGTTGTCAGCTGCCACCTTCTGCTTAAGTGCCTTGACCTCCTCCTCCAGGTCACTCAGTCGAGTTCCAACAGCAGTGCCGAGGTTGGCTGATAGGTTGCGAGTAATATTTACCTCAGCAATCTGCATGTTGGCGAGCATAGTGTCGGTGACTGCTCGAATCACCTTCCTCGTCTTCCTCTCCATTAGCCTTTGAACTTTGGATATTATCTTCTTGTGCAGGTCCTCAAAGGCTGATGAGATGGCGAAGATTGGACTGGCCTCTTCCTCTGAGTCAGATGAGGAAGAGGTGGTGTGATTGGAGTGTATAGGGTAAGAGTTATTAAGACCAATCAACAAAAATATCGAACCCAAGGGAGCAAGTATGCAAACGAAATTCAAGGATAAGAGTTCTAAATGGCTAAAGTTGCAACAAGCTTTTGAACTAAATCACTACAAATTGCAAGAAATTAAATGACAAGTTTATGCAAACAATCTATCAAACACTTAGAATGCAAGATAAAATAGACTAAAATCAATGGGGGAATTGGGTGCAAGGGATAATCTCCACCAAGGAATCCATGATTAACAAGCTATGATTGTATCCAAATGCAAATCAATCAAATTAGAAAGCATAAACCATCATGAAATTAATCACTCCATTAATATCACAATGCCTAATGTGAGTATCCTTAGTTCTTCCCATCTCTCAATGTAGAAGTCCCCAATTCATACAATCATGCAAAATTGATACCCGATTAACACCTAATCACGTTAGCTTAACTCTCGCCTATTGCTAGGGTGATCAACCATTAATCAAAAGAGACAATTTTTCATGAAGCACAATTAAGAATCACAATTAGGGAGCAATCTAATTCAATTGATCACAATTATCAACAATCATAGCATGAGGCAATCACTTCATCCCTACTTTCAATTATCCCAAGCACAAAGCTATTAGCCCATGGTGCTACAAGCAAAATCCATGGCTAAAAAATCTAAGAAAGCAAGTAACAATCTAATCACTACAAGCAATGAATTAAAGAGATCAAAGGGTAAGAACATCACCAATTAAGTTTCAATAGGAAAAAATAAGAATGATTAATCTTGTACAATGCTTCAATACAACTTCAATTCTTCCCAATTCTCAGCTGCAAACTTCAATTACAACCAACCAATCTACTAATCTAATGAACTAAATGTGGAATCTATCTCAATTCTAACAATCTAATGCAATTACAAGGAAATTCAAGCTACAAAATGTAAAATTCGCTCAAAGAAACTCCTAGAAACTGCTCTGAACTGCTAGAATCAATCCTCCCTCTGTTTTGGCTTTCAATGGCTTAAAAACTGAATTTTTCGGTTTTGGGCACTCCTCGAGTCGAGCTTCAAGCCCTCGAGTCAAGGCCTAAAAGTCGCTAACACGTTTCTTTAAAAATCTTTCTCGCCTAGAGTCGAGGCTTCACCCTCGAGTCGAGCTTCCTGCATTTTTCATATCCCTCGACTCGAGGCTCCTCCCTCGAGTCGAGGATCCTGTCTTTTTGATTTCCCTCCAGCATGAACCTCGAGTCGAGGTCTGTGCACCCTCGACTCCAACTCGAGACCAGGGAATTTTTATCGATAAGGGCTCTGGTCCCAACCCCCGTTTTCGTCCCGTATGTTCGTCTTTTTATTCTAAGAATACCGGTACTCTCGGTTTGGCAAAATTCCACCGATTTACCTGCAAAACGGGCGAAATACATCAAAACCTCACAAAGTAATACTTTTTAGGCAAAAGAGTGATACTTTTCACATTTAGGCACAAAAATCAACACCTTAGCTCACTTTTTGCACTAAAATAAGCCCTAAAAACATGTATCAATTCACTCCAATCATGGTGGGAGAAGTTGGACTGGGGGAGCTCATGTGGATATCCCCAAAGATGTTGGAGGTATCCACCGGTTGGGGTTCAGAGGGTTGGGTTGAAGTAGGGGCATCTGATGGGGGAGGGGGGATTTCTGGTGGGGGTGAAGATGGAAGGGGTGGAATTTCAGAAGTAGTGGGTGGTGGAGATGGGGTTGGCTGGGGTAAGGTGGGTTGGATTGGACTGAGGGTGAGAGTTTGGGAAGATGTGGGTAAGGCTGGTGGGGAGATGGTAGATTTGAGGGTAGGTGAATATACTGGTACTGTGAAGAAGGACAGCATCTCAGATGGGGATTGTGGTGGGGAAGAAGTTTGGGTTTGGGGGAGGGAAGATGAGGTTGTGGCTTGGATTGATTTGGGAGTAGGCTTTTTTAGAGGCTCGGAGGTGCCAGCCTGGGTCACCTCTTCATCGCCAGAGTGTGCTGGAGAGGGGGAGGGGGAGAATTGTACCTGCCTGTGAGAGGGGGAGGGGGTCCTTTCAGAGCTGATGTCTTGAACCTCCTTTGATTGGACCACCTAGGCTGCTATCTCCAGCGTCATTGCCTTTTCAGGCAGAAGACTCGGCTGATCAGCAGATGTTCCCCCTAGCTCCGAGGTTTTCACCAACCTCCTCCTCCTCTTGGCCTTCTCCTTCAGCTTCATCGGCTGTGAATCCTCAGCTGAGCTCACCGTTGGCAGCTCTTCCTCTCTTTCCTCTTCTTCCTCCTCCTCAGCTTCCTCTGCTGCTGGTACCTAGGCTCCGACCTCAGCTTCTCCTTCATCTGAGTCAGCTGGAGCCCCAAGCGGGTCATCCTTAGTCCGGATCCCTTTTTGTTTTGTGTAGGGCCTGACTCCATCAGCCCAGTTTATTTCGGCTGTCAGTAGGTCCTCTAGAATCACAGTCACCTTATTGAATAGGCTTGTGATTGACCTCGCCTGCCACTTTCCGCCTACCACCTCCAGCCTCTTCCTTTCTGTCTCAAACTTCTCCAGTAGCATCCCAGCCCAGTTGGCTTGAACTCCATCGATTATCGCCCTTATAACGCACAGCCTGGGTTTGGTCAGCCCATCATGGGAACTCTGTTCCCCAAGAATGACCTTAGTCACAATCGTCATCAAAACACGATATCTCCGCCGGAGCATCTTCTTCTTCAGCTCCGATCGCCGGTCCTTCATCGAATTCTGGGCAATCATCTCAAATGATTCCACCCAGTCATCGGACTTGTATGTGAGGGGGTTAACTCCCTCACTGCTGGTATCAAATATCCAGGCCACCTCCGCCGGAGTAACAGTAAGAACCTCGCCGTATACTCTGGTCTTGAATACTCCATTCTCGAATGTCCCGTTAACGTAGAACTCGATCCCTCTGATGTCCAAAGTTTTATTGGAGGGGGATTTCTTGGAACACAAAGTCCTCAATCCTGTCCTCTCCAATAAATCCAGTACCTCCCTTGATTCACCATCAGAAGTCGTTTCAAAGTCGACATACATCTCCGACTTTATTTTCTTGTTATATGTATCGTTGTGTACCTCTACCATGGTTGATGTTACTCCAAGTCGTTTTTGAGAAGTGCTCATGAAAATAATCAACTAGGAGTTTTTAAAAATCTGCAAAGTGTTTGTATAGAATTCTGAAAGTGAAAAGGTTTAATTGAGGAAGAAGACGTATTTATAGGAGGGAAGATTGGAAAGAAACCGCCTTTTTAGAAAATTTGAATTGATCTAAGCCATTTATTTAAAAAGTTTTTACTGTGCATGAATCAACGGTTAAAAATTAGGATAAACGATTGGGATTCAGCGCGTGGAAGCTACTCGCATTTGGAATGCGTAAATAGTTACTTTATAGACTGTTGATTTGACAGATGTAGGTTACTTTATGCAGGGAAGTAAGTATACCTGACGTCAGCCTAGGGTTACCTTACTTCATATAAGGGTTTTCAAAGCAGATGGGTTTTAATAACAAATGGGTTTATAAAGTCATCTGATAAAGTAATCTGTCTGATTTTAAAAACAACTTAGTTTTGACTTTTTAGCAATCTTAAAAAAACATTTAAATAAACAGGCTCAGATTTAATTTTCTTAAGATAGGTTTTCCAACCAATCAATCCAAAAAGAATTTTATGAAAAATATGGAGTTTATTTTAGACAAAGGTGTCTGAATAAAAGATTGAGGAAAGATGAGGTGAAACAGTCTGATCTTGTGACCTATTCCTGCAAAGATATAGACTTAAAGAAAACCATCAGTAGCTTGAGGTAGATCAGATAGGGTGCAGATAGTCATTTGTTTCTTCAGGAAATCAGCTGACTATTGTGCCCTCATCTGATTTACCAAATGTCAGATAAGTAATTATTATGTCAGATAAGATCAATATGACTAATCCTTGATTCTTGATTCCTAAGAAGGAAATAAATGATATCAGCTACCTGATTGTCCTTTGACTCATATCTAGTCTGATAATTCTTTCTAGACATTGATTTAAAGAAATAACTAGAAATAAGAAATACATTAATCAGATGCAAGCAATTTAAACATCAGATAAAGATGCATCAAGTAATCCTAATTCTAAGCACAATTCTTTAAACCTAGACTCAGCTAATGGTTTTGTAAGAATGTCTGCTCTTTGTGACTCAGTGGTTATCTTCTCAATTCTAATGTCATTCTTCTCAACATGATCTCTAATGAAATGATGCCTAATGTCTATATGCTTACATTTAGAATGCAGAATAGGATTGTAAGTCATAGCTATTGCACTATTACTATCACAATAAATAGGAACAGCTGATGTTTGAATATTATAATCTCTAAGTTGTTGACTAATCCAGAGAAGTTGAGAGCAACAACTTCCAGCTGCCATGTATTCAGCTTCAGTTGTGGAGGTGGCAACAGATGTCTGTTTCTTAGATAACCAAGAAATTAACTTGTTGCCTAAGAATTGACAAGTTCTTGAAGTGGATTTCCTATCAATCTTACATCCTCCAAAGTCTGAATCTGAATAACCTGTCAGCTCAAAGTTGTCATCAGCTGGGTACCATAACCCTACTTGCAAGGTTCCTTTGAGATATTTAAGAATTTTCTTAGCAAATTCCAGATGAGTTTTCTTGGGATTTGATTGAAATCTTGCACATACCCCAACTGCAAAGGCTATGTCTGACCTACTTGCAGTGAGATAGAGAAGAGATCCAATCAGTCCACGATACTCCGTTGCATTTGTGGGTATCCCCTGCTCATCTGAATCCATAGAGAAGTTAGTTGCCATAGGTATTTTAACTTCTCTGCTAGTAGTCATCCCAAATTTCTCAATCATATCCTTTGCATATTTAGACTGATGTATAAATATACCCTTACTCATCTGTTTAATCTGTAAGCCTAGAAAGTATGTTAATTCACCCATCATTGACATTTCAAACCTGTTTTTCATGAGAATACTAAACTCTTCACATAATTTCAGATTAGGTGAACCAAAGATTATGCCATCTACATAAATTTGAACTAATAAGATGTTACCATCTACTTCCTTCCTAAACACAGTTCTATCAATCTTACCTTTTGAAAAACCATTTGATGTCAAGAAATCAGATAAGGTATCATACCAAGCTCTGGGAGCTTTTTTCAGTCCATATAGAGCTTTGTTGAGTTTATAGACCTTATTATTGATCTTAAACCCAGGAGGCTGCTCCACATAGACTTCCTCAAGCAACACACCATTATGAAAGACAGATTTAACATCCATTTGAAAGACTTTGAATGATTTATATGCAGCAAACGCTAAGAACAACCTTATTGCTTCTAATCTGGCGACTGGAGCATAGGTTTCATCATAGTCTATCCCCTCAGACTGTGAGTAACCTTGTGCAACCAATCTTGCCTTATTTCGAACAATAATGTTGTTCTCATCTGTTTTGTTTTTAAACACCCATTTGTTGCCTATAATCTTTCTATGTAAGGGCCTTTCCACTAATTCCCAAACATTTTGCCTTTCAAACTGATGCAGTTCATCTTGCATGGCAGTTATCCAGTTTGGATCAGATAGAGCTTCCTCAATAGACTTAGGTTCAAAAATCGACACATAGAGCTAAACAGACTTTCAGAGTCCAGCATCATTCGTGTCTGCACACTACTAGATGGGTCTCCTGTAATCTGATCAGATGGATGGTAGCTTCTCATCCTTTTGCCTATGTGAGGAGAAGGATCCTCATCTTGAGTCTCAGTAGGCAACTCCTCTGACTCTACCTCAGCTGACGTTCCCCCTTCATCAACTGACCCCCGCTGATCAGCTGATGTCAAGGGTGTCTGTTCTGATGGAGTCTGATCAGAAATTTTCTTCTGATTATCCGATGGAGATTCTTCTTCATCTGATTCTGAATCAAGACTAGGTAGATACACAGTTCTATGTTTAGTCTTGGTCAGTTCAATTTTATCTAGACTTTCAGAAATTTGATTCACTTTATCTGAGAAGGAATACAACTCATCAAAAACAACATGAGGGGTTTCCTCCACACAAATAGTTGTCTTGTTAAAAACTCTAAATGCCTTGGAAGTATTAGAATATCCCAAGAATATTCCATCAGCTGCCTTAGCATCAAAAGTTCTCAACTTAGATTTCCCATTGTTATGGATAAAACACTTACAACCAAAAGCTCTAAAATATGAGATTCTTGGAATCTTACCCTTCCAAATCTCATATGGAGTCATACCCTTGTCTTTAACAACCAAGCACCTGTTCTGGGTATAACAAGCTGTGTTGATGGCTTCAGCCCAGAACCTGTGAGGGGTTTCATACACAGCTAACATGCTCCTGGCTGCTTCCTTCAAGGTTATATTCCTTCTCTCAACCACTCCATTTTGTTGAGGAGTTCTTGCTGAAGATGTCTCATGAATAATTCCACACTCATTGAAAAAATTAGATAAACAGGAATTCAAAAATTCTGTGCCCTTATCACTTCTTATTTTAATAATATTAACACCCTTTTCATTCTGAATCTGTCTAAACAGATCAGGGATCTTGTTCATAGTCTCATTTTTCTTGAAAAGAAATATAACCCAAGTGTATCTAGAAAAGTCATCTACTACAACAAGAGTATATTTCCTTCCACTAAAACTGAGAGGTGAAATAGGTCCAAACAGATCCAGATGAAGTAGTTGTAAGACTCTTTCAGATGAAGAGGTGTTAATACTCTTAAATGAGTGTCTAGGCTGTTTACCTTTCTGACAAGCATCACATTTAAGATTAGTGGATAAAAGTTTCTCAAGTAATCCCTTAACAAGGTTCTTTTTAGCCAGCTTACTAAGGGTCTTGAAATTCAGATGACTAAGCCTTTTGTGCCATAGCCAGCTGAGATCATCTCCACCCTTAGCTATCAGACAAGTATCTTTGGGACAACTATTAAAGTTGGCCACATAGACATTACCATGTCTGAAGCCAGTTAACAGTACCTTATCTGAGGAATTATCTAAGATATCACATTTATCCTTAGAAAATTTGACAAAAAAACCTTTATCACAAAGCTGGGAAATATATAGCAGATTATGTTTCAAACCTTCAACAAAATATACCTCAGATACCTGAATATCCTTGATAATCAGAGTACCTACTCCTTTAGTCTGACCACAACTATTGTCTCCAAATAATACTCTTGGACCATCAATGCTCTGGAAATTTGATAACAGTCTCTTGTTATGAGTCATGTGTTGTGAACAACCACTATCAATGTACCATATGGAGGCTAAAATCTCTTCCTTGAGAGATGATCCCTGTGAATCCTGAAAAATAGATTAGTTATAAGGTACCCTAGTGATCTTGGGTCCTTGAAGGTCAAGCATCACTTTAGGTAACCAGATAAAGATCTCATCTCCACATAATAAATCAGACTTAGTCTCTCTACCAAATCTGTCTACAATTGTATCACTTTTAAATGACAACTTGTTCTATTCAGACAATTTTCCTGAACATAGGAAATGTGGGATAACATCTGCTTCTCCCATCAAAAGGATTATAATAAATATTTCTTCTTATTATTTTGGTTCTTGGATTTCTCTTAGTCATATAAGGAGACCTCATCTGAATTTTTGTTTTCAAGCTGAGAGATGCAGTCCTTACTTGAATAATTAGTTTCCAAGGACCAATTTTCACCTATTTTGATTGATCAGATGCTTTTACAAATTTCCTACGTTTCTGAACATCTGATTTATTATTTCTGTCATAACCAAGACCTGTTTTGTCATGAGATTTTTAGATGTATTAAAGATGTGATCTATTGCTGATTGTGAATTATTAAGTTGACTAATTTTGAAGACTAGCTTCTCATTGTCTTTCTTAATTAATTCATTTTCAGCACAAATTACTTCAAATTTGTCTTTTAAAGACTTCAATTCACTTTCTAATCTTTCAGGTAAGCTGGCTGATGTACTAGCCTCAGTCTAGGGAAAACGTTCCCCCTTGAATGTTTCCTCAGTTTCTGGATAGTTCATTACCTGCTTTCCTTTAATTAGAATTTGAACTTGATCCTTTAAAGCCAAATTCTCTGTCTCTAGCTATTTATAAGCAGCCAGAGATGTCTTTAAATCTCTCAATAATTCATGAATAACAGTTTGATCATTATCAGATGCAGACTGACTGGAATCATTATCAGAAGATGAATAATAAACTACCTCTTTAGCCATGAGACAGATTTCATCATCAGATCCGAAATCAGATGAGGATGATGATGATGATGATTTTCTTGACTCTTTTTCCTCAGCTAGAAGAGCTCTTTGATCTGCAAATCTCCTGTCTCTCTTTTTCCTTTTCTCTTCCTTTTCTTTAGGAGTTAGTTGAGGACAATCATAGCTGAAGTGTCCTGGCTTGTTGCATGTGTAGCAAGTGTCACTCCTGTCTGATTTAGGGCTGGAAAGATTTCTTTTGACAGGTGATCTGAATCTTCTCGTCTGGCTCCTGCTTTTGTCATCATCTGTAGACTCATCTTCCTTTCTTCTTGATTTAGATCTTGATCTATCCTTACCTGCAAATCTCAATTTATTTCGTTTATACTTCATTCTTAATCTGTCATACCTTTTAGTGAGCAGAGCCATCTGTTCCTTCAGAGATAGGTCAGCTCCTACAGATTCTGTTGACATCTTGTCTTCTTTGCTGACAAAAGCAACAGACTTGGATGAGGTGCTCGACTCCATCTTATCTTCTTCATCTTCTATTTGAATGTCATACTCTAGAGCTTTAAGATGAGAGAACAAGGTATGGTGAGTAATAGAAGATAAATTTTGAGTTGCTTTAAGGATATTAGATTTTTCTCTCCATCTCTTGGTTGATGATCTCAGTATCTTGTTATTAATCTCCTTCTCTGTATTGTTCTTTCCAAGGTCAGCTGCTTTGTTGAGGAGATTCGTCAACCTTACATCTAACTGATCCACAAATTCATTTTCCTTCATTTTGAATGTATCAAAGGCGTGTAAGACCGACTGCAACTTATTTTCTTTTACTTGATTTGATCCCTCACAAACATTTGCCAGAGTCTGCCACATTTCTTAGGCTGTTTTGCATCTCTTAACCTTCTCAATCCAGTCTTTACTTAGAGTCTCGATGATTTCAGTTCGAGCTACTTGATCTAGATTGTGGATCTTTTTTTCATCATTTGTCAATTCAGAACTCTTTTTCTCTTGTCTGGCTCTGGATTCAGCTGATTCAGTGCCATTGCTAGTGCCTCCATGATAAAATTTTATAGTTCCTTCTTCAAGAACCTCCTCCATCCTATCATGGATGGCCTTGAGATGATTCTCCATCCTAAATTTCCAATAATCATAATCTTCAATAGAAAATTCAGGTAGATTCCTGGATTTCTTGCTCTTGCCTGAAGACATGATTAGATAAAGAAACAAAATACTCCACAAAACCTATTAGTAACACAGTTAGTAACAATAAAGGAGATGAAGAAAATCAAGAAAATTTCAGAATCTTAGTTAAGACTTAAAATCAATATCAGAACAACTTAACACTGCTCTGATACCACTTGTTGGTCCCAATTTGTTGAGTTGATTAAGAAACTTTGAGTTAACCTTCTAGGACAAAAGCTAGAAGGGGGGGGGGGTTGAATAGATTTTATAGATTTTTCAAATCTTTCAAAATTGATTTGAAGTATCAGATGTACACAGCGGAAATTTAATATTAGACTCAACTTTATTAAGATCAAAAGCAAACTGATATTCAGATTTTAACTTTGATTCTGAAATTAATCCTTGAACAATAAATTGGAAATTGAACAGATAAGTAAATAAAAACAATAAAGAACACCAGATTTTATAGTGGTTCGGATTATAACAATCCTACATCCACTCTCCTTCTCCAACTTGAAGAAGGGTCTCCACTATCTGCTTACTTACTTACTTCACAATCTTACAACTTACAATTTGATCTTCAACTCTTCAAAATACCAACCAAAACTATGAAAACTAACTCTAAGATAAAGAAGTGTATTTGAAGATGTGCAAGGAAGTGTTCTACAAACACTTAGAAAAATATATGTAGAAATCTTGGAAAACAATTTTGTGCTTTTAGAAAACTTGTGATTTGAGAGAATAACTTTCTGGAAAATAACTTGTGTGTTCTGTGTATTCTGAATATTCTATATGAAGTATATATGCTTAATGAAGTGCCTAGACCTATTTATAAGTCTGAAAAGACAGTTAGTTTGTTAGTCAGTTCTAACAAACTGAAAACTGCTTTAACAAACTTAATCTTGAAAACTGCTCTAGACCTCAGCTGATTTTACTCTACTCGTCTGCAGCTGACTTGGTGAAGACTTGCCTTTCTTATTCTACTCAGCTTGTCTCGACCTCGTCTGAGCTCTTCATGTTTGTCTCCCGCAGATGACTAGACTCAAGCTCGTCTCCAGACGACTTGTACTCTTCCAAACCTCAGCTGACTAGATTGGTTCTTGACCCCGTCTGATCAGCTTAGCTTATGGTCTCAATCTCAGTTGTTCTTCAGGTCGTCTGATCATCTGAGCTGCTTCTTTTAACTCATCAAAACTTCTTGATCCAACATTTTCTATTCCAAGTAAAGGACATAACCATCATGGAGAATCATCAAGAAGAAGGGGAGAAAGAAAATGAAAGTGAAGATGATGAAGAAGAGGGCCCAAGCAAGAAGGACAATATGAATAGTTTCCTTGTCAAAAGCGATGAAGGGGAACGTCCATTGATGGACATGAGCATCAATGAACAAGAAAATCTAGAAGCATCGAATGAAGCATTGAAGAATGAAATGAACATTTCTATACCTTCAAACTCTTCAATTTGTAATTTAATCGAGATTGATGCTTCTAATGATTTTATTTTACCCCTTGTGAACTTTGATTATAGGAAAGAATTAATGAAGTACTTGGGTATCCTTGGAAAAAAGGAATGGAAAAGGATGATGGTGAGAGAGCAAGGGGGACAACCATTGACAATGTGCATATATATGTGTGGTTGGCCTACCAATGATGAGAACCTCCAAGATTTTGAAGTTCAAAGATTGAAGTATTGTGGCAAGGAGGACCGATATCCTTGGCTATTCCGATGAAGAGAGTTGCAAATGAATGAATAAGTCCGGCAAAGGACATTAAAAATAGCGCTAGATGGGAGGCAACCCATCCTTTTTGTTGCTTTTATGTGTTTGTGTGTTTTTTGTATCTTTGGTCTTTGTTTTGGGAGAATTGGCTTTGAAATTGAATTGCTCATGCTTAGGAGGTTGTGATACATTTTGCTATGGAATGATTGAGCTTATTTGATACTATTGGGAGTTGCATATCATTTAATCACTCTTTTGCCAAACTTTGAATTTCATGCTTAAATTTAAGTTTGGGGGTGATGATTGTTTTTATTGGTAAACTTGCAACTTGTTTTGGTAAGAATTTAATGGTTTGTTGCTCAATTATAGGTACACTTGCTAAATTGGATTGGGAAGTGCTAGGAAGCTTGATGAGCCCTACATGCTTGAAGGAAAAATGGATTTTGAAGGCTTATTGGTACAACACTTCCTTTCAAACTTAGACTTGCCTAAGTTTGGGGGAGGTGTTCTTCTTTCCTTGCCTATTTTTTGTGCTCTAATATGATTTTGGGGTGTGATTCATTTTTTAGCTTTAATTGTGGATTTCTTGCATATATTTTTTAGTGATAATTGTTGATGAAGTGAGTGTGCTTGAGATTATATACATGTGCACATATGCTTGATTGAAAGATATATTGAATTTAGATTTGATCATGAGTTGATATGTGGCTTGACGCTAGTATGATTGATGACTGTGTGATGATGAATGTAATTGAAAATGCTTGATTCATTGCTCAATTTAAGCCCGTGAGTTTTGTGCGTTTATAATCGTACATCTTATACGGTTGATTTGATTTCTTTGTGAGTGCATCATTCATAGATTTGTATGCTAGAACTTGCCTTTGGACTTATTGAGATTTATCTTTGTGTGATTTCATGAAGATGATAAGAGGCCATGTTTGAAGTGATAAGTCACTTAGCCAAATTTTTCCTCACCAAAACATTTGATTTCCTTAGTGAGCCATTTTGAGCCTAGTATCCATATTCTTTGACAAGCCAAGTGAAATTGAAGTCATTTGCCTATTTTTATGAGCCTTATTGTCCTATGTTTAGTAGAGCTTGATTGTTGGCTAAAAGATGGTGCATTGCTTGTAAAGTGTGGTGGAAAGATGGTGTGTTAAGTTGATTATGAAAGAAAAAGAGGTTGAGAAAAATTATTGAATTGTGAAAAAATGATGAAAATGAAATTGTGAAAAATTCAATTGGAGAGCTTATGTGAAAGAAAGCTCAAAAGAATGGTGGTGTTTGAACTTTGAAAAGCATGAAAAGAAAGAGTGTTGATTGAAAAGAATTGGAAGAGAAGTGTAGTGAAGTGTTAGCTATCATTCAAGTTCTCTACTATTTGAGTCACTCTTATCTAAATTTATCCACCCATTCCAAAGAGCTTACATTACAACCTTGATGAAAGACCTCTTTAATTCTTGATTAAACACAAAAGATAATGATTGAGATTAAGTCCTTTGGCAAGCTTAAAGGGTACACATTTGTGAACTTGATGATTGAGTGCATTTGACCTTGATACATTTGAGTGACGAGAGAAACACTCCATGGAAGGAGCAATATTTTGATTATTTGATGTTGCATTTGTTTGAGCATGATTTATCTTGATTGCTAGTTGAGAGTTTGTATTGAGACTTCAGATCATTGATGAGTTCGATTGTCTTATTTTTCTTCAATGATTCCATGAGACATAATTGCAATCAATTCACTCTTTTGTGCTTATTCGCTATGTTGCTCGAGGACGAGCAACACTTCAAGTTTGGGGGTATTCTGATTGGAGTGAATTGATGCATGATTTTAGGGGGTATTTTAGTGCAAAAAGTGATCAAAAGTGATAGATTTTGTGCCTAAATGTGTAGAGTATCACTACTTTGCCTAAAAAGTATTACTTGTGAGATTTTTGATGTTTTTCGTCCCGTTTTCAGGTAAATCGGTGGAATTTAGCCAAACCGAGAATACCAGCATTCATAGGAAGAAGAGACGATCGAGACGGGCGAAAACGGGGATCAGAGGCAGGTCGAGAGGGTGCTGGCAAAGAGATGGATTTCAAAAAATTGATGCAAGCACGACTTGAGGGCTGAGCCTCGAGTCGAGGATTGGGCCAAAAGCAGAAAGCTCGACTCGAGGGTTGAGCCTCGAGTCGAGGCTGGAGATTTTTTTAAGAATCGTGGATGCGATTTAAGGAGCCTCGACTCAAGGGCTCCAACCTCGAGTCGAGGGTGCAGAAAATCAAAATTTTGAGATTTAAGGCCATTTGAGCAAAAAACAGAGCATACTCTCCATAACCTTCATTAGAGCAGTTATTTTACAGTTTTTAGGGCGAATTTCCAATTCCATAGCTTAATTCTCATTGTAGATTGATTAGATTGTTAGTTTTTAATAGATTTTAATCATTTGTACCTTAGATTAGCTTTTGATCCAATAGTTTTTCAATTCCAAGTCGTAATTCAAGTGGAGGAGAATTTGTATTTGAAGATTACTTTGAAGATTCAAGCATTCTTATTAGAGTTCATTTTGATCCAATTGGTGATGTTCTTCCTCTTTTGTTATTTCAATTCATTAATTGTTGTGATTAGTTTTGTGATTGCCCAATTAGATTTTTCACCCATGGATTTTGCTCTTTGCACCATGGGCTAATACTCTTGTGCTTGGGATAATTGAAATTGAGGATGATTTGATTGTCTTATGCTATGATTGTTGATTATTGTTGATCAATTGAGATAGTTTGTTCCCTAATTGTGATTCTCATTGTGCTTCATGCATTTTTATCTCTTTAGATTAATGTTTGATCACCCTAGCAAGAGGCGAGAGTTGAGCTAACGTGATCCGGGATTAATCGGGTTATAAATGTGTATGATTGTATGAATTGGGTGCTTCTTAATTGAGAGATTAGTTGCACTAAGGATACTCACATTAAGCATTGTGTGATTAATGGAGATTTAATTGCATGATGGTTTTATGCTTTCTATCTTAGTTGATTAGCAATTTGATTCAATCCTAGCTTGCTGATCATTGATTCCTTGATGGATATTATCCCTAGCACCCCAATTCCTCATTGATCTTAGTTACTTGTTCTAGCATTCAAGGTGTTTGATAAATTGCTTGCTAGTTGTTTGATTTTTAATTCTAGCATTTGCATTTTGTTTTTGCAACCAAAACTGCATTTGTAACAATAGTCATAGAGAAATTGTATTCCTAGGGCCTCATTGCATCCTTTTTCCCTTGGGTTCGATATACTTGGTTGTCTTAAATCGCGTGCCCGATTACCGTAATCATATGTCATGGAGAAAGGAGTAGGATGGAGGTGGGAGTGGAGTAGTTTGGACTTGTGGGAATGGAGTTGGGATAAGGATGGGGGTGGTTTGAGGTGTGGATGGAGATGGTTCAGATGGAGGGGCTTGTTCAGTAGATTGGGTGGGTGGTGGAGTTTGTTCAGGTGGGGTGAGAATGGGAGTGGGTTCGGGTGAGTTAGGTGAGGTTTGGACTTAGGGGAGATTAGACTCTATCTGGAGCAACAGTGGTTGTTTAAGAGGCTCCGAGGTACTAGCCGAGTATGCCTCTTCATTGCCAGATTTGGAAGGAGAAGACATAGAGAGTGAAGAATTTGTACCTTCTTCTCTGATTGGAGTCAGAGCAGCTTCTTTATCAGGTGAGGCAGGCTCCTCCGTCTGCCTGACCTCTGCTGCTATCTGAAGAACAGATGCCTCTTCTGGAAACAAAGTAGCAACCTCAGTTTGCTGCTCCGATTCTTCAGCTTGTGAGGACCCTTCATCAGACGACCCAAAAGACTTGGATCTCTGCCTCTTGGGGGCCTTAGATTTCTTCTTCTTCTTCCTCTGGGAAGAGCCAGATAGAGAGGAGATTTGCTCCTCAGGAGCAGCTTCTGCAGGGGCTGCCTCAGCTGCAGCTTCTTCTTCAGCTGCTTGGGCAGCTTCTGGTTCCACAGCAGGTCTCCTGGCTGCTTCCTCTGCAGCTGCTATCCTTTGGTCTCTTGCCTTACCTGACTCATCATCTAAGCCTGGCATCCCACTTATTTTCTCATCTTTCACGAGAAGTCCCTTCTGCTTGGAGTACTTCTTGGTACCAACATTCCAGTCCACTTTCTTGTTCATCTCAATAATGATCATAATGATCTTGTTGAACCGACTTACAGTGGTAAGGGATGACCACTCTCCAGATACAGGGTCATAAGTAAGTATGCCCTTCTCCTCCTTCAGTCTTTTCAGCAACAAATCCATCCAGTTTACCAGAACACCATTGAGAATTGCCCTCAAGCAGCACAATCTGGGCCTGAATAATCCATCGTGTTGGTCCCTAGATTGAGTGATTTTTAAGAGTTTGAATGTCCTTCTAGAGATAATCTAGAAGGGGGGGTTGAATAGATTATCTAAACTTTTTAAAATTCAGATTATCAATCAAATTGCAAACCCACATATCAAAGTATTCAACGGAAAAGAATTTATACTCAATCTTTAAAGGATCTAAGCATTCTGAAATATTGTTTGATCAAATTGTAAGTAATAACAGAAATTGAAAACTGAAAGAAAGAACGCCAAATTTATAGTCGTTCGGATCGAAAGATCCTACATCCACTCTCCTCCTTCAACTTGAAGAAGGGCCTTGACTCACTTACTTTCTTCCTTTCTTACTTACTTACAGATTACAGTAACTATCTTCAGCCTTACAAGTTTCCTTCTTTGAATTCTGAAAATATGGCTTGAAGATATGAATGATAGTGTTCTACAAACACTATGAGAAACTATGAACGTCAAGTGTGTTCTTGTGTGTATGTGAACTTGTTTGAGTGCTTTTTGTGTGTTACAAAGTTGCTTGTGTATCTGAGAGAATGCCAAAGTTATTCTATTCTAATTACTAGATCTATTTATAGAGAACTGTTGTTGGCAGTTGTAACTTCCTCGCTGATTCTTCTCTTGTTAGTTATAACTAACTAACTGAATCTTGTAACTTCTTCTTGGTTAGTTGTAATTGTTCTTAAAACTGCTTGATTTTTCTAATACTTGTTCACCGTCTTCTTTACTCATCTTCAGACGCGGTCCACCTCGTCTGTGTCTTGCTTTTCAGTCTTGGTGTTTGTCGTTTGTCGTTTGTTGCCTTGTCTTTGATCTTTGACCTCGTCTTTCTCGGTCTTTGTGTATTTGTCTTCATCTGATTCCTTGTGCTTGTCTTCGTCTGATCTCTTATACTTATCTTCATCTGATTTCTTGTACTTAGTCTATTTCATGTTCTCACTAGATCAGCTGGCTATACAAAGGTTTCAGCTGGTCATCCTATTTTACATTTAACTCATCAAAACTAAATACATTTTTTTTCCTAACAATTTCCCCCTTTTTGATGATGTTAAAACATAGCTCAAGAAAAGAAATGTATTAGTAATCTTCAGAAGAGAAATACTTCACAAAATAGACAATTGTCACTTAGTCAGATAATCAAAGTAAGATAGTTAAGTCACAGTCAGATAATTAAGTCATATACAGATAATCAAGATTAGTGAATTATAGATGAATTGGTATTATAAAATTTTAATCAAGTTTATTTCAGTCAGTTATATCAAGAATTAGTTGATCAGAAGTTTAAGTCAGACAAGTTAGTTTTAAACAACAGTTTCATCATAGTAGATCAAAGGATATTCACATATATTTCAGGTACACATTTTCAGCACTTTTACAGACAGTCAGACAAGGATCATAAAAAGATAAGATTTAGTCATACCACCTCTCTTCTTCTGGTATACTAAACCAGTCGAAGACCCTATTTTTTAGGGACACCGTTTCTCCTCCTTCGGCAAGGTCAGCTGTAGTTTCTGCTTTGATCAGGAGTTGCTTTACCTTTTCATGGTCCAGACGACCATCTTTTGTCATCGGAGGAGTCATCGGTGAGTAGGCTGGTGCGACCACATCTGCATTGAATTCTTCGTGGGCTATATTGATCAGGTATTGATAGAACGTCAGATCCCTGTCTTCCAACCACTGGTGAAAAGCAATGTTCTCGTCCAGTCTCCAGCTAATCTTCTTGCAGACATGGAAAGTAAAGATCCATTCTGCTTCGAAGGACCTCCACCTCTCTTGATCACCCATCAGCAGAACTTCTTTAGGGACTACTTCGCTCCTGTGGTATGGATGAAAGACTTCGACGCCTTGTTCATTCATCCCTCTCTGAACCCATCTTCTTGATTTTCTGTCATAGAACTTCCCTGCTGCCTTCTCCTGTTCCCTCCTCTTCTTGGCATCTCTTCTCTTATATTTGGCCACCTCCTCCCTTTTCCTCTTTCTGATCTTTTCTTCTTCGGCCACCTCAGCTGGAGTATTATGTTGGCTTGATGCCTTAGCTCCAGCTGGTCCACTTGAGGAAGAGGGTTGGATGGTTTGGATGGGAGCAGGATCTTGGATAGGGAGTTTTTCTGCTTCAGATTCGGTGATGGGTTCAGTTGCCCTTTATCCTTGTCCTCATCTCATTCTCCTCAGCACTCTCTGAGACTTCATCTCTGCATCTTTCTTTCTGCTCTCCTCGGCTTTCAGCAACTCCTCAGACAACTCTTCAATCTTTAGATTCAGAGCAATGATCTTATCATCTTGAGTATCTAATCTTTTCTTGAGCTCACCACCTTCCCCTTTTGCATCAGCAAATCGGGTATTGCAGATGGTGGCTACTTGCCCTATCTGTCCTATTAGTTCATGTCTGATGAGTCCTGTCTTCTGGTCCAGTTTGTCAAACATCTTGAGCTGAGCAGCTTCTATTCCCCTCAATTCGTTTTTCATTCTTGCAGACATTGATGCCTTCTCCATGGTCATTGATAAGTTCAGGACTTGTTGGAATGATACTTCTCTTTCAGCCCATGCCACCTTGGGTTGATCATGCACCATATCTTTAATCTCATTGTACGCGTCTTGAACATAATTTTTTACCCAAACTTCTTGCTTGTTCTCTTCTTCTGCAATTTATCGATTTACAGCAGCCATCTGTTCTTCTAATCTTATTCTTGAGAAATAAAGATTGATGTTTGTCTTGATCTTGACTGTTGTATCGATGTTTTCTTTCGTGGTTGCAGTGACATAATTTGGGATTTGTTGGAATGCATTTAAACACGCAGCCTTCAGATTCGCCACTTCTCCCCTCAATGCAGCCACCTCGGATGCAGACGCAGATGAGGATGGTTGTGCAATCTCTTCTAATGGAGAAAATAGAGTTAAATCTATCTCCTCAACTTAAATTGGAACTTCGACTGTAGCTGGTGGTGAGTCTGCCCAATGCATTCCTTGAGTTGGCACTCCGAACTCCACCACAATTGGAATCTACTCATCCACAACTTGCTCTGCTTGTGCCTCCCCTGTTGCATCCATCTCAGCAGGCTTATCGGTAGCTCCACCAGATCTTTCAGCCTCCCCCTCATCTTCTCTTTCTCTTCTCGTCTCCATTCCCACTACTTCCTCTACCACCTTTTTTTCTACTTCATCTCCTTTCTCCACCACCTTTTCAGACTCAACCTCCTTCTCTGCCTCTTTCTCCTTTTCATCTTTCTTCTCCTTTGCCCCTTCTGGTTGATCAGTCCCATCCCCTAGATATACTCTTTGAAGAATATAATCTATGAATCGATCTTTAGATAAGATCTCTTCAAAAGATTTCAAGTGGGCTTTCTTGAGGACTGTCTTCTCCTAGATGGAGAGATTGTTTCCTCCAGCTTCTCCAATCACGATCGCTGTCTCCTTAAATGATCCTGTTCTAATCCTCCTCAACAAATATACATCAACTAGCTCCTTCAGTAGATCAGGTTCGTCTGCTAAGGCTGACTCCTTCTTCAGTAGATATCTCTTCCCAAGAACTCGAAGAGACATCTCCGTTGGACCAATTTCTCTGGAGGGGTTGGATAGGTGTAGGAATAGATCAGGTTCAGATGGGGTTGAGGATAGAAAAGAGAAAGGGTCATCTATTTGTTGGAATTGGGTTGGACTTATGGGAGTAGGTCGTTTTAGAGGCTCTGAGGCAGCGACCTTGTCTGCTCTTCATCGCCAGGGTGGGATGAGGATGGTTCGGGGTTTGATGCATCATCAGTTGAAGATGATGATGATGAGTGTGCAACTTCTTCCAAATCCTCCCCTGAGGATATCTCAACTCTCTCCTCTCGTCCTGAGGTTCCAGCAGCCTCAGCTGAGACACTTCCCCCTTGGGAAGTTGTCCTCTCCACTCTCTCCTCCACTTCCTCATCACTCTCCTCAGATGAGGACTCATCTTCGAACACCGTCTCCACCTTTTTGGACTTAGCTTTCACAGCTTTCTTCTTAGGTGCAGGTGGTGCAGGTGGCGCAGTTGGGATGTCCTCATCTCCCTCCGAGTCTGCGGGACCATTCTCATCCTTGGTGAGTAGCCCCTTCTGCTTTGTAAACTTTTGACCCCAACCTCCCAGTTGAGGTTTTCTTCTCCTAGCTTCGTCTCCAGGATAATGGTTATCCTGGTCATCATGCTAGTCATTGTGTTCAATGTCCACCTCAACAACGTCTGAGAGATTTGAATCTTCACAAATCTTTTCCTTTCCTCCACCAATCTAGAAAACAAAAGCCGAGCCCAATTGACCTCAACTCCGTCCAGAATATCCCTAAGACAACAGAGTCTTGGCCTGGTCAATCCGTCGTGGCTCTGTTGCTCCCCCAGAATGCACTTTGTCAAAATCAACATCAATAGTCGATATTTCCTTTTTACCATTGGTCGTTTCAAATTCGTCGTTGTATTTTAGTATGACCTTCTCGCTATTAATATAAAACTTTTAACATAATCGTCACTTTTGTAAGTGAAAGGGTTCGTACCTTCTGTACTTAGCCCAAAAATCTCCCCTAAATCATCCATTGTCACCACCACCTTCTCCTTCTTCTTGTTTGATCAAACACGGGATTCAAATGCATTTGTTTTCAACTTTGCTCTTGTCAGAAATTCAACGGCAAGATCATCGAGAGTTTTATTCTTTGAAGGTTTCATAGAACAATATTGCTTTAGACCTCTCGATTCTAAGAGTTGCAGAATCTCGTGTGATTCAGGATCAGTGGTTGTATCCCAATCAATATACATTTCTGATTTTATTCTTTCTCTGATATTCTTCAAATCATACTCGAACTTTATTTTGGGTTTCTTTGAATCAGCCATTGTTGAAGGTTTAAAGGTTTTGGGAGGAAAAGGAATTTTGTGAGAAAGAGTAATATGAACAGTTTTTATGTGCGCAAGTAATAAAATGCACACGAACTCCTATTTATATGGAGAGATATTTGATTAAAATATTATAGAAACTCATTATTAACTGATAAAGTGTAATTTTAAATTTTCGTGCCATCATAAAGTCTGGGAGCAGGGCGCCGCTTGATGGCTCTCGAAAGGCCGATGCAAGAAAAGTCCTCAAAAGAATAAGAAGGCGCAGGCATATGCAATTATGACAATTTATTCCAAAAAGTGTAGAGTATAAAATAATAGTCATATTTAATATGTCGCGCGTGAGTTGTTGACGGTTCGTATTTCAGAAACCGCCTCCAATTCGAGCGCGTGATCAACACTCAGCATTTTCAAAATTCAATTTGATAAAAATTTTGGGCCTGTAGTAACTTCTCTGACAAGAAGTAACTTATTTTCCTTTTACTTTTCAGATAATTGGAGAGATAAAACTGATAAATATATATTTTTTAATAGAAAACTAAATCGGAACCCTTATCCTTTTTGAAAAATAATTTTAAAAGAATCAATTGAGTGAATTCATTTTTGAATAATTAAAACGATTATGATATTAAATTCACACATTGATTATGTGAACTAATATTCATAATTTTACAAATATTTAAAAGAGTACAAGAGTTAGAAAATACTTCTTGTTATATTTCACCTTGTCTGGATTGATTTATAGCATTGTCTATCTTATCAGATAAAGTGTGCTTCATCTTATCCTGCGATGAACGTGTTAGCTAGACTTGAACTTTTCTGAGAACAAAGATACTGAGACAGACTATTAGTAACTTTTGTGAGTAACTCAGACAAGGTACATATACTCGTCTGTTTTGTTTTAACAGATGACTACTATGTATTTGTCTGAATTACTTCATGTCAGACAAGTAAGTATCAAGTTAGTCTAAGATCAATAGATTAATCCTTGATTCTTGATTCCTTTAGAGAAAATCAATGATATCAGCTCTATGATTATCCATGTGATCCTCTATAGGTCTGATACTTCTTTCTAGACATAGTAAAATAAGCGAGAGAGACAAAGAATGAGAAACATAAGATGAGATTATAGATTAACTAAAGAAGCATCTAATAATCCTAATTCTATAGATAATTCCTTGAACCTTGTCTCCGCTAAAGGTTTTGTCAAAATGTCAGCTCTTTGGAAATCAGCCAAAATCTTTTCTAGTCTGATGTCACCTTTCTAAACATGATCTCGTATGAAGTGATGTCGTATGTCAACATGCTTGCACCTAGTATGTAAGACTAGGTTCTGGGTAATAGCTATGGCACTATTATTATCTCAAAAGATTGGTACATCTCTAGTGATAATGTTATAGTCCCTTAGTAGTTGACTAATCCAGATGAGCTGTGAACAGCAACTCTCAGCTGCCATATATTCAGCTTCAGTAGTAGAAGTAGCTACAGAGGTTTGTTTCTTAGACAACCATGAAATCAGCTTACTTCCCAGAAATTGGCAAGTTCCAGAGGTAGATTTCCTATCTATCTTACACCCACCAAAGTCTGAATCTGAGTATCCTGACAACTCAAAATTATCATCAGCTGGATACCATAATCTTACATTTATTGTACCTTTTAGAAACTTAAGAATCTTCTTAGCTGCTTCAAGATTGTTAGGAAAAGGAAAAGTGTATTTAGTTTTGATGTGTTAAAAATGTAAAATAGGATGACCAGCTGAACATTTTGTATAGACAGCTGAAGTATTTCTTTATAAATAAAACTAAGTATAGAATATCATACTAGGACAAGATGTCAGACAAGGACGATTTCCAGATAATGAGAGAATATCAGATGAGGTCAAGATATCAGACAAGGACAGCACAGAAGATTGTTGAAGTACAAGACTAAACACCTAGACAGAAAAGAAGATGAGGACGAGGTGTAGTAAATATCAGACGATGAGGTGTTAGAGAAATATTATACAAAGATTCAAGAAGCAGTTTCAACAATTCAAGAGGAAGTTACAGAATTCAGTTATATTGTTATAACTGATCAAAACCGAATTCAAGGAAGTTACAACTGTCAAGTGGAAATCTCTATAAATAGGGATAGAAATTAGTTTAGAATCAATTTTTGACACTTAGCATTCATCATTATACTTTGTATTCACAAGCAACAAAGATCATACACATTCAAGAACGTTTTATACGTTTTCCAGTTATTAGTGTTTATAGAACACTTTTTCATTAGATCTTCAAGCCATAGATATTCAGAAATTAGGAAGATTCATTGTAAGGCTGAAGATTCGTCATTGTAAGTAAGTCAGCAAGAAAGAAGGAAGTAAGTAAGTGAAGGCCCTTCTTTGAGTTTGAAGAAGGAGAGTGGACGTAGGATCGTTTGATCCGAACCACTATAAATCGGGTGTTATTTCTTCTTATTGCTTATTACTTGTTTTCATTGGTTATTTCTTGATCGCAAATTCGATATCTGACAAAGCTTTAGATCTTATTTGAATTGAGTATAAACAAAAACTATTTCCGCTGTAAAACTGATTTTGGAGTTGATAGATCATCTAAGCTTGCAAAAGTTTTTGATAATCTATTCATCCCCCCCCCCTTCTAGATTATCACTAGAGGGTATCTTGATTTTGTGTTTAAACTCGTTCTAAAGGGACCCAACAAGTGGTATCAGAGCAGTGTTAAGCTGTTCTGATAGAGATTTGTGGTCTTGAAATTTCTGAGTTCTTATTGAATTCTGGTTTCTTTTCATTAAGTCACTAACATTTCTGATAAGTTGTCTTTTAGCATCTTGAATTACGATGTCTTCTGTTAAAAGTAAGAAATCCAGGAGTTTACCAGATTTTTCTATCGAAGAATATGATTATTGGAAGTTCAGAATGGAGAATCATTTAAAGGCCATTCATGACCGTATGGAAGAGGTTCTTGAGGAAGGTCCAATAACATTCTACCATGGAGTTGTTAGTACTGGAGCTGAATCTTCTACTACAAGAAGTCAACAAGAAAAGAAAAGTGCTGATTTGACAAACGACGAAAGGAAGATTCACAATTTGGATCAGGTAGCAAGGACAGAAATTATAGAGACATTGAGCAAAGACTGGATAGAAAAGGTAAAGAGATGTAAAACTGCCAAGGATATGTGGAAGACTCTTGCAAATGTTTGTGAAGGGTCAGAGCAGGTTAAAGAAAACAAGTTGCAATCAGTTTTACATGCATTTGATACATTCAAGATGAAAGATGGAGAAACTGTGGATCAATTGGATGTGAGATTGACCAATCTGGTGAACAAAGCTGCTGATTTGGGTAAAACCTATACTGAGAAAGAGATTAATAATAAGGTACTCAGATCATTAAGCAAAAGATGGAGAGAAAAAGCAAATATTCTCAAAGCAACACAGGACCTGTCATCTATATCACATCATACTCTATTTTCTCATCTGAAAGCATTGGAATATGATATACATATTGAAGATGAGGAAGATGAGGCAGAGTCATCTACTTCTGGAAAGACTGTGGCATTTCTTCATCAAGAGGATTCTGATAAGATTTCTAAGGCGTCAGATTTGTCAGTAAAGGAGGAAATGGCATTATTAATCAGACGTTATGAGAGACTCAAGATGAAATATAAAAGGAATAAAAGAGATAGGTTTAATCGTGAGAATTATAAATCAGACAAGGAAGAGAAGTATTCAGACAATGACAAAAAGAAGGATCCAGTGAAAAGGTTTAAATCACCAATCAGACGAGGTGAGAACAGTCCAAAGTCAGAAAGAGGAGATATTTGTTATACCTGCAATAAACCTGGCCATTTTAGCTATGATTGTCCTCAACTCACTCCTAGAGAGAGAGAAGAAAAGAGGAAGAAACGAGATAGGAGATATGCAGATCAACGAGCTCTTTTAGCAGAAAAGGAGGGAACACATGAAACATCATCATCCTCATCCTCATCTAGTTTCGGGTCAGACAATGATATGTGCCTAATGGCTAAAGAGGTAAACTATTACTCATCCTCAGACAATGATAATGATAACTTGTCTGAATCTGATCCATGTCTTATTAACAAACTTCTAAAAGATCTGAAGACAGCTTTATCTGCTTATAAACAGATAGAGACTGAAAATTTAAGTTTAAAGGATCAAATTCTTAGTCTAACAAAGGAACATCAGACAGGGACAAGGAAGAATCTAGATTGTACATTCAAGGGGGAATGTCAATCTAAGACTTATACTAGTTCCTCGTCTGAGAAAACCAATAAGTTGGAAAAAGAATTGAGTACTTTAAAAATTAAATTTTCAAATATCAATATGGAGAATGAGAATTTTAAAAAGACTAACAGAGATTTGAATCTCAAGTTAGGACATCTTAATAATTCTCAGTCTACAATTGATAACATCTTCAGTACTTCTCAGAAGCCTAGTGATAAGACTGTATTGGGTTTTGATAGGAACACGAAAAATGATCCTATCAAACCAAGAGTTTTTGTCAAAGCCACTAAGACTATGGAAAAGACAGAACTTAGTCCAAAGAAATCTAAGGAACAAATAACCCCATCTGATACTTCAAAAGAGAAAATACAGATGAGGAGAAATGTTTCCAAAAGAAATCTAAAGACTAAATCAAAGTCATTTCCAAAGTATAATGGTTTTGATGGAAGAAGCAAGTCGTATCCATTCTTTCCAAGATATAAGACAATCACTAGAGATCAATTAAATAAAATTGATCTAGATAGTCTAATATTAGTGGATAGAATGGTTGCAAAATTCAATCATTGGTTCTGAAAAACTTGGATGTTTTTATCTGGATACCTAAGTATCAACTTGACGTAAAAGGACCCAATATACAAAGGGTACCTAAGAATTAATTTGTGATTGCAGAAGAATAAGGAGATAGTTGAACGAGAAGATGTTCTTGAAGTCATCTGGTATATAGACAGTGGATGTTCTAAGCATATGACTTATGAGAAAAGACTTCTTTCTAACTATCAGACGATAGATGGACCTCGAGTAATGTTCGGTGACAACAATTTTGGTCTAACCAAAGGAGTTGGAACTCTAATGATTGGAGATATCCAGGTTAATGAAGTATATTTTGTGGAAGGTTTGAAACATAACTTACTGTCTGTATCTCAATTTTGTGACAAAGGATATTGTGTAAAATTCACTCATGATGCATGTTATATTTTGGATGGTTTAAACGAAAATATTTTACTTACTGGAGTCAGACAAGGTAATATCTATATCGCAAATTTCAAGAGTTGCTCTAAGGATACTTGTCTTATTGCTAAGAGTTCAGAAGATTTAAGTTGGCTATGGCATAAACGTCTTAGTCATTTAAATTTCAAAACTCTTAACAAAATAACAAGAAAATCTTTAGTCAAAGGACTTCCCAGATAAAATATTTTGAAAAATCATATTTGTGATGCTTGTCAAAAGGAAAACAGACCAAAACTTCTTTCAAAACAATAAATGGTCCTGTTTTTAAGAAAGGATTTTGGAACTTTTGCACATGGATCTTTTTGTCGATTACACCTCTCGAGTTTTAGTGGAAGAAAGTATACTTTAGTGATTGTAGATGATTTTTCTAGATGCACTTGGGTTATTTTCTTGTACAAAAAGAATGAGATCTGTAACAAAAATTCGAGAATTCCTCAAAAGAATTCAAAATGAAAAAGGACTAAATATTGTCAAGATTAGAAGTGATAAAGGTCTTGAGTTTTGAACTCGTTTGTTACTAACTATTGTACCGAGAATGGTATAGCACATGAAACATCATCTCGCAAGAACACCCCAGCAAAATGGAGTGGTAGAAAGGAGAAACAGAACCACGAAAGAAGGCTGCAAGGACTATGTTATCTCGAGTATGACACTCCACACAAGTTTTGGGCGGAAGCCATTAATCTTTGCATGTTTTGTTCAAAATAGGTGTTTAATTGTGAAAGATAAATGCAAAACTCCTTATGAAATATGGAAGGGTAGAATACCAAAAATTTCATATTTTCATATATTTGGTTGTAAGTGTTTCATCCATAATAATGGAAAATCTAAATTAAGAACTTTTGATGCTAAGATTGCAGAAGGGATATTCTTAGGATACTCATACGTATCCAAAGCATATAGAGTTTTTAATAAGATTACATTATGTGTGGAAGAAACACCACATGTTGTTTTTGACGAAATTTCTAAGTCTCGAAAGTACGAGATGATGTCACCAAGATAGCTGAATATCTTAGCAGATTAAACATCAAGAAATCAGTCAAGTTCTACTTGCAGTCGAGAATCGGATGAGGAAGACACATCGAGACAGGAATAAAGATAAGGAAGCCGAGAGTTCTTCCATATCATCGATCGATCGCGACTACAATACCGGATGGACTAGAAGATACTCCCGAAGGTAATCTGAGAATCAATTGATGAAAATATCCCAGATAAGACTTCATATCCAGTAAAAGATAAAGGTAAACGAGTATTGACTTATCATCCAAATTTGAGCAGATAATCGGAAATTTAGATTCTCGGAGTCAGACATAAGGACACAGATAAACCAAGACTGTCTCGTTTAGTTGTTATGTATCTTTACTTGAACCTAAAACTATTCTTGAAGCTCTAATCGACTCCAATTGGATAAATGCAATGCAAGATGAATTAAATCAATTTCAAAGACAAGATGTATGGGAGCTTGTTGAAAGACCTCATCATCAAAAAGTTATTGGAACAAAATGGGTTTTCAAAAATAAGAAGGATGAGAACAACATTGTGGTAAGAAATAAGGCTAGATTGGTTGCACAAGGTTTTTCACAACTGAGGGAATTGATTATGATGAAACCTTTGCACCCGCTTGCTCGTCTTGAAGCCATAAGATTGTTCTTAGCTTATGCTGCTTATAAAAGATTTTGTGTTCCAAATGGATGTGAAATCTGCGTTTCTAAACGGAGTCATAGCCGAAGAAGTCTATGTAGAACAACCTCCAGGCTTTGTCAAAGGAGACAAGGTCTATAGGCTAAGGAAAGCTCTATATGGACTTTAAACAGCCCCCTAGAGCATGGTATGATACATTATCTCGAGTATTTAATTCAAAATGGTTTTGTAAAAGGTAAAATAGATAGAACTTTATTTAGGAAAGAATCTGATAAAGGTCTTCTGTTAGTTCAAATATATGTTGATGATATTATTTTTGGATCAACTAATCTAATCTTGTGTGAAGAATTTAGTCATCTTATGAAGAACAGATTCGAGATGTCCATGATGGGAGAGATGACATACTTTCTTGGACTACAAATTAAGCAGACAAAGAAAGGAATTTTCATAAGTCAAGCAAAATACACCAAAGATCTTATTGAGAAATTTGAAATAGGTACCAGTCGAGAAGCCAAAATTCCTATGATGACAAATTTTTCAATGGATCTAGATGAGAAAGGAGAAGACACCGATCAGACGCAGTATAGAGGTTTAATTGGATCTCTCTTATACTTAACTGCTAGTAGACCTGACATTTCTTTTGCAGTGGGTGTATGTGCACGTTTTCAAGCTAAACCTAAAAAGAGTCATCTTGAAGCTGCAAAGAAGATTCTAAAATATTTGAAAGGTACAATCTATGTAGGACTGTGGTATCCAGCTGACGATAACTTTGAGTTGTCAGGATACTCAGATTCAGATTTTGGTGGGTGTAAGATAGATAGGAAATCTACATCTGGAACTTGCAAATTTTTGGGAAGTAAGCTGATTTCATGTTTGTCTAAGAAACAAACCTCTGTAGCTACTTCTACTACTGAAGCTGAGTACATGGCAGCTGGGAGTTGTTGTTCACAGCTAATCTGGATCAGTCAACAGCTAAGGGACTATAACATTATCACCAAAGATGTACCAATCTTCTGTGATAGTAATAGTGCCATAGCTATTACCCAGAACCCAGTCTTACATACCAGATGCAAACATGTTGACATTCGTCATCATTTTATTCGAGATCATGTGGAGAAAGGCAATATCAGACTAGAGAAAATTCTTACTGATTTTCAAAAAGCAGACATATTGACAAAGCCTCTTGCAGAAACAAGGTTTAAAGAACTTTCAGTAGAATTAGGATTATTAGATGCTTCCTTAGTCGTCTTTTGATCAAAATTCTTGAATTAACCTTGTTTTTCTCATCTTGGTATATTATGTCTAGAAAGAATTATCAGACAAGATTGAGTCAAAGGACAATCAGGTAGCTGATATCATTGATCTCCTTTCATTGGAATTAAGAATCAAGGATTAGTCATATTGACCATATCTGACTTGATAATTACTTGTCTGACATAAGTAAATCAGATAAGGATGTAATAGTCAACTTTCTTCTACAGAATCAGATGACTATTGAACCTTATCTGACTTATTCTTGTTACTAACAATTTGTCTAAGTGTCTGTGATATCAGCGAGAACAAAGTTAACATGATTCGAAATGCAAGACAAGGTCAATTTGTCCAAGGGTTTCAAGTAACAGACAGTGATGCTATCAAACCAGACAAGGAGAAAAATCAGGAAGTTTTCTTAAATACTTTCAATTATGAATATTGGGTTCATATAATTAATATATGAATTTAATATCATAATTCACTCTATCATTCATTAATTTATTGAAGTTACTCAGGAAAATAAAATAGTTTGTTTTACAAAATAAAAGGATAAGGGTTTAAATTTGTTTTCTAAAAACAATAATATTTTATTTTATCTCTCCAATTAACTGAAAAGTATTTTCTCAAATAAGTAACTATGTCAGGGGAGAAGTTACTACGGACCCGAAATTTTATCAAATTCATTTTTGAAATACACTGAGTATACTTCACGCTCCAGAAGTGGAGGCGGTTTCTGAAATATGAACCGTCTCAACCTCACGCGTAACATATTAAATATTATTCTGTGCACTTTTCAAAATAAATGCCATAATTGCATTAATGGCGATTCGAAAGGCTATATTTACACTTTTGCAGGCAATTATTATTCTAATAATTGTTTATTATTATATTTTTCCATATAAATAGACATTTGTGTGCATTATTTTTATTTACGCACACATAAATTCCTTCATATTCTCAAAACTTCTCTTTTCCCTCCTAAAAACCTTCAATATTCATCAATGGCAGAATCCAAAAAGAATATCAAGTTCGAATACGATTTGACTTCCATCAGAGATAAAACAAAGTCCGAAATGTATGTTGATTGGGATACTACCACTGATGCTGAAACCAGAGAGATTCTGAATCTACTAGAATCTAGGGGTTTAAAAAGATACTGCACGATGAAACCGACGAAGAACTTGACGGTGGATGATCTCTGTGCAGAGTTTCTGACTAGAGCAAAATCAACAGAAACTGGATTAGAATCTAGAGTCAGAACTTTGGGGAAGAAACGAAGGATAGTTTTATCTATTTCGGAGATTGGTGCAATTTTCAATTTAAGCACTACTGGCGACAATCCGTTTACGTATAAATCATCGGAATATTTGGAGAGTTTCCGGTTGATGGCCAGGAGGACCTACCAAAATACAACGGCAAATTTGAAAAGGCCAATGCTGAAGAGGAAATATAGACTATTGATGCTGATCCTGACCAAGTGTATCTTGGGGGAACAACAAAGTCATGATGGACTAACCAAGCCGAGGATATGCTGTCTGAGGGCTATCCTAGACGGGGCTGAAATCAACTGGGCCAGACTGGTGTATTCAAGGATAATGGAGGAGAAAAAGAAGTTCACCAAGACTCCAGTCACAGACGAGCTGATGAGATGGTCTCTGACCAAGATTGCAAGTATGATGGCAAGGATCACCATCATACTTGAACACAAGGTGGGTACAGACAACCTTGACTGGAGTGTTGGAGTAAAAAAATACACCAGACAGAAGGGTCTGTTGGTAAAAGATGAGAAGCTCTATGGACCAACTGACTCAGAAGGAGATGGAGACATTCCAGCTTCACCTCCAGCTTCTAAGAAAAAGGCTTCCAAAGCCAAGAAGAAGGAGTCAAAGACTGTATTGGTGGATGAGTCCTCGTCTGCTGAGACGGAGGAGGATGTAGAGGAGAGGACAGCTTCCCAAGGGGGAAGTGTCCCAGCTGAGGAGGTTGGTGTATCAGGCCAGATGGAGACGGAGACTGTAGAAGTCTCGTCAGAAGATGAATCAGAAAGAGAAGAAGAAATTAGATCACCTTCATCATCTTCATCCTCATCTGAGGATGGAGTACCTAAATCTCTCTCTTCCCAACCTGGCAATGAAGAGGCAGACAAGGCCGCTGCCTCTGAGCCTCTAAAACGGTCTACTCCCATAAGTCCAAAACAAACACAATCCTCATACGACCCATTCTCATTCCTACCTTCAACCTCATCTGAACCTGATCTCTACCTAAACACACCCAATCCATCAGGAGAGATGGGACCTACTGAGACCTCTCTTCGAATTCTTGGGAAGAAGTTTTTTCTGAGACAAGAATCTACTCTCAAAGACGAGCCTGAGCTTTTGAAGGAGCTTATCGATGTCTATCTGCTAAGAAGACTCAGGCTAGGATCTTTTGAAGAGACAACTATTCTAATAGCTGAGGCAGGAGGCAACAATCTTGCCATCTGGGAAAAGGAGGTTCTCAAGAAGGCGAAACTGAAGTCATTCCAAGATATACTCACTGAAAATACTTTTGTTGATTACATTCTACAACGAGTATATCTTGGAGATGAGACTCCAGAGGAGGTGAAAGCAGCTGAGAAGGGGGAAGAGCAGAGGAAAGAAGAAGTTGTTATTGAGGAGGAAAAGGTGGAAGAAATAATTGGTGGAGCTGCCGATGAGCCAGCTGGGATGGATACAGCTGAGGAGGCACAAACAGAGCAGACTGTTAAGGTGCAAACTGAAGCTGAAATCGAAGAAGTAGATCTAACACCATCTGATGAACAGACCTTGCCCTCTACATCTGCGTCTGTATCCGAAGTGGAAGCTCTGAAAGCAGAAGTTCAAAATCTAAAGACTGCGTGTCTGAATGCTTTCCAACTAGTTCCTAATGTCATCACATCATCAATCAAGGAGAATGTAGAAGCTGCAATTCTAGAGAAAACAATGATTGATCTATACTTCTCCAGTTTGAGACATGAGGAACAAATGACGGAGGTCAAAAAGAAAGTTGCCTAAGAGATGAACTCTCAAGATGAATGGGTAAAACAGTATGTTCGCTCTGCTTATACTGAAATAAGAGACTCTGTTGAGGATCAAGTGAAAGAAGCCTGGAAAGCAAAAGAAGCCTCATTTCATCAAGTGCTGAAGATGCAGCTTGCTCTGGAAAAAGATAGACAGACAACTATCTTGAAAAAATTCGTAGATGATGAATTGCATTTAGCCGAGGTCGGTCAAAAGAAGAGATATGATCAGCTTGATCAAAAGACAGGACTTGTCCGAGAAGAACTCATGGGATACATAGATCAAGTAGCCACTATCTGCAATACCCGATTTGCTGATGTCAAAAAGGGGGAAGATAGTGAGCTCAAGAAAAGAGTTGAGTTGCAAGATGATCAGCTTATGGCACTTAATCTGAGGATAGATGAGCTTTCTGAAGAGTTGTTGAAAGCTGAGGAGGAGAAGAAGAAAGCAGCTAAGGAAAAATCTCAGAGGGCGTTGAGAAGGTTGAAAAGGAGAACCACAGCTGAATCCACTGAGTCTGAGCCTGAACTCGAACTTCCTTCTATGGCTGATCCTGCTCCTACCCTGACTATCAAATCTCCTTCATCGTCTTCTAAATCTACTGGGAAAGCTAAGGCCTCAAGCCAAGTTCAGAAGACCCAGTCTGAGACAGAAGAAGAGGCATGGGTACTTAAAAGGAGAAGGGAGGAAAAAGAAAAATATAAGAGAAGAGAAGCCAAGAGGAGGAGGGAGCAAGAAAAGGCAGCTGGGAAGACGTACGACAGGAAGACGAGGAAGTGGGTGCAGAAATCAAAGAACACAGAAGGAGAAGAAGTCTTTCGCCCATTTCATAGAACAGAAGCTGTGCCCAAGGAAATCCTTCCCATGGACCAACAAGCTAAATGGAGAGCTTATGAAGGGGAATGGATCTTCCTGTTCCACGTCTGCAAGAAGATATCTTGGGGCACAGACGAGAATATTACTTTTCATGAATGGCTGGAGGCGAAAGACCCAAACTTCTATCAGTATCTGATTGACCTTGGAGACGCAGAATTCAATGTAGACATAGTCGCACCACCTTATGCAACCATGTCTGCTCCACTAAAGCAAGACGGCCAGCTAGACAGAGAAAAGGTGAAGCAGATGCTGATCCAGGCTGAGACTGTGGCTGATCTAGCTGAAGGTGGGGAGACACTGAGCCTGAAGAATCGTGTCTTCGACTGGATGACTATTCCAGAAGAAGATAGGTGGTATGATTAAGTCTTACTTTTATTCCTCTGATTATTTGCTGAGAAAGATGAAGATATATGTGGAAATTCTGTGAATAAGTTGTGAATACATCTTTTTGAACTACTCTCACGAAAATTTGAAGTGTTTAACTAACTTGTTACTTATTAACTAACTCTTGATCTAAGTAACTGTTTTATAAACATATAACACTAAATCATCTGAAAACCTCGAATTCTGTCTATGTTTTCTTCCTCGTCTGAATCTGATTCTTGTTCATAGAACGTTACTATTGATCTCTTGATAGTCATCTTATTCAGATCATCTGATATTTTTGTAATGTCATCTGCATCTCTAGACTCAAAGGTAGATTCATCAAATACAACATGTGGTGTTTCTTCCACACACAAGGTTGTCTTATTAAAAACTCTGTATGCTTTAGACACATAAGAGTATCCTAAGAATATCTGATCTGCAATCTTAACATCAAAAGTCTTTAAATGAGATTTTCCATTGTTGTGAAAGAAACACTTGCAACCAAAAATATGAAAATATGAAATTTTGGGAGATCTTCCCTTCCAAATTTCATAAGGGATTTTACATATATTTTTAACAATCAAGCATCTATTTTGGATAAAACAAGCAGTATTAATGGCTTCTACCCAAAACCTATGAGGGGTGTTATACTTAGATAACATAGTCATAGCAGCTTCTTTCAGGGTTCTGTTTCTCCCTTCAACAACTCCATTCTGCTGGGTTGTCCTTGCAGCTGATGTCTCATGAGCTATGTCATCCTCAGTACAATAGTTAGTAACAAGTGTATTGAGGAATTCAGTTCCTGTATCACTTCTGATTTTAACAATACTTAGTCCTTTTTCATTTTGAATTCTTTTGAGAAATTCTGGAATCTTTGTCATAGTCTCGTTCTTCTTGTACAAGAAAATAACCCAGGTGAATCTTGAGAAATCATCTACAATTACCAAGGTGTATTTCCTTCCACTGAAGCTGAGAGGTGTGACTGGACCAAAAAGATCCATATGAAGAAGTTCCAGAATCCTTTCTGAAGAAGGACTATTTATTGTTTTAAAAGGAGTTTTGGTCTGTTTTCCTTTTTTACAAGCATCACAAACATGGTCCTTTGAAAATACTCTATCTGGGAGTCCTTTAACTAAGGATTTCCTTGCAATTTTATTAAGAGTTTTGAAGTTTAAGTGACCAAGACGTTTATGTCATAGCCAGCTTAAGTCATCTGAACTCTTTGCAATAAGACAAGTATCCTTAGGACAACTTTTAAAGTTGGCAACGTAAATGTTACCTTGTCTGACTCCAGCTAATAGTATATTTTCATTGATACCATCTAACACATAACATGCATTATGAGTGAATTTGACACTAAAACCATTATCACAAAATTGTGAGATAAACATCAAATTATGCTATAACCCTTCAACATAATAAACCTCGCTGACTTGGATGTCTCCAATCATCAATGTTCCGACTACTTTGGTTAATCCAAAATTGTTGTCTCCGAACATGACTCTTGGTCAATCTATAGTCTGATGGTTAGAAAGTAGATGTTTCTCATAGGTCATATGCTTTGAACAACCACTATCAATGTACCAGACGACCTCAAGAAGATCTGCCCTTTCTACTATTCTTCTGTCTTCCTGCAATCACAGATTTAAATTTTAGGTACCCTTTGTAACTTGGGTCCTTCCAGGTTAAGTTGATGCTTTGGAATCCAGATAAACATATTTTATATTCCTTAAAACCAATGATTGAAGCTTGCAACCATATCTGTATACCAATATAAGACTGTCAAGATCAATCTTATTCAGCTGATCTATTATGATTGTCTTATATTGTGGTAAGAATGGGTATGATTTGCTCCTTCCATCAAAGCTATTATACTTTGGATAAGACTTTGACCTAGTCTTTGGTTTTGCCTTAGGAACATTTCTCATTGTCTGTATTTTCTTTACAGGAATATCAGGTAAGGTGATTTGTTCTTTAGGTTTTCAAGGACCAAATCTTGTCCCTTCCTTCGATTTAGTAGCTTTGACAAAAACCCTTGGTTTTATAGGATCATCCTTCTTATTTCTATCAAATCCCAAACCTGTCTTATCACTAGACTTCTGTGAAGTACTGAAGATCTTATCTATTGTAGACTGAGTGTTACTAAGAAGTCCTAACTTGAGATTTAACTCTCTGTTAGTCCTTTTATAACTCTCATTCACTGAACAGATACTTGAGAATTTAATTTTTAAAACATTCAATTCTTTTTCCAACTCATCAGTCTTTTCAGATGAGGTATTAGTGATAGTCTTAGGCTGATATTCCCCCTTGAATGAACAGTCTAATTCTTCACTAATCCTAGTCTGACTAACCTTGGTTAGGTTGAGAATTTGATCCTTTAAACTTAAATTTTCGATCTCTACCTGTTTTTATGTAGATAGGGCAGTCTCCAAATCCTTCAGAAGTTTATTTATAAGACTCAGATCTGATTCAGATAGGTTCTCACAATCGTTATCAGAAGAAGAGTAATAGTTTACCTCTTTAGCTATTACATATATATCATCGTCTGATCCAAATCCAAATGAAGATAAGGATGATGATGTCTCTTGAGCTTTTTCTTTTTCAGCTAGAAGTGCTCTCTGGTCTGCATATCTCCTATCACGTTTCTTCCTCTTTTTTTCTTGTTCTCTTGGAGTAAGTTGCGGACAATTATAACTATAATGACCAGGTTTGTTGCAAGTATAGCAAATATCTCCTCTATCTGATTTTGAACTATTATCTTCTCTCCTGATTGGTGATTTGAACCTTCTTGATTGATCCTTCGTTTTATCATTATCTGAATTCTTCTCCTCTCTGTCTGACTTGTAGTTTCGTCGACTTGATCTATTCCTTTTGTTCATTTTGTACTTCATCTTTAGTCTTTCATATCTTTTCATTAGAAGAGTCATTTCTTCCTTGATTGATAGATCTGATGCCCTGGATACTTTTTCAGACTCCTCTTGATGAAGGAATGCAACTGTCTTTCCAAATGTTGACGACTCAGCTTCGTCTTCTTCATCTTCAATTTGAATATCATATTCCAGTGCCTTAAGATGTGAGAACAAGGTATGATGAGAGACTGAGGACAAATTCTGAGTTGCTTTAAGAATATTGTCCTTTTCTCTCCATCTTTTACTCAAGGATCTGAGGATCTTGTTATTGATCTCCTTTTCTGTGTAAGTCTTTCCCAAGTCTGCTGCCTTGTTGAGAAGGTTTGTCAATCTGACATCCAATTGATCAACAGTCTCGCCTTCTTTCATCTTGAAAGTATCAAATGCATGCAACACTAATTGTAGCTTGTTTTTCTTAACTTGATCTGACCCTTCTGATTGCGGTAATTCGGGTAAGCGATATTAAGACAACCAAGTTATCGAACCCAAGGGAAAAGTATGGCTATGAGTCCCTAAAAATGCAAGTTCTCAATGACTATTGTTGCAATTACGGTTTTGAACCAAAAACACAATACAAATGCTAGAATAAAAATCAAACAACACAACACACAATTAATCAAACAAATGGTATGATAGAACAAGTATCAAAAATCAATTGGGGATAGGGGTGCTAGAGATAATATCCATCAAGGAATCAATGATCAACAAGCTATGATTGCATCAAAGTGCCAATCAACTAAGATAGAAAGCATAGAACCATCATGCAATTAAGTCTCCATTAATCACACAATTCCTAATATGATTATACTTAGTGCAACTAATCTCTCAATTAAGAAGCACCCAATTCATACAATCATACACAATTATAACCAGATTAATCCCTAATCACGTTAGCTCAACTCTCGCCTATTGCTAGGGTGATCAAACATTAATATAAAGAGATAAAAATGTATGAAGCACAATGAGAATCACAAGTAGGGTACTAACTATCTCAATTGATCAACAATCATCAACAATCATAGCACAAGGGAATCTTCAGGGTACTAACTATCTCAATTGATCAACAATCATCAACAATCATAGCACAATTGGAGAATCAAATCATCCTCAATTTCAACTATCCCAAGCACAAGTGAATTAGCCTATGGAGCAAATTGCAAAATCCATGGGTACAAAATCTAATTGCATCAATTCACTCTCATCACCTTCACACACATTAGTCAATGTTTTCCACATTTCCTTTGTAGTTTTGCACCTTTTAACTTTTTAGATCCAATCTTTACTGAGTGTCTCTATTATCTCAGTTCTTGCCACTTGATCTAAGTTGTGAATCTTCCTTTCGTCATTTGTCAAATCAGCACCTTTCTTTTCTCGCCTAACCTTTGATTCTGAAGTTCCAGTTCCATCACTTACACCTCCATGATAGAATTTTATGGGACCTTCTTCTAGAACTTCTTCCATTCGATCATGAATCACTTTCAGATGATTTTCCATCCTAAATTTCCAGTAATCATAATCTTCAATGGAGAATTCTGGTAGACTCCTATTTTTCTTACTCTTGATCATAGACATAGTGAATCAAGAAACACAACAGAGACTTATTAGTAATGTTAGTGAATTGAAAAATAGATAAAATGATCTAAACACAATTTCAGAAACTTCATGACCACATATATATCAGAAATAGCTTAACACTGCTCTGATACCACTTGTTGGTCCCTAGATTGAGTGGTTTTTAAGAGTTTGAATGTCCTTCTAGAGATAATCTAGAAGGGGGGTTGAATAGATTATCTAAACATTTTGAAATTCAGATTATCAATCAACTTGCAAACCCACAAATCAAAGTATTCAGCGGAAATGAATTTATACTCAATCTTTAAAGGATCTAAAGTATTCTGAAATATTGTTTTATCAAATTGTAAGTAATAACAGAAATTGAAAAATGAAACAAAATACACCAAATTTATAGTGGTTCGGATCGAAAGATCCTACGTCCACACTCCTCCTTCAACTTGAAGAAGGGCCTCGACTCACTTACTTTCTTCCTTTCTTACTTACTTATAGATTACAGTAACTATCTTCAGCCTTACAAGTTTTCTTCTTTGAATTCTGAAAATATGGCTTGAAGATATGAATGATAGTGTTCTACAAACACTATGGGAAACTATGAACGTCAAGTGCGTTCTTGTGTGTATGTGAACTTGTTTGAGTGCTTTTTGTGTGTTACAAAAGTTGCTTGTGTATCTGAGAGAATGCCAAAGTTATTCTATTCTAATTACTAGATCTATTTATAGAGAACTGTTGTTGGCAGTTGTAACTTCCTCGCTGATTCTTTTCTTGTTAGTTACAACTAACTAACTGAATCTTGTAACTTTTTCTTGATTAGTTGTAATTGTTCTTAAAACTGCTTGATTTTTCTAATACTTGTTCACCGTCTTCTTTACTCATCTTTAGACGCGGTCCACCTCGTCTCTGTCTTGCTTTTTAGTCTTGGTGTTTGTCGTCTGTTGCCTTGTCTTTGATCTTTGACCTCGTCTTTCTCTATCTTTGTGTATTTGTCTTCATCTGATTCATTGTGCTTGTCTTCGCCTGGTCTCTTATACTTATCTTCATCTGATTTCTTGTACTTTGTCTATTTCATGTTCTCACTACATCAGCTGGCTATACAAAGTTTTCAGCTGGTCATCCTATTTTACATTTAACTCATCAAAACTAAATACATTATTTAAATAGACTAAGTCTCATACCTTCATGTAACTAGTACCTAAAGACGTTCAACTCAGCTGGGGTTTTTAAAGAATAATTCATCTGAAAATTTTTGAAATTGATGAATTGTGAGAGTATTTTTGAAAACATTTTTGAAAAACAAGAGTTTTGGTTTTGTTCAGATAAAGAAGGTTTTCAGATGCAAAGGTTTAAACTGATCTAACAATGTTGACTGAATTTGTTCCTGGAGATACACAAACTTGAGAAACCATTAGTAATTAGAGTAAGTCAGACAAGATACACAAACTCATCTGATCTTAAGAAAATTTGTTTATTATCGTGTCCTTGTCTGATTTACTTGATGTCCGATAAGAAAATATCATATCAGATAAGGTCAATATGACTAATTCTTGATTCTTGATTCCTTAGAGAGGAGATCAATGATATCAGCTCTATGATTGCCCTTTGACACTTATCAAGTCTGATAATTCTTTCTAGACAAGTTAAAGAAAGCGAGATAGAGAGAAAATACAAGATAAAAATAATAGAGAATTATAGATCAACTAGAGATGCATCAAGTAAACCTAACTCTAAACACAACTCTTTAAACCTAGACTCAGCTAATGATTTAGTAAGTATATCAGCTCTTTGTAATTCGGTTGCTATTTTTTCTAATCTAATGTCATTTTTCTCAACATGATCCCTAATAAAATGATGCCTAATATCTACTTGCTTACACCTAGAATGCAAAACAGGATTATATGTCTTTGCAATGACACTACTACTATCACAGAAAATAGGCACAGATGATGTGTGAATATTATAGTCCCTAAGCTGCTGACTAATCCAGAGAAGCTAAGAGCAACAACTTCCAGCTGCCATGTATTCAGCCTCAGTTGTGGAGGTAGCAACAGAAGTTTGTTTCTTAGATAACAAAGAAATTAACTTGTTGCCTAAAAATTTACAAGTTCCAGACGTGGACTTCCTATCAATTTTGCAACCTCCAAAATCTGAGTCTGAATATCCAGATAGCTCGAAGTTGTCATCAGATGGGTACCACAACCCAACCTGCAGAGTTCCTTTTAGATACTTTAGGATTTTCTTAGCTGTCTCCAGATAAGACTTCTTAGGATTTGATTGAAACCTTGCACACTGATTGGAGTGTATAGGGCAAGAGCTTTTAAGACCAATCGCAAATTATTGAACCCAAGGGAGAAAGTATGCAAACAAGGCCCTAATGATATGAGTTCTAGGTGACTAGAGTTGCAACAAGGTTTTGGACTAAAATCAATACAAAATTAGCAAGAATTTAAAAGGCTAAACTATGCAAGCAATATATCAAACACTTAATATGCAATATCAAACAAGCTAAAATCAATGGGAGAATGGGGTGCAAAGGATAATCTCCATCAAGGAATCCATGATTAACAAGCAATAATTGTATCAAAATGCAAATCAATCAAATTAGAAAGCATAAACCATCATGAAATTAATCCTCCATTAAAAACACAATGCCTAATGCGAACATTCTTAGTCTTTCTCATTTCTCAATGTAGAAATCCCCAATTCGTACAATCATGCAAAATTGCAACCCGATTAACACCTAATCACGTTAGCTCAACTCTCGCCTATTGCTAGGGTGATCAACCATTAATCAAAAGAGACAATTTTCCATGAAGCACAATTAAGTATCACAATTAGGAAGCAATCTAATTCAATTGATCACAATCATCAACAATTATAGCATGAGGCAATCACTTCATCCCTAATTTCAATTATCCCAAGCACAAAGCTATTAGCCCATGGTGCTACAAGCAAAAGCCATTGGTAGAAAATCTAAGAAAGCAATTGAATCACAAATCAACACAAACAACGAATTAAAGAGAGAAAAAGGTAAGAACATCACCAATTGATCTTCAATATACAAAAATAGGAATGCTTGAGTCTTTTACAACACTTGAATTCTCCTTCTCCACTCTCAATTACAACTTGAATCTTCAATTTCAAACGATCAAAATGCTAATCTATGGATTACAAACTTGAATCTATGCTAATTCTAACAATCTAGGGCAATTACAATGGAAATCAAGCTACAAACTAAGAAATTCGCCAAAGGAACCACCTGGAAACTGCTCTAAACTGCTATGATCAATTTATGCTCTGTTTTGGCTTCAAATGGCTTAAAAACTGAATTTTCCGATTTTTGGGGTCCCTCGACTCGAGCTTGAGGCCCTCGAGTCGAGGTTTGAGAGTCGCTAACACGCTTTCATAATTTTTCACCTGCCTCGAATCGAGGCTCAGCCCTCGACTCGAGGAGCTTACCTTCTCTCCTAGAGTCGAGACAGTCGCTTTTTCAAAATTATCTTCCCTCCAGCACCATCCTCAACTCAAGGTCCATGCTGCCTCGACCCTGGCTCGAGACCAGGGCTCCTTTTTCGAGCGGGGCTTGGGCCCCGACCCCCGTTTTCGTCCGATATATTTGTCTCTTCATTCTAAGCACACCGGTACTCTCGAATTGGCAAAATTCCACCGAATTACCTGCAAAATGAACGAAAATCATCAAAAACTCACCAAGTAATACTTTTTAGGCAAATAAGTGATACTCTACACATTTATGCACAAAAATCAACACTTTGATCACTTTTTGCACTCAAATTAGCCCTAAAAATATGCATCAATTCACTCCAATCACACACACCCCAACTGCAAAGGCTATATCGGGCCTACTTGCAGTGAGATACAACAAGGATCCAATCAGTCCACGATACTCCGTTGCATCTGTGGGTATCCCGTTCTGAATCTATAGAGAAGTTAGTAGCCATAAGTATTATAACTTCTCTACTAGTAATCATCCAAAATCTATCTATGAGGTCCTTTACATACTTAGTCTGATGTATGAAAATCCCTCTGCTTGTCTGTTTAATCTGCAAGCCTAGAAAATATGTTAGTTCTCCCGCCATAGACATTTCAAACCTGTTTTTCATGAGATCACCAAATTCTTCACACAATATCAGATTAAGTGAACCAAAAATAATATCATCTACATAGATTTGAACTAGTAAAATATTACCATCAACTTCTTTTCTAAACACTGTTCTATCTATCTTTACTTTAAAAAATCCACTTGATACCAAGAATTCAGATAGAGTATCATACCAAGCACAAGGTGTTTGTTTCAGCCCATATAGTGCCTTGTTGAGTTTATAGACTTTATTATTTGTCCTAAACCCAGGAGGCTGTTCTACATAGACTTTCTCAAGCAACACACCATTCAAGAAGGCAGACTTGACATCCATTTGAAAGACTTTAAAACCCAGGCAGCAAAAGTTAAAAACAATCTTATTGCTTCTAATCTAGTGACAAGAGCATAGGTCTCATCATAGTCTATCCCCTCAGACTGTGAGTAACCTTGTGCTACTAGTCTAACCTTATTATGAATAATAACATAATTTTCATCAGTTTTATTTTTGAAAACCCATTTGGTGCCTATAATTTTTCTATGAATGGGTCTATCCACTAGCTCCCAAACATTTTGTCTTTCAAATTGATGCAGTTCTTCTTGCATGGTTATTACCCAGCTTGGGTCAGATAAAGCCTCCTCAATAGACTTAGGCTCAAGGAGTGATACATAACAACTGAACATACTTTGAGAATCCAACATAGTTCGTGTCTGAATACTACTTGAAGGATCCCCAATGATCTGATCAGCTGGATAATAACTCCTCATCCTTTTGCTTATTTGAGTTGAAGTACCCTCATCAGCTGTCTCAGAAAGTAACTCATCTTGTTCAGCCGGAGTAGACATTCCCCCTTCATCTGCTGACTTTGTCTAATCAGATGATGTTAGAGGAGTCTCCTCAGATGGAACAAATAGAGGAGTTTCATTCTGATTCTCAGATGAGAGTTCTTCATCATCTGAATCTGAATCAAAACTAGGAAGATAGGTTTTCCTCTGTTTAGTTTTGTTTAGTTCAATTCTATCTAAACCATTAGGGATTTGATCTACCTTATCTGAGAAAATATGAATTTTATCAAACACCACATGAGGAGTTTCTTCCACACAAAGAGTTGTCTTAATAAAGACTCTAAATGCCTTGGAGGTGCTAGAATATCCTAAGAATATTCCATCAGCTGCTTTGGCATCAAATGTCTTGAATTTAGACTTTCCATTGTTGTGAATAAAATATTTACAACCAAAAGCACAAAAGTAAGAGATTCTTGGAACTTTACCTTTCCACAGATTCTGGGTATAGCAAGTTGTATTGATTGCTTCTGCCCAGAACCTCTGTGGAGTTCCATACTCGGCTAACGTGCTTCTAGCTGCTTCTTTGAGTGTTCTATTTCTTCTTTCCACGACTCCATTTTGTTGTGGTATTCTGGCTAATGATGTCTTATGTACTATTCCATTCTCAGCAAGATAATTAGATAAACAGGAATTTAAAAACTCAGTGCCCTTATCACTCCTTATTTTAACAATATTAACACCTTTTTAATTTTGTATTTATTTGAACAAATCTGGGATCTTGTTCATCGTCTCATTTTTCTTGAAAAGAAATAGCACCCAAGTATATCTTGAATAGTCATCCACGACTACTAGGGTGTATTTCCTTCCACTAAAGCTGAGAGGTGAAACTGGTCCAAACAAATCCAAATGAAGGAGTTGTAATACTCTTTCAGATGAAATTATGTTAATACTCTTGAAGGAGTTCCTTGGTTATTTACCTTTTTGGCATGCATCACATTTAAGATCATTAGAGCACAGTTTTTCAGGCAGTCCTTTAATAAGATTTTTCTTAGCTATCTTGTTAAGGGTCTTGAAGATCATTAAGGGTCTTGTTAAGGCAGTCCTTTTTTACTAAGCCTCTTGTGCCATAGCCAACTGAGGTCATTTTCACCCTTAGCAACCAGACATGTATCTTTAGGACAACTATTTGTTGGTCCCGGAAAGTTGAGTTGATTAAAACCTTGAGAATGCTTTCTAGAACAAAATCTAGAAAGGGGGGGTTTGAATAGATTTTGTAGATTTTTCAAATCTTCCAAAACCAATTCAAAATATCAGATTGAGCACAGCGGATTAAGAATAAAATCCCAACTTCTTATAAGATCAAAAGCAAGGTTGAAATACTGATTTTAGTTAAGATTCTGAATAGAACTCTTGATGTAACACAATTGTAAAATAAACAGAAACTAAAGAAAGCAAGAAATAACACCAGGATTTATAGTGGTTCGGATTTTAAAATCCTACATCCACTCTCCTTCCTCAATTCGAAGAAGGGACTCTGCTTACTACTTACTTTCTCACTTCCAGCTTACAACTTACAACTTGTACAAATCTTCAAATCTTCAATCTCCTAGACTCTTCTTCTAGAAATCTAACTGTTACAGTGTATATTGAATTTTGAAGATTACAGGAAAAGTGTTCTAAAAACACTTAGAACTTTTTGAAACTCTCTAGAAAATCTTGTGAAATCTGAATAGTGAATTGTGTAAATCTAATATGCATAAGTGTTATCTCTATATATAAAAAATGAAAAACCTAGACCTATATATAAGTCTGAAAAGTCAGTTAATTTGTTAGTTAGTTCTAACAAACTTGAAACTGCTTAACAAACTTAATCTTGAAAACTGCTTAACACCTCGGCTGATTCTTCCTACTCGTCTGCAGCTGATTTGGTGAAGATTAGCCTTTCTTATTCTACTCAGCTTATCTTGACCTCGTCTGAGCTCTTCATATTTGTCTCCTGCAGATGACTAGACTTGAGCTTGTCTCCAGATGACTTGTCATTCCTCGTCTCCAGATGACTTGAACTAATCTTGACCTAGTCTGATCAACTTCGTACTAGAACTTAGTCTTCAGTTCTACATTATAGTCTGCTCATCTGGAACAGTCTTTTAACTCATCAAAACAATCTTGGTCTAACAATTTCCCCCTTTTTGATGAAGTTAAAACCTACAAGAAAGAGACACACTCACAGCTGAAATTAGTTTAGAGTTAATCAAGGTTAATCAAATAGATATATCAGAACACACTTTCACTTTAATCAGATTCACAAATAAAAAAAATTATTTAAGTCTTTTAGACTTTTTCACAGAAGTAAAACTTTTAAGTCTTAGAAAAAAAATTTAGACTTAGAAAGTTTTGAAAATTTTAGACTTAGAAAAATTTTGAAAATTTCAAGACTTAGAAAATTTTGAAAATCTTCAGATGAATAATACTTCTAAGAACAATAAAAATTTTAAACAGAAAAACAACTTTTAGAAGTAAACCAAATCAATCACAGTATATTCATATTGGATTTACAATGATTTACAAAGAACATAAGAAAAAGATAAGGAAAAGGAAAAAAAAATCCTGTTTCTATTAGACTCCCCACTGGTCTTCGTCTGGAATCATCAGCCAGTTGAATACACGCCTCCTAAGCTGCTTCAGGTCATCTCCTTGTACAAGTCCAGACTCAGCCTCTGCTTTCTTCAAAATTCCCTTGACCCAGTCTAGGTCTAGGGATCCATCTGATTTCTTTGCAGGGATGTCATACTCGAAAGGTGGAGAAATCAGGTTGACGTTGAATTCTGCATCAGCTTCTTCTAGCAGCCTAGCATAGAAATCTCCATCTACCTTTTCCATCCATTCGTGCCAAGCCAAGTCTGGGTCTTGCTGAGTTGCTCCGGGGCCTTTGAGAATATACCAGAAGTATATCCACATACCCTCAAGATTCTTCTTTCTATATTCATCTCTATATTTTCCAGCAGCCAGCTTAGGAGGAGCAGACGTGGTATGAAATGGTCTGAAGTTCCCGCTGCTCTGATCCTTGATTAGCCATTTACGCTCAGCAGCACTCCAGAAGACATTGGAGTCTTTCTTCTTCTTTTGCTTCTTCTTCTCCTTCTTACTGTAAAATTCCAACTCTCTCTTTATTCTTTTGATCGGCTCATCTGAGAGATTGGAATAGTCGGCTTCCCTCTTACCTTTCCCTTTAGCAGCAGCCCTGGGGATGATTTCGGCTGATCTGGGCTCAGCGACTGCTACTTCCTTTCCTTTACCCTTGGCTCCTTCAGATTCAGATTCTTTGATCTGAGCCAAGAGTTTCTCCGTCCTCTCCTCTTCTTCCTTCCTCCTCTTCTCCTCATCTTCCTTCACAGCCTCTTCTAGTTGACTTACCCTCAACTGGAGTGCAGCCAGCTCATCTGATTTGATTCGAGCTTCTTCCCTGGCTGCCTCCAGATCAGCTGTGTTGGCCTTAGTGCCTAGTTCTCTCCTGGTCTCCTCGACCACAGCTGTGAGAGCTTGTCTCTTTTCCGCCTCAGCTGTGAGGGCTTGTCTCTTTTCTGCCTCAGCTGTTTCCCCCTTTTTAACTTCAGCAGCCAAGTCTGAAAGTTTAGCTTCCAAATTATTGCACTTGACTCTGAAGTCTGAGTGGTCTACAGCCAACTCATTCACAACCAGCTGATTATAACCCATCACTTCCTCCTTCAATGTCCTCATCTCCTCCTCCATAGATTTCACTTTACCAGCCAGCACAGAGTTAGTGACATTTACAATTTTATCAAATAAAGTTACCTCAACTTCTCTCATGCTGGCTAGCATTGTGTCCGTTCTGACTTTGACCATCCTCCTTGTCCTCCTTTCCATCTTTCTTCTGAATGTAGCATTGATTTTCTTTTCGACAAGGGTCAGGATGGAGGAGATGGCAGTGGTTGGGCTTAAATTAGTGTCATCATCCTCAGTTGAGGAGTCAGACGAGGAAGGTGTTGGTTCTGGTTGAGTAGATGGGAGAGGAATATCTTGTGTTTGAATAGTAGGAAGAGAAGAGTAGGATATTATTGGGATTGGTGAGGTTTGGACTATGGGAGAAGGTATTTGTTCGGATGAGGGTGGGGTGGGATTTTCAGGTGGTGGTGATGATGGTAGAGGTGGGAAATCAGTTTGGACTGTTGGGATTTGGATTGTAGGGATTTGGACTGTAGGCTGTTGGAGAGGCTCGAGGTACCAGCACTGGGATACCCCTTCATCGCTGTTTGGGTGGTGGGAGTTCGAAGCCGAGGCAAAGGCTCGAAATGCCAGCTGGGGCATTTCTTCATTGCAGTGGGGAGAAAGTTGAGGAGATGGAGAAATACTTATACCCGCCTCGGGATCGGGAGAGAACAGACTTCATCGGTTGGGAGAGAGGAGCCTCCGGTGACCAACCTCGGCTGCTATCTCAAGGACGGGACCTCCTCTCGGTAGCAGGATTGATGGATCCATCTCGCTGTTCGGAGCTACCAGACTTGGTGGATCCTTGAACTCGGGGCTGCTGCGTCTTGGCCTCCTCACCAAGGGAAGTTCTCGCTTCCTCTTCTTCCTCTTCATCTCGAGGCAACCTTGGCGAGAGCAGCGGATGAGCTTTCCCCCTTCTTCTTCTCCGAGGCTTTCACCAGCCTCCTCTTCCTCCCTCTGGACCACGGGGACAAGAATGGCCCGGTTCTTGAGTTGGAAGATCCTGAGTGGCGACCTCAGCTGTTGCCTCCTCATGTCCCTCTGCTTCGACCTCGACTGGAGCCACCTCAACTTGTTCAGCAGTTGGACCCCGACCCTCTCACCTGCAGCCGCTTGGCCCTCGAGCCTCGGCCGCATCAGACTCATCATCCGAGTCTGGAATTCCTCCCAGTCTGTCATCCTTTGTGAGGATGCCCTTCTGTTTTGAATACTTTTTAGTACCTATTCTCCAGTCAGCCTCCCTATTCAGCCCTTCAATCAAAACAGTAATTTTATTGAAGAGACTGACTGTAGAAGTAGGAACCCAGCCCTCTGCATTTGACTTGAAAGTCAATCGCTTCTTCTCCTCCCTGAGCTTGAACAAAAGCAAATCCACCCAGTTCACTTGCACTCCATCCAAGATGGCTCGCATCACGCACAATCTGGGTTTGGTTAACCCATCATGTGAGCTCTGCTCACCCAGCACCGCCTTTGTAACCACAGTCATCAACAACCGAAACTTCCTTCTCAACAGGTTCTTCTTCAAATCCCTGCGAGTTCCCCTGTAACTAACCCTCGCCATCATATCGAAGGATTCTTCCCAACTATCCTCCTTATACGTCAATGGATTTACTCCCTCCATTGACGTGTCGAATATCCTAGCAATGTTTTGCCTGGAATAACTTAGTGTTGTCCCATCCACAGATGTATCAAACCCATCCTAGGTATCCTCCATTCTGGCCAAAAACTCTGCTCCTAACAGATCCGCCCGTTACATTCTCATTGGGAGACTTCATTGAAAGGAAACCTCGAGTTGTGAGGCTTCAAGAAGGCGAAGAATCTCTGCAGATTCTGGGTCATTGGTGGTTTCAAAATCAACATACATTTCCGCTTTCAAACGATTTTTAAAATATTCCTCATTCATTTTGAAATGAGAAATATTTGTGGAAATGTATGTGGGTTTATAAGATTTGGTAGTTTTTGAAGAAGATGCCATTGGAAGTTTTTGTGAATTTGTAAAGAGTTTGACAAAATATGCAGGTTTTCTGAGTATGGAAAGAAAAGGTTTTAGGGAAGAAGAAGATGTATTTATAGGGGGGAAAATTGGAAAGAGAAACCGCCATTTTTGAAAATATGAATTAATCTCAGCCATTTATTCAAAAAAAAATTTTACTGAGTATTAATCAACGGTTAAAAACTAAGATAAACGATTAGGATTCAGCGCGTGAAATGCAATCACCTTTGGAATGCGTAAATAGTTACTTTATAGACTGTTGATTTGACCGATATAGGTTACTTTATTCAGAGAAGTAAGTATACCTGACGTCAGCCACGTGATATCTTACTTCAACTGAAGGTTTTCTAAACAGATGGGTTTGAAAAACAGATCAGCTTAAAAACAGATAGGTTTTAGAAAGTCATCTGATAGAGTAACCTGTCTGATCCTGAAAACCAACAATTTAAATTTAACTTTTTAGCATTTTTCAAACCAGGTTTAAACAAAACACATTTAGATTTAATTTTTCTAAACAAATTTTTAAGAAACAGATCAGACTTAGGTTAAGAATAAAGAAGTTTGAATAAAAGAATGAAACAGTGTTATCTGAGACCTGTTCCTGCAAAAACATAAGCTCAAAGAAAACCATCAGAAGCTTAAGGTAAATCAGATAGGATGAAATAGTCATCTGTTTTCTTCAGGAGTTCAGCTGAATATTATGTCCTTGTCTGATTTACTCAATGTCAGATAAGTAATTATCAATTCAGATAAGGTCAATATGACTAATCCTTGATTCTTGATTCCTAAAAGGAGATCAATGATATCAGCTACCTGATTGCCCTTTGACACATATCTAGTCTGATAATTCTTTCTAGACATTAATTTAAAGAAAGGAAAAGGAATAAGGAAACAAATGTACACAATTAGAAATCAGCTAAAGATGCATCAAGTAATCCTAATTCTAAACACATTTCTTTGAACCTAGACTCAGCTAATGGTTTTGTAAGAATGTCAGCTTTTTGTGATTCAGTGGCAATTTTCTCAATTCTAATGTCATTCTTTTCAACATGATCCCTAATGAAATGATGCCTAATATCTATATGCTTGCATCTAGAATGTAAAACAGGGTTGTAAGTCATTGCTATTGCACTATACCTATCACAGTAAATAGGAACAGCTGATGTTTGAATATTGTAGTCTCTAAGCTGTTGACTAATCCAGAGGAGTTGAGAGCAACAACTTCCAGCTGCCATGTACTCAGCTTCAGTTGTGGAGGTGGCAACAGATGTTTGTTTCTTAGATAACCAAGAAATTAATTTGTTGCCTAAGAATTGACAAGTTCCAGAAGTGGATTTTCTATCAATCTTACATCCTCCAAAGTCTGAATCTGAAAAACCTGATAGCTCAAAGTTGTCATCAGCTGGGTACCATAACCCTACTTGCAAAGTTCCTTTGAGATATCTAAGAATTTTCTTAGCAGTCTCCAGATGAGTTTTCTTGGGATTAGACTGAAATCTTGCACATACCCCAACTGCAAAGGCTATGTCTGGCCTACTTGCAGTGAGATAAAGAAGAGATCCAATCAGTCCACGATACTCCGTTGCATCAGTGGGTATCCCCTGCTCATCTGAATCCATTGAGAAGTTAGTTGCCATAGGTATTTTGACTTCTCTGCTAGTAATCATTCCAAATTTCTCAATCAGATCCTTAGCATACTTAGACTGATGTAAAAATATACCCTTTCTCATCTATTTAATTTGTAAGCCTAGAAAGTATGTCAATTCTCCCATCATTGACATTTCAAACCTGTTTTTCATGAGAAAGCTAAACTCTTCACACAATTTCAGATTAGGTGAACCAAAAATTATGTCATCTACATAAATTTGAACTAGTAAGATGTTGCCATCTACTTCCTTTCTAAACAAAGTTCTATCAATCTTACCTTTGGAAAAACCATTTGATGTTAAGAAATCAGATAGAGTATCATACCAAGCTCTGGGAGCTTGTTTCAGTCCATATAGAGCTTTGTTGAGTTTATAGACCTTGTTATTGATCTTAAACCCAGGAGGCTGCTCTACATAGACCTCTTCAAGTAACACACCATTAAGAAAAGCAGACTTAACATCCATTTGAAAAACTTTGAAAGACTTATATGCAAAGAAATGCCAAGAACAATCTTATTGCCTCTAATCCGCAATCGGAGCATAGGTTTCATCATAGTCTATTCCCTCGGTGTGAATAACCTTGTGCAACCAGTCTTGCCTTATTTCGAACAATAATATTGTTCTCATCTGTTTTATTTTTAAACACCCATTTGGTGCCTATAATGTTTCGTGTAAGGGTCTTTCCACTAGATCCCATACATTTTGTCTTTCAAATCGATGCGCTTCTTCCCGCATGGTCATTATCCGATTTGGGTCCGATAATGCTTCCTCAATAGACTTGGGTTCAAGAAGCGAGACATAACAATCGAAAAGACTTTCGAGTCTAACATCATTCGTAATACGCACACAACTAGATGGATCTCCTATAATCGATCGGATGGATGATAGCTTCTCATCCTTTTGCCTATATGAGAAGAAGTATCCTTATCTTGAGTTTCAAGAGGCAACTCCTCCGACTCTTCCTCACCGACGTTCCCCTTCTTCATCACCGACTCGTCCGATCGGTGATGTCAAAGGTGTCCGATCTCGAAGGAGAGTCGATCGAAGTTGTCTTCGATTATCGATGGGGATTCTTCTTCATCCGATTCCCGAGTCAAGAGTAGGTAGATAAATAGTTCTATGTTTAGTCTTGGATAATTCAATTTTATCTAGATTTTCAGAAATTTGATTCACTTTATCTCGAGAAGGAATACAACTCATCAAAAACAACATGAGGAGTTTCCTCCACACAAAGGGTTGTCTTGTTAAAAACTCTAAATGCCTTTGAAGTATTAGAATATCCTAAGAATATTCCATCAGCTGCTTTAGCATCAAAAGTTCTTAACTTAGATTTCCCATTGTTATGAATGAAACACTTACAACCAAAAGCTTTGAAGTATGAGATCCTTGGAATCTTACCCTTCCAAATCTCATAAGGAGTCTTACCCTTATCTTTGACAACTAAGCACCTGTTCTGAGTATAGCAAGCTGTGTTGATAGCTTCTGCCCAGAACCTATGAGGAGTATTATACTCAGCCAACATGCTCCTTCAAAGTTCTATTCCTTCTTTCAACCACTCCATTTTGTTGAGGAGTCCTTGCTGAAGATGTCTCATGTATAATTCCAAACTCATTGAAGAAGTTAGATAAACAAGAATTCAAAAATTATGTACCCTTATCACTTCTGATTTTAATAATATTAACTCCCTTCTCATTCTGAATTTGTCTGAACAGATCAGGAATCTTGTTCATAGTCTCATTTTTCTTGAAAAGAAATATAACCCAAGTGTATCTAGAGAAGTCATCTACTACAACAAGAGTATATTTCCTTCCACCGAAGCCGAGAGGTGTAACAGTCCAAACAAATCCAGATGAAGGAGTTGCAACACTCTTTCGGATGAGGAGGAGTTAATACTCTTAAATGAGTGTCTAGGCTGTTTACCTTTTTGACAAGCATCACATTTAAGATCAGTTGATAAAAGTTTTCAGGTAATCCCTTAACAAGGTTCTTCTTAGCCGACTTACTAAGGGTCTTGAAATTCGAGATGACTAAGCCTTTTATGCCATAGCCGGTGACATTTTCTCCACCCTTAGCCATCGACAAGTATCTTGGGAACAACTATTAAAATTGGCCACATAGACATTACCCCGTCTCAAGCCGTTAATAGTACCTTATCCGAGGAATTATCCAAAATATCACATGTATCCCTTGAAAATTTTACAAGAAAACCTTTATCACAAAGCCGAGAAACAGATAATGATTATGTTTCAAACCTTCAACAAAATATACCTCAGATACCTGAATATCCTTGATAATCAAATTACCTACACCTTTAGTCTGACCACAATTATTATCACCAAATAAAACTCTTGGACCATCAATACTTTGAAAATTTGATAATGACTTCTTGTTATGGGTCATATGTTGTGAATACCCACCGTCAATGTACCATATTGAAGCTAAGATCTCTTCTTTAAGTGATGATCCCCGTGAATCCCTGTGAAACAGATTAGTTTTGAGGTACCCTAGTGATCTTGGGTCCTTTTGGGTCAAGAATCACTTTAGGAATCCAAACAAACATCTCATCCGCAGACAATAAGTCGACTCAGATTTTTTTGCCAAATCTGTCTACAATAATATCATTTTTAAATGACAACTTGTTGTATTCAGATTGGGTAATTTTCCTAAACTTAGGAAATGTAGGATAGCATTTGCTCCTTCCATCAAAAGAATTATAATAAGAAAATCTTCTTATTTTGGTTCTTGGATTCCTTCTAGTCCGATAGGAATTCTTCTATTTGAATTCTTGGTTTTTGATCGAAAGTCGTAGTCCTTATCTCGACTAGTTGGTTTCCATGGACCAATTTTAATATTCTTTGATTGAACAGATGCTTTCACAAATTTCCTAGGTTTTTGAACATCGATTTATTGTTCCTATCATAACCAAGTCTGTCTTATCATGAGATTTCGAGAAGTATTAAAGATATGATCTATTACCGATTGTGAATTATTGTGACTAATTTTGAAGACAAGCTTCTCATTGTCTTTCTTAATTATTTCATTTTCAAAGACAGACTACTTCAAATTTATCTTTTAAAGTTTTCAGTTCATTTTCTAGCCTTTCAGGTAAGCTGGCTGATGTACTAGCTTCAGTCTGATGAAAACATTCCCCCTTGAATGTTTCCTCAGTCTCTAAGTTGTTCTTCACCTGCTTGCCTTTATTTAGAATTTGAATCTGATCCTTTAAAATTAAATTCTCTGTCTCCAGCTGTTTATAAGCAGCTAAAGATGTCTTTAAATCTCTCAATAACTCATGAATAATAGTTTGGTCATGATCAGATGCAGACTGACAAGAATCATTATATGAAGATGAATAGTAAATTACCTCATTAGCCATGAGACAGATCTCATCATCTGATCCAAAATCAGATGAGGATGATGATGATTTCTTTGGCTCTTTTTCTTCAGCCAACAAAGCTCTTTGATCTGCAAATCTCCTGTCTCTTTTCTTCCTCTTCTCTTCCCTTTCTTTAGGAGTCAGTTGAGGACAGTCATAGCTGAAATGTTCTGGCTTGTTGCAAGTATAGCAAATGTCACTCCTATCTGATCTGGGACTGGAAGTATTTCTTCTAACAGGTGATCTGTATCTTCTTGTCTGGCTCTTGTTTTTGTCATCATCTGAAGATTTGTCTACCTTCCTCTCTGATCTGGATCTTTGTCTATCTCTACCTACAAATCTCAATTTATTTCTCTTATACTTCATTCTCAATTTATCATACCTTTTTGTAAGTAAAGCCATCTGCTCTTTCAAGGATAGATCAGCTCCTATAGCCTCTGTTGACACCTTGTCTTCTTTACTGACAAAGGCAACAGATTTGGATGAGGTGCTTGACTCCATCTCATCTTCCTCATCTTCTATCTGGATGTCATATTCTAAAGCTTTAAGATGAGAAAATAAAGTATGGTGAGTAATAGAGGATAAATCTTGAGTTGCTTTAAGGATATTGGATTTTTCCGTCCATCTCTTGGTTAATGATCTCAGAATCTTGTTGTTAATCTCCTTTTCTGAATAATTCTTTCCAAGGTCAGCTGCTTTGTTTAGAAGATTGGTCAACCTCATATCAAACTCGATCTACTGAGACTCATTTTCCTTCATCTTGAATGTTTCAAATGTATGCACTCGATCGTAGCTTGTTCTCCTTCACTTGGTCGATCCTTCACAAACATTAGCTAAGGTTTGCCACATTTCTTTTGGCTGTTTTACATCTTTTAACCTTCTCTATCCAATCTTTACTCAAAGTCTCTATGATTTCGGTTCTAGCTACTTGGTCAAGATTGTGGACCTTCCTTTCATCATTAGTCAATTCAGAACTCTTCTTCTCTTGCCTAGTTCTTGATTCAGCTGCCTCTGCTCCAGTGCTGGTGCCTCCATGGAAAAACTTTATAGGACCTTCCTCAAGAACCTCTTCCATTCTATCATGAATGGCCTTTAGATGATTTTCCATCCTAAATTTCCAATAATCATACTCTTCAATTGAAAATTCAGGCAGATTCCTGGACTTATTACTTTTACCTGATGACATGATGAAACAAAGACAAAATACTCCACAAAAGCTTATTAGTAGCACTGTTAGGAATGAAAGAAAATGAAGAAAATCAAGATAATTTCAGAATCTTGTTTAAGACCTAAAATCAATATCAGAACAGCTTAACACTGCTCTGATACCACTTGTTGGTCCCGGAAAGTTGAGTTGATTAAAACCTAGAGAATGCTTTCTAGAACAAAATCTAGAAAGGGGGGGTTTGAATAGATTTTGTAGATTTTTCAAATCTTCCAAAACCAATTCAAAATATCAGATTGAGCACAGCGGATTAAGAATAAAATCCCAACTTCTTATAAGATCAAAAGCAAGGTTGAAATACTGATTTTAGTTAAGATTCTGAATAGAACTCTTGATGTAACACAATTGTAAAATAAACAGAAACTAAAGAAAGCAAGAAATAACACCAGGATTTATAGTGGTTCGGATTTTAAAATCCTACATCCACTCTCCTTCCTCAATTCGAAGAAGGGACTCTGCTTACTACTTACTTTCTCACTTCCAGCTTACAACTTACAACTTGTACAAATCTTCAAATCTTCAATCTCCTAGACTCTTCTTCTAGAAATCTAACTGTTACAGTGTATATTGAATTTTGAAGATTACAGGAAAAGTGTTCTAAAAACACTTAGAACTTTTGAAACTCTCTAGAAAATCTTGTGAAATCTGAATAGTGAATTGTGTAAATCTAATATGCATAAGTGTTATCTCTATATATAAAAAATGAAAAACCTAGACCTATATATAAGTCTGAAAAGTCAGTTAATTTGTTAGTTAGTTCTAACAAACTTGAAACTGCTTAACAAACTTAATCTTGAAAACTGCTTAACACCTCGGCTGATTCTTCCTACTCGTCTGCAGCTGATTTGGTGAAGATTAGCCTTTCTTATTCTACTCAGCTTATCTTGACCTCGTCTGAGCTCTTCATATTTGTCTCCTGCAGATGACTAGACTTGAGCTTGTCTCCAGATGACTTGTCATTCCTCGTCTCCAGATGACTTGAACTAATCTTGACCTAGTCTGATCAACTTCGTACTAGAACTTAGTCTTCAGTTCTACATTATAGTCTGCTCATCTGGAACAGTCTTTTAACTCATCAAAACAATCTTGGTCTAACACTATTAAAGTTAGCCACATAGACATTACCATGTCTGAAACCAGTTAAGAGAACCTTGTCTGAGGAACTGTCTAAAATATCACACTTATCCTTAGAAAATCTAATATTAAAACCTCTATCACAAAGTTGAGAAACAGATAACAAGTTGTCTTTTAAACCTTCAACATAATAAACTTCAGATACCTGAACATCACCTATAATTAAGGTACCAACACCTCTGATCTGACCACAGTTGTTGTCACCAAATAGTACTCTTGGACCATCTATACATTGAAAGTTTGAGAGCAGTCTTCTATCACAGGTCATGTGTTGAGAGCAGCCACTGTCAATGTACCAAATTGTTGCTAGAATTCCTTCCAGATGATGGCCCTTGAGATTCCTACAAAATGGATTAGGTATGAGGTACCCTAGTGATCTTGGGTCCTTTAAGGTAAATAACCACTTTAGGTAACCATACAAACATATCATTATTCAATAATAGGTCAGATTCAAGTTGTCTGCCAAATTTGTCAACATATATATTAGACTTGAATGCAAGTTTGTTGAAATCAGATTTGGTTATCTTCTTGATCTTTTGAAACAAAGGATAACACTTGCTTCTACCATCAAAAGGATTATAAGAGTTATTCTTTTTAAACTTGGTTCTTCGAATCCTTTCCTTCAGATTAGGATTTCTCATCTGACTCTTACTATTTAGATCAGAAGAGGTGGTCTTTGTGGTTTCCAAGGTCCAATTTTAATTCCTTTTGAGGTCTCACCAGCCTTGACAAACTTCCTTGGTTTCAAAATTTCTTACTTATTATTTCTATTGTTGTTGGTCCCACGAGTTGAGTATTACAAAGATAAACTTGAAACAGTGTTAGGCAAAGAAAAAGTTGTATTAGTTTTGATGTGTTAAAAAGTGTAATATAAGATGACCAGCTGAGTACTTTGTATAGACAGTTGAAGTAAAGATTCGGAAATAAAACTAAGTATAAATAGTCAGACTAGGTCAAGACATCAGACAAGGACAAATCTCAGATGAGGAGAGGAAATCAGACGAGGTCAAGATATTAGACAAGGACAATACATAGAAGACTCTTGACATGCAATACTATAAATAATTATCCAAGACAAAGAATGAAGACGAGGACAAGGTGAGGCAAGTATCAGATGATGATGTGTTAGAAGATTTTTATACATGTTTCAAGAAGCAGCTTCAACTAATCAAGAGGAAGTTACAAGATTCAGTTATATTGTTATAACTAATCAAAACAGAATTCAAGGAAGTTATAACTACCAAGTGAAGATCTCTATAAATAGGGATAGAAATTAGTTTAGAATTAACTTTTTGATACTTTGCACTCTTCAATATACAATTTGTATTTACGAGCCACAGATATTGTTTTCTAGTTTTAGTGTTTATAGAACACTTTTCTCACTAGATCTTCAAGCCATAGATTTTCAGAAATTAGGAAGAATTCATTGTAAGGCTGAAGATTTACGATTGTAAGTAAGCGAGAAGGAAGAAAGTAAGTAAGTGAAGACCCTTCTTCGAGATTGAAGAAGGAGAGTGGATGTAGGATTGTTATAATCCGAACCACTATAAATCCTGTGTTCTTTATCGCTTTGATTTACTTATTTGTTTCTTTTCATTTTCCTAGCCTATCATTTACAGATTAATTTCAGGATTAAAGTTAAACTTATAATATCAGTCGCTTTTGATCTTGTTGAAGTTGAGTTTCACAATTATATTCCGCTGTGTTAATCTGATTCTTTGAATTGAATTTGGAAAGATTCGAAAAATCTACAAAATCTATTCAAACGCCCCCTTTCTAGATTTTATTCTAGAAGGCTAACTCAAGGTTTTATTCAACTCAACATTCCGGGACCAACAAGTGGTATCAGAGCAGTGTTAAGTTGTTCTGATATTAATTTTAGGTCTTAACTAAGATCCTGAATTTTTGTTCTTGATAATCTGTAGTTTCACTAACAGTTCTACTATCAAGATCTTGTGAGTTTTGTGGTTTTTCTGTTTTATCATGTCTTCTGTGAAAAGCAAGAAATCTAGGAGTTTGCCTGATTTTTCTATAGAAGAATATGATTACTGGAAGTTTAGAATGGAGAACCATCTTCAAGCAATTCATGACAGAATGGAGGAGGTTCTTGAGGAAGGACCTATCAAGTTCTATCATGGTGGCACAAGTGATGGTACTACAGCAGCTGAAACAAGAGTGAGGCAAGAAAAGAAAAGAAAAGCTCAGAACTCACTAGTGATGAAAGGAAGATTCACAATTTGGATCAAGTTGCAAGAACTGAAATCATTGAAACTTTAAGCAAGGATTGGATAGAGAAAGTTAAGAGATGCAAGACAGCTAAGGATATGTGGGAGACTCTTGCAAGTGTTTGTGAAGGATCCGAACAGGTCAAAGAAAATAAGCTACAGTCTGTTCTACATGCATTTGACACGTTCAAAATGAAGGATGGTGAAACTGTGGATCAATTGGACGTAAGACTGACTAATCTTGTGAACAAAGCAGCCGATTTGGGTAAGACTTACACTGTGAAAGAAATTAACAACAAGGTACTCAAATCTTTGAGCAAAAGATGGAGAGAGAAAGCTAATATTCTCAAAGCAACACAGAATCTGTCATCAATATCACATCACACTCTTTTCTCTCATCTTAAAGCACTGGAATATGACATTCATATTAAAGATGAAGAAGATGAGGCAGAGTCATCTACATCTGGAAAAATAGTAGCTTTTGTTCATAAGATGAATCTGAAAAGATCTCTAAAGCATCTGATTTGTCTGTAAAAGAAGAAATAGCTCTTCTGTTAAAAAGGTATGAAAGATTGAAGATGAAGTACAAAAGAAACAAGAGAGACAGGTTAGGTCGAAGGAATTATAGATCAGACAGGGATGAAAAGAGTTCAGACAATGATAGAAAGAAGGATCAGTCAAGAAGTCATAAGTCACCTATCAGACGAGGAGATAGTAGTCCAAAAACAGACAGAGGAGATATATGCTATACATGCAACAAACCTGGTCACTACAGTTATGATTGTCCTCAACTCACTCCCTGAGAGAGAGAAGAAAAGAGGAAGAAAAGAGATAGAAGGTATGCTGATCAGAGAGCTCTTCTAGCTGAGAAAGAAGAAGTTCATGAGACATCTTCTTCCTCATCCTCATCTGATTTTGGATCAGATGATGATATATGTCTGATGGCAAAAGAGGTACATTACTATACATCTTCAGATAATGATTGTGATACCTTATCAGAAACTGATCCCAATCTTGTTGATAAACTTTTGAAAGACTTGGAAACAACTCTATTTGCTTATAAACAGATAGAGGCTGAAAATTTTAATCCAAAGAATCAAATTACTGATCTAACTAAGGTCAATCAAACTAAGGAAAGTGAGAAACCAGACTGTACATTCAAGGGGGAATGTCAGACTGAGATGATCACCAGTACCTTGTCTGATAAGACAGAAAAGTTAGAACAAGAATTGAGTTCTTTAAAAGTAAAATTTTCAAATATCTATTCTGAGAATGAGAATTACAACTCTCAAACCACAATAGATAAAATTTTCAATTCTTCACAAAAGTCTAGTGATAAAACTGGATTAGGTTTTGATAGGAGCAAGAAAAATGATCCAATAAAACCTAGAGTCTTTGTCAAAGCAACTAAACCAAAGATAGAAACTAGATTTAGTCCATGGAAACCCAAGGAATTGATTACCACATCTGATAATTCTGAAAAGAGTAAACAGACAAGGAAAGAAAATCCAAAGGTTAAACCCAAGACTAAATCAAAATTTTATCCTAGGTATAATGGTTTTGATGGAAGAAGCAGAACATATCCATTCTTACCAAAATTCAAGACTACTTCAAAAGATCAATTAAATAAGATTGATCTTGAAAGTCTTATCTTAGTAGATAGACATGGATGTAAACTGCAATCCATGGTTTTAAGGAACATTGATATCTTTGTCTGGATTCCTAAAAATCAACTTAACATGAAAGGACCCAAAGTACAAAGGGTACCTAAGCAATAAACTTGTGGGTGCAGGAAGATAAGAAAATAGTTGATAGAAGAGACATTCTTGAGGTCATCTGGTACATTAACAGTGGCTGTTCCAAGCACATGACCTATGAAAGACGACTTCTCTCTAACTATCAAACCATTGATGGACCAAGAGTGATGTTCGGAGATAACAACTATGGCCTTACTAAAGGTGCAGGAACACTAATGATTGGAGATGTTCAAGTTCATGAAGTCTACTACGTGGAAGGATTGAAGCACAATCTACTATCTGTTTCACAATTTTGTGATAAAGGGTTTGTGTCAAATTTACTCATAATGCATGCTACGTTCTAGATGGTATCAATGAAAATATTCTATTAGCTGGAGTAAGACAAGGTAACATTTATGTTGCCAATTTTAAAAGTTGTCCTAAAGATACTTGTCTTGTTGCTAAGAGTTCAGATGATTTAAGTTGGCTTTGGCACAGACGACTTAGTCACTTAAACTTCAAAACTCTTACCAAAATAGCAAGGAAATCTTTAGTTAAAGGACTTCCTGATAAAATATTTTCAAAGAATCATGTGTGTGATGCTTGTCAAAAAGGAAAACAGACCAAAGCTTCTTTTAAAACAATAAGTAATCCTTCTTCAGAAAGAATTCTGGAACTTCTTCATATGGATCTTTTTGGTCCAGTGACTCCTCTCAGTTTTAGTGGAAGAAAATATACCTTGGTAATTGTTGATGATTTTTCAAGATTTACTTGGGTTATTTTCTTGTACAAAAAGAATAAGACTATGACTAAGATTCCAGAATTTCTTAAGAAGATTCAAAATGAAAAGGGATTAAATGTTGTTAAAATTAGAAGTGATAAAGGTACTGAATTCCTAAATAAATTGATTTCTAACTACTGCATTGAGAATGACATAGCTCAGGAAACATCTTCAGCAAGGACTCCACAACAAAATGGAGTGGTTGAAAGGAGAAACAGAACCTTGAAAGAAGCAGCTAGATCTATGTTATCCGAGTATAACACTCCACATAGATTTTGGGCAGAAGCTGTGAATACAGCATGTTATGTTCAGAATAGGAGCTTGGTTGTTAAAGATAAGTGTAAAACTCCCTATGAAATTTGGAAGGGAAGATCCCCCAAAATTTCATATTTTCATATATTTGGTTGTAAATGTTTCATACATAACAATGGAAAGTCTCAATTAAAAACTTTTGAGGTCAAGATAGCAGACGGGATATTCTTGGGATACTCATCTGTATCAAAGGCATATAGAGTTTTTAATAAGACAACCTTGTGTGTAGAAGAAACACCTCATGTAATATTTGATGAAACTTCTTTTGAGTTTGATAAGACAGGGAACATCACAAAGATATCAGACAGTCTGAAACAGATGACTATCAAAGAATCAACCATAAAATTTTACAATCAAGGATCAGATTCAGATGAAGAGGAAGAATTGGACAAAGGAAAAGAACCTGGAAATTTTTCCTCACCAGCTGATTTGCCTACTAATCAGACAACTAGTACATCTGATTTTCAAGGATCAGAAGGTAACATAGAATCATCTGAAATAAATAGTTCAGACAAGACATCATCCAATGTAAAAGATAAGGGTAAAAGAGTAATGTCATATCACCCAGCTGAGCAGATAATTGGAGATTTAGATTCTGGTGTCCAGACAAGGACTCAACTAAATCAAGATTGTATGTTCAGTTGCTATGTGTCATTACTTGAACCTAAATCAATTACAGAAGCTCTAACGGATTCCAACTAGATTAATGCCATGCAAGAAGAACTAAATCAGTTTCAAAGACAAGATGTATGGGAGCTTGTTAAAAGGCCTCATCATCAAAAAGTCATTGGAACTAAATGGGTCTTTAAAAACAAAAGGGATGAAAACAATATTATGGTTAGAAATAAGGCCAGACTAGTTGCTCAAGGTTATTCACAATCAAAGGGCATTGATTATGATGAAACCTTTGCACCAGTAGCTCGTCTAGAAGCCATAAGATTGTTTTTACCCTATACTGCTTTTAAAAGATTCATAGTTTTTCAAATGGATGTTAAGTAAGCATTCTTAAATGGAATCTTAGCTGAGGAAGTTTATGTATAGCAACCCCCTGGTTTTGTCAAAGGAGACAAGGTTTATAAACTAAGGAAAGCTCTATATGGACTTAAACAAGCACCAAGAGCTTGGTATGACACCTTGTCTGAATATTTAATTCAGAACGGTTTTGTTAAAGGTAAAATTGATAGAACTCTTTTTAGAAAAGAGTTTGGTTGTGATATTTTGTTAGTTCAAATTTATGTTGATGATATAATATTTGGATCAACTAACATATCTTTGTGTGAAGATTTTAGTTCTCTTATGAAAAGCAGATTTGAAATGTCCATGATGGGTGAGATGACATATTTTCTTGGACTTCAAGTCAAACAGACAAAGAAAGGAATATTCATCAATCAAGCCAAATATACAAAAGATATTATTGATAAATTTGGAATAGGTAACAGCCGAGAAGCTAAGATACCTATGGTGACAAATTTCTCAATGGATTCAGATGAGAAGGGAGAAGACACTGATCAAACTGAGTATCGAGGTCTCATTGGTTCTTTATTATATTTAACTGCTAGTAGACCTGATATTTCTTTTGCCGTTGGAGTATGTGCTTGTTTTCAAGCTAATCCTAAGAAAGTCATCTTGAAGCAGCAAAGAAAATTCTCAAGTATTTGAAATGAACTATAAATGTTGGACTATGGTATCCAGCTGATGATAACTTTGAGTTGTCTGGATACTCTGTTAGACCAAGTAGAGTTTTGATGAGTTAAAAGATCAATCTAGTCAAGCAGACAACGTCAATGAACAGCTCAGGTCAAAGTTCGAGTACTAAGCTGATCAGACTGGGTCTAGAGCTGATTAGGTGATCTGGAGATCTAAAGTTACAAGTCATCTGGAGACAAGCTCAAATCTAGTCATCTGCAGGAGACGATCATGAAGAGCTCAGACGAGGTCAAGACAAGCTGAGTAGAATAAGAAAGGCAAGTCTTCACCAAGTCAGCTGCAGACGAGTAGGAAAAATCAGCTGAGGTCAAGAGCAGTTTTCAAGATTAAGTTTGTTGAGCAGTTTCCAGTTTGTTAGAACTAACTAACAAACTAACTGTCTTTTCAGACTTATAAATAGGTCTAGATTTTATTTTTCAATACACTGATGCCAATCTGATTTTTCACACCATTCACTATTCAATTCACAAAGAATTTTCAAAAGAGTTTTCTAAGTGTTTGTAGAACACTTCACTTCATATCTTCAAAAAACACATCTCATTCTTAGATTTAGATTTTAGAAGTTTAGTTAGTATTCTTGAAGAATTGAAGATCAAGTTGTAAAGTGTAAAGATTGTATGTAAGTAAGCCGCTAGTGGAGACCCTTCTTCAAGTTTGGAGAAGGAGAGTGGATGTAGGATTGTTATAATCCGAACCACTATAAAACTGGTGTTCTTTACTGCTTTCTTTTAATTTCTATTCAAGTTACAATTTGTTATTCAAGATTAAATTTCAGAATCTTAGCTATAATCTGAATATCAGCATTGCTTTTGATCTTGTTAAAAGTTAAGTTTAAAATTGTTGTCCGATGTGCTTAATCTAATACTTTGAATTGATTTTGAAAAGATTCTGGAAAAATCTACAAAATCTATTCAAACCCCCCATTTCTAGATTTTGTTCTAGAAGGCTATCTCAAGGTTTTAATCAACTCAACATTCCGGGACCAACAAGTGGTATCAGAGCAATGTTAAGCTGTTCTGATATTAATTTTAGTTCTTAACTAAGATCCTGAATTTTTGTTCTTGATAATCTACAGTTTCACTAACAGTTCTACTAACTAGATCTTGTGAGTTTTGTTTTTTTTAATCATGTCTTCTGTGAAAAGCAAGAAATCCAAGAGTTTGCCTGATTTTTCCATAGAAGAGTATGATTACTGGAAGTTTAGAATGGAGAACCATCTTAAAGCAATTCATGACAGAATGGAGGAGGTTCTTGAGGAAGGACCTATCAAGTTTTATCATGGTGGCACAAGTGATGGCACTACATCAGCTGAAGCAAGAGTTAGGCAGGAAAAGAAGAGTTCAGAACTCACTAGTGATGAAAGGAAGATTCACAATTTAGATCAAGTTGCAAGAACTGAAATTAATGAAACATTGAGCAAAGATTGGATTGAAAAGGTTAAAAGATGCAAGACTGCCAAGGAAATGTGGGAGACTCTTGCTGGAATTTGTGAAGGATCCGAACAGGTCAAAGAAAATAAGCTTTGATGCATTCTACATGCATTTGACACGTTCAAAATGAAGGATGGTGAAACTGTGGATCAATTGGACGTAAGACTGACTAATCTTGTGAATAAAGCAGCTGATTTGGGTAAGACTTACACTGAGAAAGAAATTAATAACAAGGTACTCAGATCTTTGAGCAAAAGATGGAGAGAGAAAGCAAATATTCTCAAAGAAACACAGAATCTGTCATCAATGTCACATCACACTCTTTTCTCTCATCTTAAAGCACTGGAATATGACATTCATATTGAAGATGAAGAAGATGAGGCAGAGTCATCTACATCTGGAAAAACAGTAGCGTTTGTTCATCAAGATGAGTTTGAAAAGATCTCTAAAGCATCTGATTTGTCCATAAAAGAGGAAATGGCTCTTTTGTTGAAAAGGTATGACTGATTGAAGATGAAGTACAAAAGAAATAAGAGAGACTGATTAGGTCGTAGGAACTATAGATCAGACTGGGATGAAAAGAGTTCAGATAATGATAAAAAGAAGGATCAGTCAAGAAGTCATAAGTCACCTATCAGACGAGGAGATGGTAGTCCAAAAACAGACAGAGGAGATATATGTTATACATGCAGCAAATCTGGTCACTACAGCTATGATTGTCCTCAACTCACTCCTAGAGAGAGAGAAGAAAAGAGGAAGAAAAGAGATAGAAGGTCTGCTGACCAGAGAGCTCTCCTAGCTGAGAAAGAAGAAGCTCGTGAGACATCATCATCCTCATCCTCATCTGATTTTGGGTCAGATGATGATATATGTCTAATAGCTAAAGAGGTACATTACTATTCATCATCAGATAATGACTGTGATACTTTATCTGAAACTGATCCCAGTCTTATTGATAAACTTTTGAAAGATTTGGAGACTGCTCTATCTGCTTATAAACAGATAGAGACTGAAAATCTTAATTTAAAGGATCAAATTTCTGATCTAACTAAGGTCAATCAAACTAAGGAAAGTGAGAAACCAGACTGTACATTCAAGGGGGAATGTCAGACTGAGATGATCACCAGCACCTGGTCTGATAAGACAGATAAGTTAGAACAGGAATTGAGTTCTTTAAAAATAAAATTTCAAATATCTATTCTGAGAATGAGAATTATAAAAGGACTAACAGAGAATTAAATCTCAAGTTAGGACTTATGAATAATTCTCAAACCACAATAGATAAAATCTTCAATTCGTCACAAAAGTCTAGTGATAAAACTGGATTAGGCTTTGATAGGAATAAGAAAAATGATCCTATAAAACCTAGAGTCTTTGTCAAAGAAACTAAACCTAAGGAAGAAACTTTATTCAGTGTTGTGTCCCTTTAGAACGAGTTTAAACACAAAAACAAGATACCCTCTGATGATAATCTAGAAGGGGGGGATGAATAGATTATCAAAAACTTTTGCAAGCTTAGATTATCTATCAACTCCAAAATCAATTTTACAGCGGAAACAGTTTTTGTTTATACTCAATTCAAATAGGATCTAAAACTTTGTCAGATATCGAATTTGCGGTCAAGAAACAATTAATGAAAACGAGTAATAAGCAATAAGAAGAAATAACACCAGATTTATAGTGGTTCGGATCAAACGATCCTACATCCACTCTCCTTCTTCAAACTTGAAGAAGGGCCTTCACTTACTTACTTCCTTCTTTCTTGCTAACTTACTTACAATGATGAATCTTCAGCCTTACAATGAATCTTCCTAATTTCTGAATATCTATGGCTTGAAGATCTAATGAAAAAGTGTTCTATAAACACTAAGAACTGGAAAACGTATAAAACGTTCTTGAATGTGTATAATTCTTTGTTGCTTGTGTATATAAAGTATAATGATGAGTGCAAAGTGTCAAAAGTTAATTCTAAATTGATTTCTATTCCTGTTTATAGAGATCTCCTCTTGACAGTTGTAACTCCCTTGAATTTGGTTTTGATCAGTTATAACAATATAAATCAATTCTCAGAACTTCTTCCCGAGTTGTTGAAATCGCTTCTTGAATCTTTGTATGATATTTCTCTAACACCTCATCGTCTCGATGTTTACTTCACCTCGTCCTCATCTTCTTTTTCGTCTAGGTGTTTGTCTTGTTCTTCAACAATCTTCTCGTCTTTGTCCTGTGTCGATATCTTGACCTTGTCTCGATATTCTCTCATTATCTCGGAAATCTTCCTCGTCCGACATCTTGTCCTTGTCGATCTTCTATACTTAGTTTTATTTATAAAGAAATACTTGTTGCCTATACAAGATGCTCAGCTGGTCATCCTATTTTACACTTTTAACACATCAAAACTAAATACAAATTTCTTTTCCTAACAATTTCCCCCTTTTTGATGATGTTAAAACTCAGCTCAAGAAAAGAAAAACTGTTAGTAAGAATTGAGAGCGAAACAAGATATACAGATAAGTCACATATACAGATAATCAGAGCAATAGTTTAATAAACAGATGATTAGAGCAATGAAACAACTGATCAGAACAATATAGTTACTCAAATTCAAGTTCAAATTCTTTGAAGACATTATAGACAGAATTCAAGATTTTCAGATGATTTAGTGTTATATGTTTATAAAACAGTTTCTTAGATCAAGAGTTAGTTAATGAGTAACAAGTTAGTTAAACACTTCAAATTTTCATAAAAGTAGTTCAAAAAGATGTATTCACAAGTTATTCACAGAATTTCCACATATATCTTCATCTTTCTCAGCAAATAATCAGAGGAATAAAAGTAAGACTTAATCATACCACCTATCTTCTTCTGGAATAGTCATCCAGTCGAAGACACGATTCTTCAAGCTCAGTGTCTCCCCACCTTCAGCTAGATCAGCCACAGTCTCAGCCTGGATCAGCATCTGCTTCACCTTTTCTCTGTCTAGCTGGCCGTCTTGCTTTAGTGGAGCAGACATGGTTGCATAAGGTGGTGCGACTATGTCTACATTGAATTCTGCGTCTCCAAGGTCAATCAGATACTGATAGAAGTTTGGGTCTTTCGCCTCCAGCCATTCATGAAAAGCAATATTCTCGTCTGTGCCCCAAGATATCTTCTTGCAGACGTGGAACAGGAAGATCCATTCCCCTTCATAAGCTCTCCATTTAGCTTGTTGATCCATGGGAAGAATTTCCTTGGGCACAGCTTCTGTTCTATGGAATGGGCGAAAGACTTCTTCTCCTTCTGTGTTCTTTGATTTCTGTACCCACTTCCTCGTCTTCCTGTCGTACATCTTCCCAGCTGTCTTTTCTTGCTCCCTCCTCCTCTTGGCTTCTCTTCTCTTATATTTTTCTTTTTCCTCCCTTCTCCTTTTAAGCACCCTTGCCTCTTCTTCTGTTTCAGACTGGGTCTTTTGAACTTGGCTGGAAGCCTTAGCTTTCCCCGCAGCCTTAGAAGATGAAGAAGGAGATTTGATAGTCAGGGTTGGAGCAGGATCAGCCATAGAAGGAAGTTCGGGTTCAGGCTCAGACTCAGTGGATTCAGCAGTGATTCTCCTTTTCAACCTTCTTAACGCCCTCTGAGATTTTTCCTCAGCTGCTTTCTTCTTCTCCTCCTCAGCTTTCAATAACTCTTCAGAAAGCTCATCTATCCTCAGATTAAGTGCCATAAGCTTATCATCTTGCAACTCAACTCTTTTCTTGAGCTCACTATCTTCCCCCTTTTTGACATCAGCAAATCGGGTATTGCAGATAGTGGCTACTTGGTCTATGTATCCCATGAGTTCTTCTCGGACAAGCCCTGTCTTCTGATCAAGCTGGTCATATCTCTTCTTTTGCCCGACCTCAGCTTGTCTGAATTCATTATCTATGAAATTCTTCAAGATAGTTTTCTGTCTATCTTTGTCCAGAGCAAGCTGCATCTTCAAAACTTGATGAAACGAGGCTTCTTTTGCTTTCCAGGCTTCTTTCACTTGATCCTCAACAGAGTCTCTTATTTCGGTATAAGCCGAGCGAACATATTGCTTAACCCACTCATCTTGAGAATTCATTTCTGATGCAACTTTCTTCCTGACTTCCGTCATCTGTTCCTCATGTCTTAGTCCGGAGAAGTGTAGATCAATCTTGGTTTTCTCTAGAATTGCAGCTTCTACATTCTCCTTGATTGATGATGAGATGACATTAGGAACCAGTTGGAAAGCATTCAGACACGCAGTCTTTAGATTTTGAACTTCAGCTTTCAATGCTTCCACTTCGGATACAGACACAGATGTGGAGGGCAAGGTCTGTTCACCAGAAAGATCTATTTCTTCAATTTCAGCTTCAGTTTGCACCTCAACAGTCTGCTCCGTTTGTGCCTCCTCAGCTGTATCCATCCCAGCTGGCTCATCGGCAGCTCCACCACTTACTTCCTCCACCCTTTCCTCCTCTATAACAACTTCATCTTTCCTCTGCTCTTCCCCTTTCTCAGCTGTATTCGCCTCCTCAGGAGTCTCATCTCCAAGATATACTCGTTGTAGAATGTAATCAACAAAGGTATTTTCAGTGAGTATATCTTGGAATGACTTCAGTTTTGCCTTCTTGAGAACCTCCTTCTCCCAGATGGCAAGATTGTTGCCTCCTGCCTCAGCTATTAGAATAGCTGTCTCTTCAAAAGATCCTAGCCTGAGTCTTCTTAGCAGATAAACATCGATAAGCTCCTTCAAAAGCTCAGGCTCGTCCTTGAGAGTAGATTCTTGTCTTAAAAGAAACTTCTTCCCAAGAATTCGAAGAGAGGTCTCGGTAGGTCCCATCTCCCCTGATGGATTGGGTGTGTTTAGGTAGAGATCATGTTCAGATGAGGTTGAGGGTAGAAATGAGAATGGGTCGTATGGGGATTGTGTTTGTTTTGGACTTATGGGAGTAGACCGTTTTAGAGGCTCAGAGGCAGCGGCCTTGTCTGCCTCTTCATCGCCAGGTTGGGAAGATTTAGGTACTCCATCCTCAGATGAGGATGAAGATGATGAAGGTGATCTAATTTCTTCTTCTCTTTCTGATTCCTCTTCTGACGAGACTTCTACTGTCTCCGTCTCCGTCTGGCCTGATACACCTATCTCCTCAGCTGGAATACTTCCCCCTTGGGAAGCTGTCCTCTCCTCTTCGTCTTCCTCCGTCTCAGCAGACGAGGATTCATCCACTAGTACTGTCTTTGTCTCCTTCCTCTTGGCTTTTGAAGCCTTTTTCTTTGAAGCTGGGGGTGGTGCTGGAGCATCTCCATCTCCTTCTGAATCAGTTGGCCCGTAGAGCTTTTCATCTTTTATCAACAAACACTTCTGTCTGGTGTATTTTTTGACTCCAACACTCCAGTCAAGGTTGTCTGTACCCACCTTGTGTTCAAGTATGATGGTGATCCTTGCCATCATACTTGCAATCTTGGTCAGAGACCATCTCATCAGCTCGTCTGTGACTGGAGTCTTGGTGAACTTCTTTCTCTCCTCCATTATTCTTGAATACACCAGTCTGGCCCAGTTGATCTCTGCCCCATCTAGGATAGCCCGTAGACAACATATTCTTGGCTTTGTTAGCCCATCATGGCTTTGTTGCTCCCCCAAGATGCACTTGGTCAGGATCAGCATCAAAAGTCGATACTTCCTCTTCAGCATTGGCCTTTTCAAATTTGCCGTTGTATTTTGGTAGGTCCTCCTGGCCATCAACCGGAAACTCTCCAAATATTCCGATGATTTATACGTAAATGGATTGTCGCCAGTGGTGCTCAAATTGAAAATTGCACCAATCTCAGAAATAGATAACACTATCCGTCGTTTCTTCCCAAGTGTTCTGACTCGAGATTCTAATCCAGTTTCAGTTGCTTTTGCTCGAGTCAGAAACTCAGCACAGAGATCATCCACCGTCAAGTTCTTCGTTGGTTTCATCGTGCAGTACCGTTTTAATCCCCTTGATTCCAGAAGATTCAGAATCTCTCTGGTTTCAGCATCAGTGGTAGTATCCCAATCAAAATACATTTCGGACTTTGTTTTATCTCTGATGGACGTCAAATTGTATTCGAACTTGATATTCTTTTTGGATTCCGCCATTGATGAATGTTGAAGGTTTTTAGGAGGGAAAAGAGAAATTTTAAGAGATGAAGGAAATTATGTGTGCGTAAATGAAAATAATGCACACGAATGTCTATTTATATGGAAAATATAATAATAAACAATTATTAGAATAATAATTGCCTGTAAAAGTGTAAATATAGCCTTTCGAATCGCCATTAATGCAATTATGGCATTTATTTTGAAAAGTCCACAGAATAATATTTAATATGTCGCGCGTGAGGTTGAGACGGTTCATATTTCAGAAACCGCCTCCACTTCTGGCGCGTGAAGTATACTCAGTGTGTTTCAAAATTGAATTTGATAAAATTTCGGGTCCATAGTAACTTCTCCCCTGACACAGTTACTTATTTGAGAAATTACTTTTCAGTTAATTGGAGAGATAAAATAAAATATTATTGTTATTAGAAAAACAAATTTGAACCCTTATCCTTTTATTTTGTAAAACAAACTATTTTATTTTCCTGAGTAACTTCAATAAATTAATGAATGAAAGAGTGAATTATGATATTAAATTCATATATTAATTATATGAACTCAATATTCATAATTGAAAGTATTTAAGAAAACTTCCTGATTTTTCTCCTTGTCTGGTTTGATAGCATCACTGTCTGTTAATTGAAACCTTTGGACAAATTAACCTTGTCTTGCATTTCGAATCTTGTTAACTTTGTTCTCGCTGATATCACAGACACTTAGAAAAATTGTTAGTAACAAGAGTAAGTCAGATAAGGTTCAATAGTCATCTGATTCTGTAGAAGAAAGTTGACTTACATCCTTATCTGATTTACTTATGTCAGACAAGTAATTATTAAGTCAGATATGGTCAATGTGACTAATCCTTGATTCTTGATTCCAATGAAAGGAGATCAATGATATCAGCTACCTGATTGTCCTTTGACTCAATCTTGTCTGATAATTCTTTCTAGACATAATATACTAAGATGAGAAAAACAAGATTAATTCAAGAATTTTGATCAAAAGATGACTGAGGAAGCATCTAATAATCCTAATTCTACTGAAATATCTTTAAACCTCGTTTCTGCAAGAGGTTTTGTCAATATGTCTGCTTTTTGAAAATCAGTTAGAATTTTCTCTAGTCTGATATTGCCTTTCTCCACATGATCTCGAATAAAATGATGACGAATGTCAACATGTTTGCATCTGGTATGTAAGACTGGGTTCTGGGTAATAGCTATGGCACTATTACTATCACAAAAGATTGGTACATCTTTGGTGATAATGTTATAGTCCCTTAGCCATTGATCGATCCAGATAAGTGTGAACAACAACTTCCAGTGCCATGTACTCAAACCTTCGTGAGTAGAAGTAGCTACGAGAGGTTTGTTTCTTAGACAATCATGAAATCAGCTTACTTCCCAGTAAATTGGCAAGTTCAGATGTAGATTTCCTATCTATCTTACACCCACCAAAATCTGAACTCGAGTATCCTGACAACTTAAAGTTATCATCAGCTGGATACCACAGTCCTACATAGATTGTACCTTTCAAATATTTTAGAATCTTCTTTGCAGCTTCAAGATGACTCTTTTTAGGTTTAGCTTGAAAACGTGCACATACACCCACTGCAAAAGAAATGTCAGGTCTACTAGCGAGTTAAGTATAAAAGAGAGCCAATTAAACCTCTATCTGCGTCGATCGGTGTCTTCTCCTTTCTCATCTAGATCCATTGAAAAATTTGTCATCATAGGTATTTTGGCTTTCTACTGGTACCTATTCCAAATTTCTCAATAAGATCTTTGGTATATTTTGCTTGATTTATGAAAATTCCTTTCTTTGTCTCCGCTTAATTTGAAGTCCAAGAAAGTATGTCATCTCTCCCATCATGGACATTTCAAATCATTTCTTCATAAGATGACTAAATTCTTCACACAAGAGTAGGTTAGTTGATCCAAAAATGATATCATCAACATATATTTGAACTAATGAAGACCTTTATCGATTCTTTCCTAAATAAAGTTCTATCTATTTTACCTTTTACAAAACCATTTTGAATTAAATACTCAGATAATGTATCATACCATGCTCTAGGGGCCTGTTTAAGTCCATATAGAGCTTTCCTTAGCCTATAGACCTTGTCTCCTTTGACAAAGCACGGAGGTTGTTCTACATAGACTTCTTCGGCTATGACTCCATTTAGAAATGCAGATTTCACATCCATTTGGAACACAGTAAATCTTTTATAAGCAGCATAAGCTAAGAACAATCTTATGGCTTCAAGACGAGCAACTGGTGCAAAGGTTTCATCATAATCAATTCCCTCAGATTGTGAATAACCTTGTGCAACCAATCTAGCCTTATTTCTTACCACAATGTTGTTCTCATCTTTCTTATTTTTGAAAACCCATTTTGTTCCAATAACTTTTTGATGATGAGGTCTTTCAACAAGCTCCCATACATCTTGTCTGTGAAATTGATTTAATTCTTCTTGCATTGCATTTATCCAATTGGAGTCAGTTAGAGCTTCAGTAATAGTTTTAGGTTCGAGTAATGATACATAACAACTAAACAGACAGGTCTTGGTTTATCTGGTGTCTTGGTCTGACTCCAGAATCTAAACTTCCAATTATCATTCAATTTGGATGATAAGTCAATACTCGTTTACCTTTATCTTTTACTGGATATGAAGTCTTATCTGGGATATTTTCATCAATTGATTCTGTATTACCTTCAGGAGTATCTTCTAGTCCATTTGGTATTGTAGTCGTCTGATCAGATGATATGGAAGAACTCTCAGCTTCCTTATCTTTATTCCTGTCTGGTGTGTCTTCCTCATCTGATTCTGACTCTGGTAAGTAGAACTTGACTGATTTCTTAATGTTTAATCTGTTAAGATCTTCAGCTATCTTGGTGACATCATCTGTACTTTCAGACTTAGAAATTTCATCAAAAACAACATGTGGTGTTTCTTCCACACATAATGTAATCTTGTTAAAAACTCTATATGCTTTAGATACAGATGAGTATCCTAAGAATATCCCTTCTGCAATCTTAGCATCAAAAGTTCTTAATTTTGATTTTCCATTATTATGAATGAAACACTTACAACCAAATATATGGAAATATGAAATTTTTGGTATTCTGCCCTTCCATATTTCATAAGGAGTTTTGCATTTATCTTTCACAATTAAACACCTATTTTGAACAAAACATGCAAAGATTAATGGCTTCGCCAAAAACTCGTGTGGAGTGTCATACTCGAGATAACATAGTCCTTGCAGGCTTCTTTCGGGGTTCTGTTTCTCCTTTCAACCACTCCATTTTCTTTGGGGTGTTCTTGCAGATGATGTTTCATGTGCTATACCATTCTCAGTACAATAGTTAGTAACAAACGAGTTCAGAAACTTAGTACCTTTATCACTTCTAATCTTGACAATATTTAGTCCTTTTTCATTTTGAATTCTTTTGAGGAATTCTGGAATTTTTGTTCTGATCTCATTCTTTTTATACAAGAAAATAACCCAAGTGAATCTAGAAAAATCATCTACAATCACTAAAGTATACTTTCTTCCACTAAAGCTTAGAGGTATAAATGGACCAAAAAGATCCATGTGTAAAAGTTCGAGAATCCTTTTTAAAACAGGACCATTTATTGTTTTGAAAGAAGTTTTGGTACATTTTCCTTTTTGACAAGCATCACAAATATGATTTTTCGAGAATATTTTATACGGAAGTCCTTTGACTAAAGATTTTCTTGCTATTTTGTTAAGAGTTTTGAAATTTAAATGACTAAGACGTTTATGCCATAGCCAACTTAAATCTTCTGAACTCTTAGCAATAAGACAAGTATCCTTAGAGCAACTCTTGAAATTTGTAATATAGATATTACCTTGTCTGACTCCAGCAAGTAAAATATTTTCGTTTAAACCATCCAAAATAAAGCATGCATCATGAGTGAATTTTACACAATATCCTTTGTCACAAAATTGAGATACAGACAGTAAGTTATGTTTCAAACCTTCCACAAAATATACTTCATTAACCTGGATATCTCCAATCATTAGAGTTCCAACTCCTTTGGTTAGACCAAAATTGTTGTCACCGAACATTACTCGAGGTCCATCTATCGTCTGATAGTTAGAAAGAAGTCTTTTCTCATAAGTCATATGCTTAGAACATCCACTGTCTATATACCAGATGACTTCAAGAACATCTTGTTCAACTATCTCCTTATCCTTCTGCAATCACAAATTAATTCTTAGGTACTCTTTGTGTATTGGGTCCTTTCTCGTCAAGTTGATACTTAGGTATCCAGATAAAAACATCCAAGTTTTTCAGTACCAATGATTGAATTTTGCAACCATATCTATCCACTAATATTAGACTATCTAGATCAATTTTATTTAATTGATCTCTAGTGATTGTCTTATATCTTGGAAAGAATGGATACGACTTGCTTCTTCCATCAAAACCATTATACTTTGGAAACAACTTTGATTTAGTCTTTAGATTTCTTTTGGAAACATTTCTCCTCATCTGTATTTTTTCTTTTGATATATCAGATGGGGTGATTTGCTCCTTTGATTTCTTTGGACTAAGTTCTGTCTTTTCCATAGTCTTAGTGGCTTTGACAAAAACTCTAGGTTTGATAGGATCATTTTTCGTGTTCCTATCAAAACCCAATCCTGTCTTATCACTAGGCTTCTGAGAAGTACTGAAGATGTTATCAATTGTAGACTGAGAATTATTAAGATGTCCTAACTTGAGATTTAAATCTCTGTTAGTCTTTTTAAAATTCTCATTCTCCATATTGATATTTGAAAATTTAATTTTTAAAGTACTCAATTCTTTTTCCAACTCATTGGTTTTCCCAGACGAGGAACTAGTAGAAATCTTTGATTGACATTCCCCCTTGAATGTATAATCTAGATTCTTCCTTGTCCCTGTCTGATGTTCCTTTGTTAGACTAAGAATTTGATCCTTTAAACTTAAATTTTCAGTCTCTATCTGTTTATAAGCAGATAAAGCTGTCTTCAGATCTTTTAGAAGTTTGTTAATAAGACATGGATCAGATTCAGACAAGTTATCATTATCATTGTCTGAGGATGAGTAATAGTTTACCTCCTTAGCCATTAGGCAAATGTCATTGTCTGACCCGAAACTAGATGAGGATGAGAATGATGATGTCTCATGTGTTTCCTCCTTTTCGGCCAAAAGAGCTCGTTGATCTGCATACCTCCTATCCCGTTTCTTCCTCTTTTCTTCTCTCTCTCTAGGAGTGAGTTGAGGACAATCATAGCTAAAATGACCTGGTTTATTGCGCAGGTATACGAGATATCTCCTCTTTTCGACTTTGGACTATTCTCACCTCGTCGATTGGTGATTTGAATCTTTTCACCGGATCCTTCTTTTTGTCATTGTCTCGAATACTTCTCTTCCTTGTCTCGATTTATAATTTCGACGATTAAACCTATCTCTCTTATTCCTTTTATACTTCATCTTGAGTCTCTCATAATTCGATCAATAAAGCCATTTCCTCTTTTATCGACAAATCGATGCCTTAGAAATCTTGTCGAGAATCTTCTTGATGAAGAAATGCCACAGTCTTTCCAGTAGATGACTCGCCTCATCTTCTTCATCTTCAATTTGTATATCATATTCCAAGGCTTTCGGATGAGAAAATAGAGTATGATGTGAAATAGATGATGTGTTCTGTGTAGCTTTGAGGATATTTGCTTTTTCTCTCCATCTTTTGCTTAATGATCTCGAGTACCTTATTATTAATTTCTTTCTCGAATAGGTTTTACCCAAATCAGACTTTGTTCACCAAATTGGTCAATCTCACATCCAATTGATCCACAGTTTCTCCATCTTTCATCTTGAATGTATCAAATGCATGTAAAACTGATTGTAACTTGTTTTCTTTAACCTGCTCTGACCCTTCACAAACATTTGCAAGAGTCTTCCACATATCCTTAGCAGTTTTACATCTCTTTACCTTTTCTATCCAGTCCTTGCTCAACGTCTCTATAATTTCTGTCCTTGCTACCTGATCCAAATTGTGAATCTTCCTTTCGTCGTTTGTCAAATCAGCACTTTTCTTTTCTTGTTGACTTCTTGTAGTAGAAGATTCAGCTCAAAGACGAACAACTCCATGGTAGAATTTTATTGGACCTTCCTCAAGAACCTCTTCCATACGGTCATGAATGGCCTTTAAATGATTCTCCATTCTCGAACTTCCGGTAATCATATTCTTCGATAGAAAAATCGGTAAACTCTCGGATTTCTTACTTTTAACGAAGACATTGTAATTCAAGATGCTTAAAAGACAACTTATCAGAAATGTTAGTGACTCAATGAAAAGAAACCCAGAATTCAATAAAAACTCAGAAATTTCAAGACCACAAATCTCTATCAGAACAGCTTAACACTGCTCTGATACCACTTGTTGTGTCCCTTTAGAACGAGTTTAAACACAAAAACAAGATACCCTCTGATGATAATCTAGAAGGGGGGGATGAATAGATTATCAAAAACTTTTGCAAGCTTAGATTATCTATCAACTCCAAAATCAATTTTACAGCGGAAACAGTTTTTGTTTATACTCAATTCAAATAGGATCTAAAGCTTTGTCAGATATCGAATTTGCGGTCAAGAAACAATTAATGAAAACGAGTAATAAGCAATAAGAAGAAATAACACCAGATTTATAGTGGTTCGAATCAAACGATCCTACATCCACTCTCCTTCTTCAAACTTGAAGAAGGGCCTTCACTTACTTACTTCCTTCTTTCTTGCTAACTTACTTACAATGATGAATCTTCAGCCTTACAATGAATCTTCCTAATTTCTGAATATCTATGGCTTGAAGATCTAATGAAAAAGTGTTCTATAAACACTAAGAACTGGAAAACGTATAAAACGTTCTTGAATGTGTATAATTCTTTGTTGCTTGTGTATACAAAGTATAATGATGAGTGCAAAGTGTCAAAAGTTAATTCTAAATTGATTTCTATTCCTATTTATAGAGATCTCCTCTTGACAGTTGTAACTCCCTTGAATTTGGTTTTGATCAGTTATAACAATATAACTGAATTCTGTAACTTCTTCCTGAGTTGTTGAAACTGCTTCTTGAATCTTTGTATGATATTTCTCTAACACCTCATCGTCTGATGTTTACTTCACCTCGTCCTCATCTTCTTTTCTGTCTAGGTGTTTGTCTTGTTCTTCAACAATCTTCTGTGCTGTCCTTGTCTGATATCTTGACCTTGTCTGATATTCTCTCATTATCTGGAAATCTTCCTCGTCTGACATCTTGTCCTTGTCTGATCTTCTATACTTAGTTTTATTTATAAAGAAATACTTCAGCTGTCTATACAAGATGCTCAGCTGGTCATCCTATTTTACACTTTTAACACATCAAAACTAAATACAAATTTCTTTTCCTAACATTCAGTCCCTGGAAACCAAAGGAATTAATTACCTCATCTGATACTTCTGAAAAGAAAAATCAGACGAGGAAAGTAACTCCTAAGGCTAAACCTAAGACTAAATCAAAGATCTATCCTAGGTATAATAGCTTTGATGGAAGAAGCAAATCATATCCATTTTTACCAAGATTTAAGGCAATTTCAAAAGATCAATTAAATAAGATTGATCTTGAAAGTATTATCTTAGTAGATAGATATGGATGCAAGCTTCAATCTATGGTTTTAAGGAACATTGATATTTTTATCTGGATTCCTAAGAGTCAACTTAACATGAAAGGACCCAAAGTACAAAGGGTACCTAAGCAATAAATTTGTGATTGCAGGAAGATAAGAAGATAGTTGATAGAGGAGACATTCTTGAGGTCATCTGGTACATTGATAGTGGCTGTTCCAAGCACATGACCTATGAAAGAAGACTTCTCTCTAACTATCAAACCATTGATGGACCAAGAGTGATGTTTGGTGATAACAACTATGGACTTACTAAAGGTGTAGGAACACTAATGATTGGAGATGTTCAAGTACAAGAAGTTTACTATGTGGAAGGATTGAAGCACAACCTACTATATGTTTCACAATTTTGTGATAAAGGGTTTTGTGTCAAATTTACTCATAATGCATGCTATATTCTAGATGGTATCAATGAAAATATTCTATAAGCCGGAGTAAGACAAGGTAACATTTATGTTACCAATTTCAAAAGCTGTCCTAAAGATACTTGTCTTGTTGCTAAGAGTTCAGATGACTTAAGTTGGCTGTGGCACAGACGACTTGGTCACTTAAACTTCAAAACTCTTAACGAAATAGCAAGGAAATCTTTAGTTAAAGGACTCCCTGATAAAGTATTTTCAAAGAACCATGTATGTGTTTCTTGTCAAAAAGGAAAACAGACCAAAGCTTCTTTTAAAACAATAAGTAGTCCTTCTTCAGAAAGGATTCTGGAACTTCTTCATATGGATCTGTTTGGTCCAGTAACTCCTCTCAGCTTTAGTGGAAGAAAATACACCTTATTAATTGTTGATGACTTTTCAAGATTTACTTGGGTTATTTTCTTATACAAAAAGAATGAGACTATGACTAAGATTCCAGAATTCCTTAAAATGATTCAAAATGAAAAGGGATTAAATATTGTTAAAATGAGAAGTGATAAAGGTACTGAATTCCTAAATAAATTGATTTCTAACTACTGCATTGAGAATTGCATAGCTCAGGAAACATCTGCAGCAAGGACTCCACAACAAAATGGAGTTGTTGAGAGAAGAAACAGGACCTTGAAAGAGGCAGTTAGAACAATGTTATCTGAATTCAACACTCCTCATAGGTTTTGGGCAGAAGCAGTTAATACAGCCTGCTATGTTCAAAATAGAAGTCTGATTGTCAAGGATAAGTGTAAAACTCCCTATGAAATTTGGAAGGGAAGACCTCCCAAAATTTCATATTTTCATATATTTGGTTGTAAATGTTTCATACACAACAATGGGAAATCTCAATTAAAAACCTTTGATGCTAAGATAGCAGATGGGATATTCTTGGGATACTCATCTATATCAAAGGCATATAGAGTTTTTAATAAGACAACCTTGTGTGTAGAAGAAACACCCCATGTGGTATTTGATGAAACTTTTCTTGAGTTTGATAAAACAGGGGACATCACAAAGATACCAGATGATCTGAATCAGATGACTATCAAATGATCAACCATAAAATTTTACAATCAAGAATCAGATTCAGATGAAGAGGAAGAATCAGACAAAGGAAAAGAACCTGAAAGAACTTCCTCAACAACTGATCTACCAACTGATCAAACGACCAACGACACATCAGGTGATCAGGTAGAGTTATCAGAAAGTAACATAGAATAATCTGAAATAAATAATTCAGACAAGACACCGTCTACTGTAAAAGATAAAGGTAAGAAAGTAATGTCATATCATCCAGCTGAGCAGATAATTGGAGATATAGACTCTGGTGTCCAGACGAGGACCCAACTAAATCAAGATTGTATGTTCAGTTGCTATGTGTCATTACTTGAACCTAAATCAATTACAGAAGCTCTAACTGATTCCAACTGGATTAATGCCATGCAAGAAGAACTAAATCAGTTTCAAAGATAAGATGTGTGGGAGCTTGTTGAAAGGCCTCATCATCAAAAAGTCATTGGAACTAAATGTGTCTTTAAAAAAAAAGGGATGAAAACAATATTGTGGTTAGAAATAAGGCCAAACTAGTTGCTCAAAGTTATTCACAATCAGAAGGTATTGATTATGATGAAACCTTTGCACCAGTAGCTCGTCTAGAAGCCATAAGATTGTTTTTAGCCTATGCTGCTTTTAAAAGATTCATAGTTTTTCAAATGGATGTTAAGTCAGCATTCTTAAATGGAATCCTAGCTGAGGAAGTTTATGTAGAGCAACCCCCTGGTTTAGTCAAAGGAGACAAGGTTTATAAACTAAGGAAAGCTCTATATGGACTTAAACAAGCACCAAGAGCATGGTATGACACCTTGTCTGAATATTTAATTCAAAATGGTTTTGCTAAAGGTAGAATTGATAGAACTCTCTTTAGAAAAGAGTTTGGTTGTGATCTTTTGTTAGTTCAAATTTATGTTGATGATATAATTTTTGGATCAACTAACATATCTTTGTGTGAAGAATTTAGTTCTTGAAAGTTTGCGTGTAGTGTAAAACAGAATGATGTTGTACTGAATGTTATGGCATGCACTACAACATCTAAATATCAGAATGTGAAACACAGCGGAAGACTAACACTACAATGCAAAGGAGTAAATTTTTCATAGACTTGTTAATTAAAGTCTATGATGCCTGTCGGCAGAACGTTTCACTAATTCGAGAGTGAATACAAAAGTTTGTGTAAAGAGTTTCCAAGACAGAACCTTTACAACGAAAAATAAAGACTCAATATCACCTATTGACTCTTAAACGGCTAAGTGTAGTATTACAAAATATTACACCGTCAAAAGTAAATCAAAGTATCAAAGACATCTACGCTAATGACACTTCAATAAACCTATGTTGGTAAACGAGGTAACATGCACAAGTACCAACGTAAAGGGGGAATAACGGCCATATCGCTTGGATGCACTAACGCACTCAACAATTGATATTTGGATATTCCTTGCCATTGCTGAAGTCCTCGGTCCTCTATTTATAGACGTCCTTGGCTTCAACCATAGATCCTTGTAGATGGATCTAGAAAGACTCCAAAATATCTTCCCCTTAATTCTCTCCATTAATCGTCCATGTAGCTAGTTGATTTCGTGGTTAACTACTGCAACCGCATGATCTAGGTCCTTCTAAATCTCTCTGGAATTAGTCTTGAATTCTGGATCCTTGTGGAAGATTTTGGAATCCGTCCTCAATGTTGCACTTGATGTTACAGCATCCGCGGCAACATTTGACTCAGTCTTCATTCCAGATCCTTGTAGAATATTCTAGATCTTCAACCTGCAATGTCACAACATCTACTACAACATTGAATTGTTAGAGAATAAAAGTTAGTTATATGAAGAAAGAATGGGTCAAATTCTGATGTACCAGAATATGTGATAACATCACATGCGACATCAACAATCTCCCCCAATTTGACCTTTCTGCTACAACACACCTGATGTATACATATCAAAGTATATATAAGTCAGTAATGTATGTATGACAGAGAATCTCATAGGTAGCATACACTCAACAAGCCATAACATGTCGTAGCAAACTAGTCAAACTAGTAAAATCAGAATAAGTAACTCAAAGCTAACTTACTCAAACACAATAAACCAGTAAGGTTTAAACAAAAACAGATTAGTATCATCATCTAATCAAAACATCATCGATTGCAGAGCTTAGTACTAGAGCAGAGCATTTAACATGATTATGAAAATCAGTATCAGATCAATGCTTCAAACATAACCTAGTATCAGAGTCAAAAACTAAGTAAACAAAACAGTATTAAAGCAGTTATAAAGTATCAGAACCTTAGATACAAAACAAAAGTCTACTTAAGCAAAAGTATCAAACTGATTTACAAGAGAACTATCACGAATCTCCCCCTGTGAAACAGCTTATCAACATCAGGTCATCTGATCTAGTAAATCACCATAAAATTCAGCAACTTCTTCATCATCAGCAAGTTCCACTGTTGCAATGTTTGCAGTAACATCTGCAGCAACATCAGCATCAGGTCCAGCTGCATTACCTTCTCCACCAGGATTTGCACCATCTCCACCTGGATTTGCATCAGCAACAGGAATTTCTTCGATTACAACACCACGAGCACGAGTAGCAGCTGGTACTCCCCCTGTGGTAGCAGAAAGTAATCGCAACCAATAATCCTTCAAGAATTGAAGTTCATTGATTGATTCCTGCAGAACGTCCAATTGCCTGCGAATAAAATTTTCATTAAAGTTCATAAAACCAGCAGGATAATTAGGATTTTGTGGAGCAAAGATGTGGTGGAGCGACATGTGGAGCAAAGATCAGAACGACTTCAGAACAGGATTATGAACAGGATCGGGAACAAACATTATGAGCAAAAGATCGGGAGCAACATCCTCTTCAAAGATCGTGGATCCGGTATAGGCAAATCAATTACCCCTGTTTCCACTCAAAGCCAAAATAGGTGAGATATTCATCAAAGTAACCCTCCCCTCAACAACTCATTTCGCTAGGGTGAAAACCATGACTCTTCAAGTAGCCATAAATCAAATTCGGATAAGGAAGGTTCCTTTTTTGAAATATTTCAAAGAAACTTCATCAAATGATGGAAAATTACCGATCCTAAGTTAAATCTCCTCATAACCCCAATTCTAAACATCAAAAACCTGGTCCTTAGTCACTTTGGTCGAATTTGTAGAAGGAATCCAGTTATACACAATTAACTTATGAAGAACTAAATATAGAGATGTCAAGTGAGCAGCAAGCATATGTCTTTGCCACCTAACTATTCTACCACCAGTCAAAGTTTGAATTACCTCATCCATTGGAGGTACATCCTCTTCATCCATGTGATCAATATGGAGGAAGGAATTGATCAGCTCAGGTGTGAATGGTACATCTCTCCCCTAAAGTTCTGAGACCGTACCCGGTGAGAGTTTCTTCTTCCATGTCCCTTTTCGGACTCACATAGAACTCATAAACCCAATTAGTGACAAAAGAATCAGCAAAAGTAACAAAGATGCATCAAACTTCTTTCTTCTAAGTATCTAACCAATCCCTTAGACTCAAACTCAGCAACATCAATCTTTCTTTCTATCAACAGTTTCCTATTACTCAACTTAGTAACTTTTTGATCAAAAGTTTCACTATCCGAATCATCACTAGAATCCTCAAGTTCACTAGTATCCTCATCACCAACGGGAAGTTTGAGAATCGGTACCTTTCTCGGAATGATCAGATTCTTCTCTTGATTTCTCCTCGCAGTCATCACCGCTTTGTCATCCGGATTAGGTGCCGCACTTGTTCCAACATCGGGTACAAGACGTCTGTTGTTTCTTCTTCGATCGCCTTTCTTGCTTCATTTTCAGCTCAATCGGTGGTACATTCTCGTCGAATCACCATCATCGTATTATCAACTGCCTGTTCACCACTTTGCTTGTCAGAATTTTCAGAATCCAAGTCAGAGAATACCTTAATTGGTTCATCTGCAACTGAACCCATAGTAGGCTTCTTTTTCCTTGATGATTCTGAGTAATCAACCCTAGTAAAGACACGTCCCGATCTCCTTCTTGGTTGTGGAACAGCAGATGGAGGGCTTTTCTTCCTCTTTCCCTTTGCAGCCTTAATAGTAGCAGCAAGCTCCATCGGTTCTGAGTCCTCTGACATTGAAGAGTCAGTGTGATCAGAAACATTCTCTTCCTCAGCAAGTGGACTCTTCCCTTTGCTGGTATCAACCGTGGGTGCATCCTCCATTGTTGCGTCTCCTGCTTCAGCATATTCTGCAGCAATTGCAGCAATGTCGACCTCTACAGTAGTCGATCGAGGGTTTTCAGGAACGGGAGTAGGAGAAGGAGTAGGGTTAGTTGGAGTGATCAGATATTGAGACACATCAACCGAAATAGAGCCGATTGTGAGCTCAGGAACATTGGGTGCGTCTCTCAGGTTTTAGGCAAGATTTAGAGCGATTGTTTCCGCCTGTGCACTCGATGCTTCAGTGGGTATGTGAATGTTCTGAGGGTAAGCATCGATCAGTGGGATAGGAGGTGATGTGGTAGTGGATGATTCAGCAACAGTTGCAGCATTAGGGTTTGTGGCCATTTCAGCGAGTAGATTGAGGTTGGTTTGAGGGTTTAGAGAGGTTTCGTGTGAGGGAGAAGTTTGAATGTGTGAGCCTTTTGGATTTCCTGCCATTTTCACTTAAATAGAGTATTAAAATATTCAATTTAAGTTGACAAATAAAGATAAAAACTGAAATTTTCGAAAATAATGAACAATGATCACTTCTATGCTTTAGTATATGGAGCAACATAATTTCGAGATTTATAGAGAAATAAAGTTACGGTTATTAGTATAGACCCACAAAGAAAAATCTGGAATTAATTAGAACCTAGGTGGTTTAAAACATTAAATCCATGATCTCCTAAAATTTAGGGAATGAAATCATGGGTAAAAACTTCCAGAAAAAAATCAAATTAATTTGTTCAATTAATTAAAACTACACGGCATTATCTAAATAAGGTAGTAGTGGGTTTAGTGTATGACCTAGTCAAATTAAGAACTTAAACATAATTAATTAATTACACAAAGTAAAATAAATTCGAAATCAACCTGATGTTGTACTCAAAATTGGAACACACACTTCAACACTGGTTTTTCCTTAGAAAAATTTTCCAATGTTGCAAATAAATCATTTTCAGTTTTTCTAGCACTTTTAATCACCATTGATCCATCTTTTCAAAAGAGTGCATCGTAGTCGCGAACTCCGTGCCCCATAGTTACTCAATGGATTTGTGAGCATATTGATGTATTACTAATCACCTTTTGAAAAGAAGACATCGTAGTAGCGAACTCCGTGCTCCATAGTTACTCAGTGAATTAGTACATCTTGAGTGCTTTTTCTTTCTCATTTTCTTTTCAATTGCATTTGAGAAGTGTGAGCCCTCTTTATATCTATACAACATCAATTATGATTCAAATTCATTTTTCAGAGGAATTAATTAATCAAGAAAAGTTCAAAATTAACCAAATTACACACTGTACCCATGTTGTTGTCAAATATGTAACAACATCTATCTAACTTTATTTAGATAGTGCACATACCAAGAGATTTCCTCAAAAATGAGAATCTCTCATGGTCAAGAGCTTTAGTAAAAATATCAGAAAATTGATTTTTAGTGGGTACATACTCTAACTTAACAATATTTTTCTCTACTAAATCCCTTATAAAATGATGTCTTATACTAATGTGCTTAGTGAGTGAATGTTGTACAGGATTTTTCGAAATATTAATAGCACTAGTGTTATCACAATACACAGTTAAAATATCACTTTTAATACCATAATCATGAAACATCTTACTCAACCATAGAAGTTGTGTACAGCAACTTCCTGCCGCGATGTATTCTGATTCTGCAGTGGATTGTGAAACACAGTTTTGCTTTCTACTGTGCCATGAAATCAGGTTGTTTCCCATGTAGAAACAGCCACCACTCGTACTCTTTCTATCATCTATGTCTCCAGCCCAATCAGCATCACTATATCCCACAAGTGTGCTATTTGTGTCCTTGGTATACCAAACACCTTGATCACTTGTACCTGCAACATATCTTATGATTCTCTTAACCGCATTCAGGTGTGATTCCTTTGGACATGCTTGGTACCTGGCACAAACACAAACACTATACATGATATCTGGTCTACTAGAGGTTAAATAAAGAAGACTACCTACCTATCATGGATCCATACTGTGTTGGATCAATCTCTTGTCCAGCATTGTCTTTACACAATTTCTGTGTAGATCCCATAGGTGTTTTCATTACCTTAGAATTTTCCAAACCAAACCTTTTCACCAAGTTTTTAGCATATTTGCTTTGTGAGAAGAAAATACCATCTTTTTCTTGTTTGATTTGAAGACCTAAAAAGTAATTCAGATCCCCAACCATACTCATCTCAAATGTTGCAGTCATTGCTTCAACAAAACTATTTAGCATTTTATCACAAGTTGAACCAAAAACTATATCATCAACATATATTTGAGCAATTAGTAAATCTTCTCCATTTTGTTTGATGAATAAGGTATTATCAGCAATTCCTCTAATAAAGCCAAATTGCAAAAGAAAGTCAGTAAGTCTACCATACCATGCTCTAGGAGCTTGTTTTAAACCATACAATGCTTTCTTTAGCTTATAAACATGATCAGGATATTGTGGGTTTTCAAATCCCTTAGGTTGTTCAACATATGCTTCTTCTAACAAAATGCCATTTAAAAATGCAGCTTTAACATCCATTTGGTGAAGTTTAATATCAATAAAACATGCAATTGCTAGTAATAATCTAATAGATTCTATCCTAGCAACAGGTGCAAATGTTTCATCAAAATCAATACCTTCAACTTGTGTATACCCTTGTGCAACTAACCTAGCTTTGTTTCTAACAATGTTACCAGACTCATCAGTTTTATTTCTAAAAATCCACTTAGTTCCAATGACATTGACATCATCAGGCCTTGGAACTAGTGTCCAAACATCGTTCTTTTCAAACTGATTAAGTTCCTCATGCATAGCATTAATCCAATTTTCATCTTTTAATGCTTCAGTAACATTTTTAGGTTCAATTTCAGAATAGTAGCACTCTGCATTAACAACATTACAAAGAGAAGACATACATATTGATCTTACCAAATCTGCATGCTCTTTTGAACTTACTTTCCTTCTGGTTTGTACACCAACTGAAGCATCACCAATGATCTGTCTCTGTGGATGATTTTTGGTTATACGACTAGATGGATTCAGCTTTGGTGTATACTGATTGTTCTGAGATGAATCTGCTGAATTTTCAGGGGATGTTGCACCAGATGTTGTAACATTCGGTGACACATTCTCTGATTTCAGCTGATTATCTTGAACTTCAGTAACATCAGACACATCTTCATCATCATTGTCATCTGTAAGCTTTTTATCATCATCAAACACAACATTAACAGATTCTTGAACAGTGTTAGTTCTAAGGTTAAAGATTCTATAGGCTTTACTATTTCTAGAATAACCTAAGAAGAAACCTTTATCACTTTTTGAATCAAACTTGAGAAGTTGATCCCTATCATTCAGGATATAACACACACAACCAAACACATGAAAATATTTCACATTTGGTTTTCTATTGTTCAGAATCTCATATGAAGTTTGATTAGACCTAGATCTTAGAAAAACTCTATTAGAAATATGACATGTTGTATTCAATGCTTCAGCCTAAAATCTCTTAGCAAGATTTTTAGATGTAAGCATGACTCTAGCCATTTCTTGTAAAGTTCTATTTTTCCTTTCAGCAATCCCATTTTTTTGTGGAGTTTTAGGTGAAGAAAACTCATGCACTATACCTTTTCTTTCACAAAAATCAGAAAACATACTATTTTCAAATTCCCTACCATGATCAGATCTAATTCTGCTAACTTTCAAGTTAAAAACAGTTTTAAATCTTTTGTAAAGAATTTTAAAAGCATTAAAAGCTTCTGATTTTTCTCTCAAAAATTCAATCCAAGTATACCGAGAGTAATCATCAACCACAAAAAGTGAGTATTTCTTACCACCAATGCTTTCAGTTTCCATTGGACCCATCAGATCCATATGCAGTAATTCAAAACAGCGATGTGTCGAACAATGTGACAACATTTTGTGCGACATTCTTACCTGCTTACCTTTTTGGGATGGACCACATACAACAGTATTGTCAAACTTCAGTTTAGGCAATCCTAGCACAGCTTCTGTTTTAACCAGTTTCCTTATGTTCCTATAATTTATATGTCCTAATCTTTGATGCCATAAGACATTTTCATCATGTTTTGACAAATTACACATGTTATTGTTCCCAATTAAATAGCAATTATTTGTTGACCTATTACCAGTCATCAAACATTCATTATTTTTGTCAAGAACATAACATGAGTTTTTGTCAAATTTTACATACAAATCATCATCACATAATTGGCTTATACTGATCAAATTAGCAAGTAGGCCATCAACATGCAAAACATTTTTTAGCTAAGGAAAACCTTCAACATTTAAAGTTCCTTTTCCAATGATTTTTCCTTTAGTACCACCACCATATGTTACGGTTCCACCATTAAAAGATTCATATTCAGATAAGAAGTTGATTTGACCAGTCATATGTCTAGAACAACCACTATCAAAGTACCATAAACCTGGAACACATACTTTCAGAGAAGAGTAAACCATGTTACAGACAACTTTATCCTTCTTTTTAGAGACTGTCTTCGACACATGTTGCTTAGAAAGTGACAACATTTTAGACAACATTTTAGCATCTTTCAGATCTTTTCAGTCTTTTCAAACAAGAAGGGACGAATATGACCAATTTCATCACAATAATGACACACATACTTCTTTTCTGTTTGTTTCTTCTTGATAGTCTTTGTTTGAGCCTCAACTTTTACCTCAAAGACGTTTTAGCTTTCACAAATTTCACAGATTCTCAATCATAAAAGAAGTTTCATTTTTATATCCCAAACCAAATTTATTAGACTGACCAACTATTAGAGCATCATTCATATCAGAAGAACTTTTGGTATATTTCTTAAAACTCCAAGAAGTTCCTTTCAGTTCCTCTTTTAGCTTAGAAATTTCCAAATCTTTTCTGGTAAGTATGATTTCTAGTTTAGTCACTGTTTCTTTCAAATCATCATTCTCTTTAGTTAAAGACTCTAGAGATTGAGCTTGTTCAGCACATTTGTCTAACAAATTTTTATAGTCAGATTCATCAATTCTTGTTTCTTCAGAAGTGTTATCGGTTTCATCAACACACCTAACAAACTTGTTCAAATCTGGAGAAATTTGATCTGATGTTGCTTCAAATGTTGTAACATCTGATGCAACATCTGAGTCAGAGTCATCCAGATCATCATCCAGAGAGTCATCATAATCAATTTTAGCATAAAAAGCAAGTTCCTCATCTTTTGAAGCATAAAAAGCAAGTTCCTCATCTTTTGAATCATCATTTTCATCATTTGAGTCATCACTTAAGGTAGCATTAAAATTCAGTTTTCTCCTAAGTCTGGTATTTGCACACTCATTTGCATAGTGTCCAAATCCAGTGCATGCATCACACTTAACAGATTTTCTGAATTCAGGATCATACCTTGATTTACTACCTTTTTCAGTTTGCCTTGATTGATTATGATCTCTCCTTCTTTCGGGGGTAGGTGTTGTGTTGATTTGAATCTTTGGTTGGATATTCCCCTTGGATCTGCTCATCGTTTTCCTTAGGTAGGAGTTAAACTTCTTTGTCAGCAGGGCGATGTTGTCAGGATTGTTACAACATAGGTCCGTCACATCCTCATCAGAATCAATCTTAGTAACATAAGATTGATGTACATCACTTGAAGATGCTTCTCCTTTGTAAACAACAACCTTCTTGCCATCATTCTCCTCTGGTTGGATGAAGTTGATCTCATAGGTCTTAAGAATGCTTATTAGCTCATTATGACTCAACGTATCTGTGTCCTTTGCTTCTTCTATAGCATAATTTTTTGCGTCAAATCTTTTAGGAATAGAACGTAAAATCTTATGCACTAACCTGGTATTAGAAATTGGATCTCCAAGCAGTTGAGCTTCATTAGCAATCTCCGTGACACATTCGTTGTAAGATGAAATGGTTTCATCTTCCTTCATTCTCAAGTTCTCGAACTTCGTGCCTAGCATTCGTAGTTTGGTTCTACGAACACTATCAGACCCCTCACAATGCTCTTGTAAACGATCCCAAGCCTCTTTTGCACTGACACAGTTAGATATGATTTTGAACATAGTCATATCAACTGAGACAAAAATAGCATTTAAGGCTTTAGAATTGTAACTAGCAATTGTGCTTTCATCATTTGTCCAGTCCAGTTCACGTTTGACTTGAGTTTCTCCTTCATTATCAGGCTGAGTTCTCGGGGCTGTCCATCCAGAAAGAACACTCCTCCAAGCACGTTCATCTATGGATTTGATATACATCCGCATCCTAGACTTCCAATAGGCATAGTTTTTCCTATCAAGAACAGGAGGCCTAACAGATTGAGAGAGTGGATACTCCATTGCAAAATAAAAAGACACACTAAAACACAGGATCTAAACTTAGTACCGTCAAGTTTTAGGCTCTGGTGCCAACTGAAAGTGTGTGTGTAGTGTAAAACAGAATGATGTTGTACTGAATGTTATGGCATGCACTACAACATCTAAATATCAGAATGTGAAACACAGCGGAAGACTAACACTACAATGCAAAGGAGTAAATTTTTCATAGACTTGTTAATTAAAGTCTATGATGTCTGTCGGCAGAACGTTTCACTAATTCGAGAGTGAATACAAAAGTTTGTGTAAAGAGTTTCCAAGACAGAACCTTTACAAAGGAAAATAAAGACTCAATATCACCTATTGACTCTTAAACGGCTAAGTGTAGTATTACAAAATATTACACCGTCAAAAGTAAATCAAAGTATCAAAGACATCTACGCTAATGACACTTCAATAAACCTATGTTGTTAAATGAGGTAACATGCACAAGTACCAACGTAAAGGGGGAATAACGGCCCTATCGGTTGGATGCACTAACGCACTCAACAATTGATATTTGGATATTCCTTGCCATTGCTGAAGTCCTCGGCCCTCTATTTATAGACGTCCTTGGCTTCAACCATAGATCCTTGTAGATGGATCTAGAAAGACTCCAAAATAACTTCCCCTTAATTCTCTCCATTAATCATCCATGTAGCTAGTTGATTTCGTGGTTAACTCCTGCAACCGCATGATCTAGGTCCTTCTAAATCTCTCTGGAATTAGTCTTGAATTCTGGATCCTTGTGGAAGATTCTGGAATCCGTCCTTAATGTTGCACTTGATGTTACAGCATCCGCGGCAACATTTGACTCAGTCTTCATTCCAGATCCTTGTAGAATATTTTAGATCTTCAACTTGCAATGTCACAACATCTACTACAACATTGAAATGTTAGAGAATAAAAGTTAGTTATATGAAGAAAGAAAGGGTCAAATTCTGATGTACCAGAATATGTGATAACATCACATGCGACATCAACAGTTCTCTTATGAAAAGCAGATTTGAAATGTCCATGATGGGAGAAACGACTTATTTTCTTGGACTTCAAGTCAAACAGACAAAGAAGGGAATATTCATCAACCAAGCCAAATATACAACATATCTTATTGAAAAATATGGAATAGGTACCAGCCGAGAAGCCAAGATACCTATGATGACAAATTTTTCAATGGATCCAGACGAGAAGGGAGAATACACTGATCAAACTGAGTATCGAGCTCTTATTGGTTCTTTATTATATTTAACTGCTAGTAGACCTGATATTTCATTTGCAGTTGGAGTTTGTGCTCGATTTCAAGCTAATCCTAAGAAAAGCAATCTTGAAGCAGCAAAGAAAATCCTCAAGTATTTGAAAGGAACAGTAAATGTTGGATTGTGGTATCCAGCTGATGACAACTTTGAGCTGTCTGGATACTCAGATTTAGATTTTGGTGGGTGTAAGATAGATAGAAAATCTACATCTGGTACTTGCCAATTTCTTGGAAGTAAGCCGATTTCATGGTTGTCTAAGAAACAAACCTCTGTAGCTACTTCCACAACTGAAGCTGAGTATATGGCAGCTGGAAGTTGTTGTTCACAGCTGATCTGGATAAGCCAACAACTAAGGAACTATAATATTATCACCAAAGATATACCTATCTTTTGTGATAGTAATAGTGCCATAGCTATTACTCAGAACCCAGTCCTTCATACAAGATGCAAGCATGTAGATATCAGACACCACTTCATCCGAGACCATGTAGAAAAAGGAGATATCAGACTTGAGAAGATCTTGACTGATTTTCAAAGAGCAGACATCTTGACAAAACCATTGGCAGAGACGAGGTTTAAAGAATTATCTGTAGAATTAGGTTTATTAGATGCTTCGTTAGTAAATCTCTAATTCTGTATTTTTATTTCTTGTCTCTCTCAATTTAGTTTATTATGTCTAGAAAGAATTATCAGACTAGATCTGAGTCAAAGGACAAATAGGTAGCTGATATCATTGATTTCCTTCTTAGGAATCAAGAATCAAGGATTAGTCATATTGACCTTATCTGACATGATAATTGCTTATCTGACATATGGTAAATCAGACTAGGGCACAATAGTCAGCTGATTTTCTGAAAAACAGATGACTATCTGCACCCTATCTGATCTACCTAAGCTACTAATAGTTTTGATGAGTTTGTTTGCAGGAACAGGTATACCAGATTAGTCTCATAAATCTCTTCATTCACAAAACCTTCATCTTTGTTTTTCCTCAAAATCGTTGTTTTCAAATAAAGTTCTTAAGTCTGTGTATCTCAAGTATTTTGTATTGTGTAACTAAACTGGAAATACTGTATTAAGCCTTAAACGGTTGTTGTTTTCAAAAACCAGACTAGGAGAAAGATTTGGAAAAATATAAGACAAGGTCATTTTTTGACCAAGTCTGACATTTTACCAAGTCCGAAATAGAATACCTGAGTACTAAGTAAGACATTTCATTGCTTACGTTAGGTATACTAATTACTTCTGACAAAGTGAGTCTATTAGCCGTCTAATCCGTAGGTTAAACGGTTACTTTTTACGCAATTCAAGACGCGTGTAGGTTACGCGCCTGAATTCAAAGTGATTTTCTCGCAAAACCGTCGATGTTTTACACGCGCCTTTTCAATCAACGGTTCAAAATCAAAACCCTGAGATCATGCCACGTTTCGATTTCCCAACTTTCCCTCTCTCTCTCCCTCGTTTAAAAACTTACCTTCTTCAGTTTTTTAAAATTTTACTTTCACAATTCCCTGCTCTCGAAACTTACTGAAATTTTCTTACTCTAAAAAACTTATCAATGGCATCCTCTTCTTCTCAAACACCAAAACCTCCTACATATATATCCGCTTCAGGTTCTGATTTCAAAATGCTTTCTGATTCAGTCAAAAATAAATTGAAGGCTGAAATGTTTGTAGATTTTGAGACTACAAATGACAGAGAATCCAGAAAAATTATCAGACTGTTGGAAGCCTCAAGATTACGGGGATTTTGTTCGTTCAAATCTCCGCTGAACAAAACCGCTGATTTCATTGGAGCAGAGTTCCTCGCAAGTGAGTAGTTTACGGAAAATGGCTTCAAAACGACTGTCGAAGGTACTCAATTGGAGTATTCGAAGGAGAACGTTGCAAGGATTCTGGATTCCTCTATGGAAGGGGTTAATCCTCTGTTGTATAAAGAAAATGATTGAGAAGAATTGTTTGATTTGTTTGCTAGGGTTACCTACAGGGGAGTGAGGATAGACTTGAAGAAACATATGCTGAGGAGAAGATTTAGGCTGCTCATGACGATTGCAACTAAGTCAATCCTAGGAGATCAAAGCTCCCATGATGGAGTGACGAAGTCACGATTGTGTTGCATGAGAGCCATTTTTTATGGAGTTCAGGTGGATTGGGTAGATTTGTTGTTTAGGAGGATGAAGGAGGAGAAACTGAGATTGTTATTCAACCCAACTGATGGAGATTGGACAGTCACCTCGACTGTAAGTCTATTCAATAAAATCACTGTGTTAATGGAAGGGTTGAATAAAAGATTTGAGACGAGGGAAGGCTTAAAGAAATATTCTAAGCAAAAAGGCTTGCTGACAAAGGATGAAAGGATTGGAGGGTTGCCTAACTCGGATGATGAGTCAGAGGATGCTCAGAGACAGAGGGAGCAGCTAGCAGCTGCAGTGGTACAGAGGCCAGCAGCTGAACCTCAACCAGCAGTGGAAGTTGCCATACCAGCTGCTGAAGCTCAACCAGCCGAGGATCCAGCTGTTGTGGAAGTAACAGCTGAGGAGGCAGCAACTTCTGTGAGGTCCCGACAAGGAGGACGTCAAGGAGGAGGCTGGTCAGAGCCGCAGATAGGGTACCAGTAGCTGAGCCATCTACCAGCCAGCAGACAGATGAGGACTCTGATGAAGATAACCAATTTATTCTTTAGAGGAGGTCCTCCAGGACGTCTGAATCATCTGGCAGCTCTGATCGTCAGATGGAAGTCTCTACCCTCCTGCCAGAAGAAGTACCGGTGCTGGAAATCGCGGCCGAGGTTGCATAGCTGGATGTCCCATCCTCTCCAGCCAATGAAGCTGTACTTTCACCCATCCAAGAGGAAGGTACTACTTCATCTCTCTCTCCCTCAAAATCTCCACCTGGCAATGAAGAGGTGTGCCCGACTGGCACCTCCGAGCCTCTGAAACAACCACAGTTGTTCCATATAGTCCAAACCTCATCTGAAACCATCCCCATCACCACTCAATCTGAAATCATCCCAACTACCACCCAACCTGAAACTACCCTCACCCCGACCATCTCTCCACAAATAGAGCCACCCACTACATCCACCCCCACACCATCTGAAACTCAACACTTCACACCACCAGAAATAGACATCACCTCATATCCCTTTTTAGAAGACATCCAGATGAGCTCCCCCGTTCCTCAACCCCAAATTTCTGAACTTCACACTCCTACCTCTTCTTCTTCCGAATCCTCATCTGAGGATGAGGAAAGTGGCTTAAGCCCCACATCAGCTATCACTTCCATAATTGCCCAAATGGAGAGGAAGATGAAGCAGGCCTTCGAGAAGATGCTCCAGAGGCGAACAAAGAAGATGGTGAAGGCAGTCACTGAGGCAATGATCACGAACATGCGGGAAGTAGAGGTAAATCTAACTGAAAAGATTACTTCTATTACTAAATATGTTCTTGCCGAGAAGGTGACAACTATGGAGGAAGAAGTTAAAGGGCTGAAAACGCAAGTGTCTGAATATAACTCCATAGTGGTGGACTCATTGGCCTTGGACAAGTCAGACTTCAGGGCTAAATGCAATGATCTGGAGATGAAGCTGACTACCTTGGCTGATGAAGTCAAAAAGGGGGAAAAGGAGGTGATAGAAAGAGAGTTGGCACTCACAGCTGTGTTAGATGAGACGAAGAGTAAGGTCGACACGAAGGCTAGCACAGCTGAGTTGGAGGCAGCCAGGGAGGAAGCTCGCATTAAATCAGATGAGCTGGCTGCACTTCAGCTGAGGGTCAGCCAACTTGAGGAGGCGCTGAAGGAAGATGAGGAGAGGAGGAGGAAAGAAGAAGAAGAAGAAAGGACTGCTCAGCTGCTGGCGAAATTAAAAGAATCTGAGACGAAAGCAGCTGAGGTGAAATGGAAGGGGAAAGGGAAGATGATTGAGGAATCTGCTCCAGCCAAAGTTCTAAGTCCTAAGCTCACAATTTCTGAGAAAAGAAAGAGAGAGCCTGACTACTCTAACCTGCCTGAAGAACAGATCAGCAGGATCATGAGAGAGCAGGCTTTCTATGGAGAAAGAGAAAGGAAAAAGCTGAAGAAGAAGAGCAAGGGACTGGAGATGAGGTGGAGCAGAGACGTAAGGAAAAATGGGAGATGAGGAGGCAGATGAAGCTGATTTTAGGCCCTATCATAGGACACTCAATCCGCCAAAGGTCGTTGCTGGCAAACTCTTCATGGAATATAAAGAAAAGAATTTGGACGTCATATGGATGTATCATTGGTACATCCTGAAGGGGTCTGATTTAGCAGAGCCGGACGAGGACCTAAAGTGGCATGAGTGGATAGAGAAGGAGGACAAAGATCTATATCAGAGGCTGCTGGTGGAAGCAGACAAGTTCTTCAATGCAGATCTTTGTGCTCCGGCCTATGAGAAAGGAAGGCCCAAGACCAATCCAGACGGCTCAATTGACATGAACTGGATCAAAGGCATCATAGCCAAAGCCGAGGTTGAGTCTGGGTTGAAAGACGAAGAGGAGCTTAAGAAGCTGAGGAAAAGAGTCTTTACCTGGTTGGCCATTCCTGAAGTCAATCAGTGGGGAATCTGATAAAGGATCTTTTCTCTTTTCCTTATCCTTTTATCTTTTGATCATTGTAAATCTGTAAATATATGATTGAATATATCTGAACGTTTGTGATTTACTTGTCTTATTTTCTTGAAGTTTTTTTCTGCTTTAAGAAAAACTTAAAATTTTTCTAAGTACAAGTCATCTGAGAAATTTATCTTCTCAGAATAAAAAAAATTTCAAAATTTTTCTAAGTTTAAAATGGTTTTAAAAATCTAAGACTTAAAAGTTTTTTTTTAAAGTTAAATTTTTTTTTTAAGTACTTTGTGATAATTGAATCTGATTAAAAGTGTAAATGTGTGCTGATATATCTATTTGTTAAATCTTGATTAACTCTAAAACTAACTTCAGTTGTAAGTGTGTCTCTTTCTTGTAGGTTTTAACTTCATCAAAAAGGGGGGAATTGTTAGACCAAGTAGAGTTTTGATGAGTTAAAAGATCAATCTAGTCAAGCACACAACGTCAATGAACAACTTAGGTCAAAGTTCGAGTACTAAGCTGATCAGACTGGGTCTAGAGCTGATTAGGTGATCTGGAGATCTAAAGTTACAAGTCATATGGAGACAAGCTCAAATCTAGTCATCTGCAGGAGACAATCATGAAGAGCTCAGACGAGGTCAAGACAAGCTGAGTAGAATAAGAAAGGCAAGTCTTCACCAAGTCAGCTGCAGACGAGTAGGAAAAATCAGCTGAGGTCAAAGCAGTTTTCAAGATTAAGTTTGTTGAGCAGTTTCCAGTTTGTTAGAACTAACTAACAAACTAACTGTCTTTTCAGACTTATAAATAGGTCAAGATTTTATTTTTCAATACACTAATGCCAATCTGATTTTTCACACCATTCACTATTCAATTCACAAAGAATTTTCAAAAGAGTTTTCTAAGTGTTTGTAGAACACTTCACTTCATATCTTCAAAAACACATCTCATTCTTAGATTTAGATTTTAGAAGTTTAGTTAGTATTCTTGAAGAATTGAAGATCAAGTTGTAAAGTGTAAAGATTGTATGTAAGTAAGCCGCTAGTGGAGACCCTTCTTCAAGTTTGGAGAAGGAGAGTGGATGTAGGATTGTTATAATCCGAACCACTATAAAATTGGTGTTCTTTACTGCTTTCTTTTAATTTCTGTTCAAGTTACAATTTGTTATTCAAGATTAAATTTCAGAATCTTAGCTATAATCTGAATATCAGCATTGCTTTTGATCAATTGTTGTCCGCTGTGCTTAATCTGATACTTTGAATTGATTTTGAAAAGATTCATGAAAAATATACAAAATCTATTCAAACCCCCCCCCCCCTTTCTAGATTTTGTTCTAGAAGGCTATCTCAAGGTTTTAATCAACTCAACATTCCGGGACCAACATACTCAGATTCAGATTTTGGTGGGTGTAAGATAGATAGAAAATCTACATCTGGTACTTGTCAATTTCTTGGTAGTAAGCTGATTTCATGGTTGTCTAAGAAACAAACCTCTGTAGCTACTTCCACAACTGAAGCTGAGTATATGGCAGCTGGAAGTTGTTGTTCTCAGCTGATCTGGATAAGTCAACAGCTAAGGGACTATAACATTATCACCAAAGAAGTACCTATCTTTTGTGATAGTAATAGTGCCATAGCTATTACTCAGAACCCAGTCCTACATACAAGATGTAAGCATGTAGATATCAGACGCCATTTCATCCGAGATCATGTTGAAAAAGGAGATATCAGACTAGAGAAGATTCTTACTGATTTTCAAAGAGCAGACATCTTGACAAAACCTCTTGCAGAGACAAGGTTTAAAGAACTATCGGTAGAATTAGGATTACTAGATGCTTCTTTAGTTAATCTATAATCTAATTTCTTGTTTTTACTTTGTCTTTCTCAATTGGTTTATTATGTCTAGAAAGAATTATCAGACTAAACATGAGTCAAAGGACAATCAGGTAGCTGATATCATTGATCTCCTATTCTGGAATCAAGAATCAAGGATTAGTCATATTGACCATGTTTGACTTGATAATTACTTGTCTGACATAGGTAAATCAGATAAGAATACAATAGCCAACTGACTTCTAACTGAATCAGATGACCATTGCACCTTATCTGACTTACTCTAGATACTAATGACTTGTCTAAGTGTTTGTGATTTCAGCAAGAATAGAGTTTAGTACACATCTCTAAATACAAGACAAGGTCCAAATATTCAGGAAACAGACAGTGATACTATCAATCTAGACGAGGTGAAAGTCCAGGAAGTTTTTCCTAAATACTCTTAGTTATGAATATTGAGTTCATATAATTAATATATGAATTTAATTTCATAATTCTCTTTATCATTTATTTCAAAAATGAAGTTACTCAGTTTGTTAAAATATTTTGTTTTACAAAATAAAAGGATAAGGGTTCGAATTTGTTATCTAAAAACAATAATATTTTATTCTATCTCTCCAATTAACTGAAAAGTAATTTCTCAAAGAAGTAACTCTGTCAGGAGAGAAGTTACTACGGACCCGAAATTTTATCAAATTCATTTTTGAAATACGCTGAGTATACTCCACGCGCCAGAAATGGAGGTGGTTTCTGAAATATGAACCGTCTCAATCTCACGCGCGACATATTAAATAAGGGGCACTCTTGTGTGAGACCGTCTCATGCATGAGACGGACATGAGACGGAATCACTTTTTAATAAATTATTATCACTTTGTCATAATTTGTTATCACTTTTTCATAAATTGTTATCAATTTTCATAATTTGTTATCACTTTTATACTAATTTGTATCACTTTTTTAAAAAGTGATAACAATTTATTAAAAAGTGATTCGGTCTCATGCATGAGACGGTCTTATACAAGTTTTTGCCATTAAATAATATTCTATGCACTTTTCAAAATAAATGTCATAATTGCATTAATGGCGATTCGAAAGCCTACATTTACACTTTTGCAGGCAATTATTATTCTAATAATTGTTTATTATTATATTTTCCATATAAATAGACACTCGTGTGCATAATTTTCATTTACGCACACATAAAACTTGTTGGTCCCGGAATGTTGAGTTGAATAAAACCTTGAGTTAGCTTTCTAGAACAAAATCTAGAAAGGGGGGGTTTGAATAGATTTTGTAGATTTTTCAAATCTTTTCAAAATCAATTCAAAGTATCAGATTATCACAACGGAATATAATTGAGAACTCAACTTTTAACAAGATCAAAAGCAAAGCTGATATTCAGATTTTAGTTAAGATTCTGAACTTTAATCTTGAATTAACAAAATTGTAATTTGAACAGAAATTAAAGAAAGCAAGAAATAACACCAGAATTTATAGTGGTTCGGATTATAACAATCCTACATCCACTCTCTTCTCCAAACTTTGAAGAAAGGTCTTCACTAGCTGCTTACTTACTTACTGTACAAACTTTACAAATTACAACTCGATCTTCAACTCTTCAACAATCTAATCAACTCTCTGAAATCTAACTCTAAAAATAAGATGTGCTTTTGAAGATGTGAAGTAAAGTGTTCTATAAACACTTAGAAAATATTTGAAATCTATCTTGAAAAATACTTTGTGAAATCAATAGTGAATACTGTGAAGAATCAAATTCGCATAAGTGTCTAGAAAAATTAAATCTAGTTCTATTTATAAGTCTGAAAGACAGTTAGTTTGTTAGTCAGTTCTAACAAACTGGAAACTGCTCAACAAACTTATTCTTGAAAACTGCTCTTGACCTCAGCTGATTCTTCCCACTCGTCTGCAGCTGACTTGGTGAAGACTTGTCTTTCTTATTCTACTCAGCTTGTCTTGACCTCGTCTGAGCTCTTCATGATCGTCTCCTGCAGATGACTAGATCTCAGCTGACTGAATTGGCTCTAGACCTCGTCTGATCTGTTTAGCTTAACCTCAGCTGATCTTCAGATCGTCTGATCAACTTAGTTGCTTCTTTTTAATTCATCAAAACTTCTTGATTTAACAATTTCCCCCTTTTTGATGAAGTTAAAACCTATAAGGAAGAAACACACTCACAGCTGAAGTTAGTACTAGAATTAGTTAAAACAATCAGATAGGTATATCAGAGCACATTTTCACAATACAACAGATTCATTCACATTCAAAGCATTAAAAAAACTTAAGTCTTTTAGACTCTTTTAGAAGTATTTAGAAAATTGAGTTTTATGACTTAGAAAAAAAAAATTAGGAAAAAGTTTTTAACTCTGAGATATAAAATTCTCAGATGATTTATACTTAGAAAAATTTTAAAATTTTCTTAAAAAACTTTTTTAAAAAAACTGATACACATAATTCACATAAGTCCGAATATATTCATTCACAAATTTACAAATTTACAAATAGAAGAACTGATAGAAAATAAAAGATAAGGAAAGAAAAATCTTGTTCTATCAGATTCCCCATCGGCTGGCCTCTGGAATGTTCAGCTAGTTGAAAATCCTTGATCTAAGCTGTTTAAGCTCTTCTTCATCTGTTAGCCCGGTTTCACGTTCTGCTTTGGCTACAACCGTCTTGACCCATTCCAGATCAGTAGAGTCGTCTTCTTTCAGCTTGGGGGTAACTTGCTCATAGGCTGGTGCAACTAAGTCGCAGTTGAACACATTGTGTGCCTCATCAAGCAGCTTCCCATACAGATCGGCATCCTCCTTTTCCATCCACTCGTGCCAGCTCTTATCTTCGTCGGCTGCTCCAGATGGCGATGCCTTCAAGATGTACCAGTAATACATCCATCTGGCATCCAGGGCTAGCTTCTTGTATTCGCTTGTGTATTTCCCTGAAACCATCTTTGGAGGGGCTGAAGTGCGGTGGATAGGGCGGAAGTCCACTTCATCTGGTGCTTTGGATACCCATTTCGGGAATCCCTGTCCCACTTGACTCAGCTTTCCCAGCTTCTTGACCTCTTCTTCTCCCGCTTCTCATACTTTTCCTTCTCAAAGATGGATTCGCCTCGATCTGCTCGGCTGATAGGTTTGAGAAGTCAGGCTCCTTTCTTTTCGCTCGACTGGGGGCCGATCACCGCTCAACCGATGAAGACTTCTCTCTTGCTTTGCCTTTACCCTTGCCCTTGGCCTCGGGTTTTTCTGCTTCTTTCATCTTGGCCAGCAGAGCTTCTGACTTCTCCTCCTCCTCCTTCTTCCTCTTCTCCTCATCCTCTCAGATGGCCTCCTCTATTTGGGTCACCCTCAGTTGCAAGGCTGCCAGCTCATCTGATTTAACTTTCAATTCAACCTTGGTTGCCTCCAACTCACTCGGTGTGTTCCGCTTTAAAATCCACCTTGTCTGTGAGTGACAAGACTCCACTGTGAGGGTGTCCATCCTTCCTTCTCGCTCCTTCCCCTTTTTAACTTTATTTCGAGGGTCTGGAGCTGTCTTTTCCAGCTGAACAACGGACCCTCAAGTCGTTCGATCGAGACGTGAGAGTGTTGACGGGATCTCGTTGTCACCTGCCATCTTTTGCTTTGAGTGCCTTAACCTTCTCCTCCGGTCACTTAGCCGAGATCCAACAAAGCAAGTCTTTGAGATTGGGCTGATAGGTTCCTTGACATGTTGACCTCGAAATCTGCATGTTGGCGAGCATCGTATCGGTGACTGCTCGTATCACCTTCCTTGTCTTCTTCTCCATCATCTTTTGAACTTGAGATATTATCTTCTTATGCATATCTTCAAAAGCTGATGAGATGGCAAAAATTGGACTGGCCTCTTCCTCTGATTCAGATGAGGAAGAGGTGGTGGGAGAGGTTGGACTGGGGAAGCTCATGTGGATATCCCCAAAGATATTGGAGGTATCCACTGGGTGGGGTTCGGATGGGAGAGATGAGGTGGCGGCGTCTGATGGGGGAGGGGGGATTTCTGGTGGAGGAGATGATGGTGGGGGTGGAATATGTGAAGTAGTGGGTGGGGGAGATGAGGTTGATTGGGGTAATATGGGTTGAGTTTGGGAAAATATGGGTAAGGCTGGTGGGGAGATGGATATGGGAGTTGGGGCGAATACTGGTCCTGTAAGAAAGGACAGCATCTGAGATGGAGATGGTGGAGGGGATAAAGTTTGAGTTTGGGGGAGGGTAGATGAGGTTGGGATTTGGACTATTTCGGAAGTAGGCTGTTTAAGAGGCTCTGAAGGTCCAGCCTGGGACACCTCTTCATCGCCAGAGTGGCCTGGTGAGGGGGAGGGGTAAAATTGTACCTGTCTGTGGGTGGGGGAGGGGGTCCTCTCTGAGCTTATATCCTGGACCTCCTCTGAATGAACCACCTGCGCTGCGATCTGCAGAGTGGTTACCTCTTCGGGTAAAAGACTTGGCTGGTCAGCAGACGTTCCACCCAGCTCAGAGGTCTTAATCAACCTCCTCCTCCTTGGTGCCTTCTCCTTCAGCTTCATTGGCTGGGCAGCCTCAGCTGAGCTCACTGTCGGCAGCTCTTCCTCTCTCTCCTCTTCTTCCTCCTCCTCAGCTTCTTCAGCAGTTGGTGCCTGAGCTCCTACCTCAGCTCCACCTTCGTCTGAATCAGCTGGAGCCCCAAGAGGTTCATCCTTCGTCAGAATCCCCTTTTGTTTTGTGTAGGGTCTGACTCCGTCTGACCAATTGATCTCAGCTGACAGCAGGTCCTCCATGATCACCGTCACCTTATTGAATAGGCTGGTGATCGACCTTGCCTGCCACTTTCCTCCAACAACCTCCAACCTTTTTCTTTCCGTCTCCAGCTTTTCCAGAAGCATCCCAGCCCAGTTAGCTTGGACCCCATCAATTATTGTCTTCATGACACATAGTCTGGGTCTGGTCAGCCCGTCATGAGAACTTTGTTCTCCCAAGATGACCTTTGTGACGATGGTCATCAGAAGTCGATACCGTCGTCGGAGCATCTTCTTCTTCAACTCCGATCGCCGATCCTTCATGGAATTCCGGGCAATCATCTCGAATGATTCTACCCATTCATCAGACTTGTAGGTGAGGGGATTCACTCCTTCACTACTTGTATCAAAAATTCTGGCCACCTCTGCCGGAGTAACAGTTAAAACCTCTCCATAAACTCTGGTTTTAAAAACTCCGTTCTCGAACGTCCCGTTGACGTAGAACTCGATTCCCCGCATATCCAGTGTTTTATTGGAGGGGGATTTCTTGGAACAAAACGTCCTCAATCCAGCCCTCTCCAATAATTCCAAAACCTCCCTTGATTCGCCATCAGAGGTTGTGTCGAAATCCACATACATTTCTGATTTGATCTTCTTATTAAACGTCTCATTATGAACATCCACCATGGTTGAAGTAATTCCTATTTGTTTTTGAGAAGTGCTCATGAAATGATCAAATACGAGTTTTGAAAATTTTGCAGAGAGTTTATAAGTATTTCTGAGAGTGAAAAAGTTTGTTTAAGGAAGAAGATGTATTTATAGGGGGGAAGATTGGAAAGAGAAACCGCCATTTTGGAAAATTTGAATTAATCTGAGCCATTTATTCAAAAAGTTTTTACTGCGCATAAATCAACGGTTAAAAATTAAGATAAGCGATTAGGATTCAGCGCGTGGATGTTAATCGCCTTTGGAATGCGTAAATAGTTACTTTATAGACTGTTGATTTGACAGATGTAGGTTACTTTATGCAGGGAAGTAAGTATACCTGACGTCAGCCTAGGGTTACCTTACTTCGACTAAGGGTTTGCAAATCAGATGAGTTTAAAAAACAGATGAGTTGAAAAAGTCATCTGACACAGTAACCTGTCTGATTTTTTAAAAATAGCTTAAGTTCAAAATTTTAGCAATCTTAAAGACAATTTTTTAAATAAACAGACTCAGATTTAATTTTCTAAAAAATGGGATTTTCAATCAATCATTCCAAAAAAAAAAATTTTTTTAAAAAATATGACCAGATGAGGTGAAACAGTATGATCTGTGATCTATTCCTGCAAAGACATAGACTTATAGAAAAACCATTAGTAGCTTGAGGTAGATCAGATAGGGTGCAGATAGTCATCTGATTTTCAGAAAATCAGTTGACTATTGTGCCCTTGTCTGATTTACCATATGTCAGATAAGTAATTATCATGTCAGATAAGGTCAATATTACTAATCCTTGATTCTTAATTCCTAAGAAGGAAATCAATGATATCAGCTACCTGATTGTCCTTTGACTCAAATCTAGTCTGATAATTCTTTCTAGACATGATAAACTAAATTGAGAGAGACAAGAATTAAAAAGAACAGAATTAGAGATTTACTAAAGAAGCATCTAATAAACCTAATTCTACAGATAATTCTTTAAACCTTGTCTCTGCCAATGGTTTTGTCAAGATGTTTGCTCTTTGGAAGTCAGTCAAGATCTTCTCAAGTCTGATATCTCCTTTCTCTACATGGTCTCGGATGAAGTGGTGTCTGATATCTACATGTTTGCATCTTGTATGAAGAACTGGATTCTGTGTAATAGCTATGGCACTATTACTATCACAAAAGATTGGTACATCTTTGGTGATAATATTATAGTCCCTTAGCTGCTGACTTATCCAGATCAGCTGAGAACAACAACTTCCAGCTGCCATATACTCAGCTTCAGTTGTGGAAGTAGCTACAGAGGTTTGTTTCTTAGACAACCATGAAATCAGCTTACTTCCAAGAAATTGGCAAGTACCAGATGTAGATTTTCTATCTATCTTACACCCACCAAAATCCGAATCTGAGTATCCAGACAGCTCAAAGTTGTCATCAGCTGGATACCACAATCCAACATTTATTGTTCCTTTCAAATACTTGAGGATTTTCTTTGCTGCTTCAAGATGGCTTTTCTTAGGATTAGCTTGAAATCTAGCACATACTCCAACTGCAAAAGAAATATCAGGTCTACTAGCAGTTAAATATAATAAAGAACCAACAAGACCTCGATACTCAGTCTGATCAGTGTCTTCTCCCTTCTCATCTGGATCCATTGAAAAATTTGTCATCATAGGTATCTTAGCTTCTCGGCTGGTACCTATTCCATATTTTTCAATAAGATCTTTTGTATATTTGGCTTGGTTGATGAATATTCCCTTCTTTGTCTGCTTGACTTGAAGTCCAAGAAAATATGTCATTTCTCCCATCATGGACATTTCAAATCTGCTTTTCATAAGACTACTAAATTCTTCACATAAAGATATGTTAGTTGATCCAAAAATTATATCATCAACATAAATTTGAACTAACAAAAGATCACAACCAAATTCTTTTCTAAAGAGAGTTCTATCAATTCTACCTTTAACGAAATCATTTTGAATTAAATAATCAGACAAGGTGTCATACCAAACTCTTGGTGCTTGTTTAAGTCCATATAGAGCTTTCCTTAGTTTATAAACTTTGTCTTCTTTGACAAAACCAGGAGGCTGCTCTACATAAACTTCTTCAGCTAAGATTCCATTTAAGAATGCTGATTTAACATCCATTTGAAAAACTATGAATCTTTTAAAAGCTGCATAGGCTAAAAACAATCTTATGGCTTCCAGACGAGCTACTGGTGCAAAGGTTTCATCATAATCAATACCCTCTGATTGTGAATAACCTTGAGCAACTAGTCTGGCCTTATTTCTAACCACAATATTGTTTTCATCCCTTTTGTTTTTAAAAACCCATTTAGTTCCAATGACTTTTTGATGATGAGGCCTTTCAACAAGCTCCCACACATCTTGTCTTTGAAACTGATTTAGTTCTTCTTGCAAGGCATTAATCCAGTTGGAATCAGTTAAAGCTTTTGTAATTGATTTAGGTTCAAGTAATGACACATAGCAACTGAACATACAATCTTGATTTAGTTGGGTCCTCGTCTCTGTTCAGCTGGGTGATATGACATTACTTTCTTACCTTTATCTTTTACAGTGGATGATGTCTTGTCTGAATTATTTATTTCAGATGATTCTATGTTACCTTCTGATAACTCTACCTGATCAGCTGATGTGTTGTTGGTCGTCTGATTAGCTGATGTATCATTTCGTCTGATCAGTTGGTAGATCAGACTCCTATTTTGAACATAGCAGGCTGTATTCACTGCTTCTGCCCAAAACCTATGAGGAGTGTTAAATTCAGATAGCATTGTTCTAGCTGCCTCTTTCAAGGTCCTGTTTCTTCTTTCAACAACTTCATTTTGTTGTGGAGTCCTTGCTGCAGATGTTTCCTGAGCTATGTCATTCTTAATGCAGTAGTTAGAAATCAATTTATTTAGGAATTCAGTACCTTTATCACTTCTAATTTTAACAACATTTAATCCCTTTTCATTTTGAATCTTTTTAAGAAATTCGGGAATGTTAGTCATAGTCTCATTCTTTTTGTACAAGAAAATAACCCAAGTAAATCTTGAAAAATCATCAACAATTACTAAGGTGTATTTTCTTCCACTAAAGCTAAGAGGAGTTACTGGACCAAATAGATCCATATGAAGAAGTTCCAAAATTCTTTCTGAAGAAGGATTACTTATTGTTTTAAAAGAAGCTTTGGTCTGTTTTCCTTTTTGACAAGAAACACATACATGGTTCTTTGAAAATATTTTATCTGGGAGTCCTTTAACTAAAGATTTCCTTGCTATTTTGTTAAGAGTTTTGAAATTTAAGTGACCAAGTCGTCTGTGCCACAGCCAACTTAAGTCATCTGAACTCTTAGCAACAAGACAAGTATCTTTAGGACAACTTTTGAAGTTGGCAACATAGATGTTACCTTGTCTTACTCCAGCCAATAGAATATTTTCATTGATACCATCTAAAACATAGCATGCATTATGAGTAAATTTGACACAAAACCCTTTATCACAAAATTGTGAAACAGATAGTAGGTTGTGCTTCAATCCTTCCACGTAGTAAACTTCTTGAACTTGAACATCTCCAATCATTAGTGTTCCAACACCTTTAGTAAGTCCATAGTTGTTGTCTCCAAACATCACTCTTGGTCCATCAATGGTTTGATAGTTAGAGAGAAGTCGTCTTTCAAAGGTCATGTGCTTGGAACAACCACTATCAATATACCAGATGACCTCAAGAATGTCTCCTCTATCAACTATCTTCTTGTCTTCCTGCAATCACAAATTTATTTCTTAGGTACCCTTTGTACTTTGGGTCCTTTCAAGTTAAGTTGACTCTTAGAAATCCAGATAAAAATATCAATGTTCCTTAAAACCATAGATTGAAGCTTGCATCCATATCTATCTACTAAGATAAGACTTTCAAGATCAATCTGATTTAGTTGATCTTTTGAAATTGTCTTGAATCTTGGTAAGAATGGATAAGATCTGCTTCTTCCATCAAAGCTATTATACCTAGGATAGATCTTTGATTTAGTCTTAGGTTTAGCCTTAAGAGTTACTTTCCTCGTCTGATTTTTCTTTTCAGAAGTATCAGATGAGGTAATTAATTCCTTTGGTTTCCAGGGACTAAATAAGGTTTCTACCTTAGGTTTAGTTGCTTTGACAAAAACTCTAGGTTTTATAGGATCATTCTTCTTATTCCTATCAAAACCTAATCCAGTTTTATCACTAGACTTTTGAGATGAATTGAAGATTTTATCTATTGTGGTTTGAGAATTATTCAAAAGTCCCAACTTGAGATTTAATTCCCTGTTAGTCCTTTTATAATTTTCATTCTCAGAATAGATATTTGAAAATTTTATTTTTAAAGAACTCAGTTCCTGTTCTAACTTATCTATCTTATCAGACAATGTACTTGTGACCATCTTAGTCTGACATTCCCCCTTGAATGTACAGTCTAGTTTCTCACTTTCCTTAGTCTGATTGACCTTAGTTAGATTAGAAATTTGATCCTTTAAATTAAGATTTTCAGTCTCTATCTGTTTATAAGCAGATAGAGCAGTCTCCAAATCTTTCAACAGTTTATCAATAAGACTGGGATCAGTTTCAGATAAGGTGTCACAGTCATTATCTGATGATGAATAGTAATGTACCTCTTTAGCCATTAGACATATGTCATCATCTGACCCAAAATCAGATGAAGATGAGGATGATGATGTCTCTCGAGCTTCTTCTTTCTCAGCTAGTAAAGTTCTCTGGTCAGCATATCTTCTATCTCTTTTCTTCCTCTTTTCTTCTCTCTCTCTGGGAGTGAGTTGAGGACAGTCATAGCTGTAGTGACCAGGTTTGCTGCATGTATAGCATATATCTCCTCTGTCTGTTTTTGGACTACTATCTCCTCGTCTGATAGGTGACCTATGACTTCTTGACTGATCCTTCTTCTTATCATTATCCCTGTCTGATCTATAGTTCCTTCGACCTAATCTGTCTCTTTTGTTTCTTCTGTACTTCATCTTCAATCTTTCATACCTTTTCAACAAAAGAGCCATTTCTTCTTTTACAGACAAATCAGATGCTTTAGAAAGCTTTTCAGATTCATCCTGATGAACAAATGCTACAGTTTTTCCAGATGTAGATGACTCTGCCTCATCTTCTTCATCTTCAATGTGAATGTCATATTCCAGTGCTTTAAGATGAGAAAAGAGAGTGTGATGTGATATTGATGACAAATTTTGTGTTGCCTTGAGAATATTGGCTTTCTCTCTCCATCTTTTGCTCAAAGATCTGAGTATCTTGTTGTTAATTTCTTTCTCAGTGTAGGTCTTACCCAAATCGGCTGCTTTGTTCACAAGATTAGTCAATCTCACATCCAGTTGATCTACAGTCTCACCATCCTTAATTTCGAATGTGTCAAAAGCATGTAGAACAGATTGAAGCTTGTTTTCTTTGACCTATTCAGATCCTTCACAAATTCCAGCAAGAGTCTCCCACATTTCTTTGGCAGTCTTGCATCTTTTAACCTTTTCAATCCAATCCTTACTTAGAGTCTCAATGATCTCAGTTCGAGCTACTTGATCAAGATTATGGACCTTTCTTTCATCATTCGTTAACTCAGAGCTCTTTTTTTCTTGTCTGGTCCTGGATTCAGCTGATTCAGCTCCAGTGCTGGTTCCTCCGTGATAGAATTTTATAGGTCCCTCTTCAAGTACCTCTTCCATCCTATCATGAATGGCTTTTAGGTGATTCTCCATCCTAAATTTCCAGTAATCATAATCTTCAATAGAGAATTCAGGAAGATTCCTAGACTTTTTGTTTTTCCCTGATGACATGATGAAATAAAGAACAAAATACTCCACAAGCTAATTAGTAGCACTGTTATTAAAAGAAGAAAATGAAGAAAATCAAGATAATTTCAGAATCTTGTTCAAGACCTAAAATCAATATCAGAACAGCTTAATACTGCTCTGATACCACTTGTTGGTCCTGGAATGTTGAGTTGAATAAAACCTTGAGTTAGCTTTCTAGAACAAAATCTAGAAAGGGGGGGTTTGAATAGATTTTGTAGATTTTTCAAATATTTTCAAAATCAATTCAAAGTATCAGATTATCACAGCGGAATATAATTGAGAACTCAACTTTTAACAAGATCAAAAGCAAGGTTGATATTCAGATTTTATTTAAGATTCTGAACTTTAGTCTTGAATTAACAAAATTGTAATTTGAACAGAAATTAAAGAAAGCAAGAAATAACACCAGGATTTATAGTGGTTCGAATTATAACAATCCTACATCCACTCTCCTTCTCCAAACTTTGAAGAAGGGTCTTCACTAGCTGCTTACTTACTTACTGTACAAACTTTACTAATTACAACTCGATCTTCAACTCTTCAACAATCTAATCAACTCTCTGAAATCTAACTCTAAAAATAAGATGTGCTTTTGAAGATGTGAAGTAAAGTGTTCTATAAACACTTAGAAAATATTTGAAATCTATCTTGAAAAATACTTTGTGAAATCAATAGTGAATACTGTGAAGAATCAAATTCGCATAAGTGTCTAGAAAAATAAAATCTAGTCATATTTATAAGTCTGAAAGACAGTTAGTTTGTTAGTCAGTTCTAACAAACTGGAAACTGCTCAACAAACTTATTCTTGAAAACTGCTCTTGACCTCAGCTGATTCTTCCCACTCGTCTGCAGCTGACTTGGTGAAGACTTGCCTTTCTTATTCTACTTAGCTTGTCTTGACCTCGTCTGAGATCTTCATGATCGTCTCCTGCAGATGACTAGATCTCAGCTGACTGAATTGGCTCTAGACCTCGTCTGATCTGTTTAGCTTAACCTCAACTGATCTTCAGATCGTCTGATCAACTTAGCTGCTTCTTTTTAACTCATCAAAACTTCTTGATTCAACAAAACTCTTCATATTTTCTCAAAACCTCTCTTTTCCCTCCTAAAACCTTCTACGTTCATCAATGGCGGACTCCAAAAAGAAAATCAAGTTCGAATATGATCTGACTTCTATTAGAGATAAAAAAAAAGTCAGAGATGTATGTTGATTGGGATGTTGCAACTGATTCGGAAACAAGAGAAATATTAAATCTACTGGAATCAAGGGGATTGAAGCAATACCGTACGATGAAACCTACGAAGAATTTGACGGTGGATGATCTGTGTGCTGAGTTTTTGACCAGAGCAAAAGCAACAGATACAGGTCTAGAATCACAAATTAGAACGAAAGAGAAGAAAAGAAGAATTATTTTATCAATTTCTGAGATTGGTGCGATTTTTAATTTAAGCACCACCGGCGACAATCCGTTCACCTATAAATCATCGGAGTATTTGGAGAGTTTCCGACTGATGGCGAAGAGAACGTATCAGAATACGACGGCGAATTTGAAAAGGCCAATGTTGAAAAGAAAGTATAGACTGTTGATGCTAATCCTGACCAAGTGTATCTTGGGGGAGCAACAAAGCCATGACGGGCTAACCAAGCCGAGGATATGCTGTCTGAGGGCTATCCTAGACGGGGCAAAGATTAACTGGGCAAGGTTGGTCTACTCAAGGATTATGGAGGAGAAGAAAAAGTTTACAAAGACCCCCATATCAGACGAGCTAATGAGATGGTCTCTGACCAAGATTGCAAGTATGATGGCAAGGATCACCATCATACTTGAGCATAAAGTGGGTACAGACAACCTTGATTGGAGTGTTGGGGTGAAAAAGTATACAAGACAGAAAGGACTCCTGATCAAAGATGAGAAGATTTATGGTCCTACAGACTCAGAAGGAGATGGAGACGCTCCAGCTCCACCTCCAGCTCAAAAGAAAAGGGCTTCTAAAGCCAAGACAAAAGAAACAAAGACAGTTTTGGTGGATGAATCCTCGTCTGCTGAGACGGAGGAAGCTGAGGAGGATGAGGAGAGGACAGCTTCCCATGGGGGAAGTGTCGCAGCTGAGGCGGAGAAAGGATCGGGATAGACGGAGACGGTAGATGTCTCGTCTGAAGAGGAGTCAGAAGGAGAGAAAGCAAGTTTACCATCATCATCTTCATCCTCATCTGAGGATGGAGTACCTAAACCCTCCACTTCCCAACCTGGCAATGAAGGGGCAGATGAGACCGCTGCCTCTGAGCCTCTAAAACGGTCCACTCCCATAAGTCAACAAGCCCAACCCTCATTCGACCCATTCTCCTTCCTACCATCAACCTCATCAGAACCTGACTTATACTTAAATCTACCCAACCCATCGGGGGAAATGGGTCCAACTGAAACCTCTCTGCGGATTCTTGGGAAGAAATTTATCCTAAGACAAGAATCCACTCTTAAGGACGAGCCTGAGCTATTGAAGGAGTTGATTGATGTCTATCTGTTAAGAAGACTCAGGCTGGGTTCCTTTGAAGAGACGGCTATTCTGATAGCTGAAGCAGGAGGCAACAACCTAGCCATCTGGGAGAAAGAAGTCCTCAAGAAGGCAAGCTTAAGTCATTCCAAGATATCCTAACCGAAAATACATTTGTTGATTATATTCTTCAAAGGGTATATCTTGGAGATGAGACCCCAGAAGAGGTGTAAAAAGCAGTTGAGAAGGAGGAGGAACAGAAAAAAGATGAAGAGGCTGTGGTTGAGAAGGAATGGTTAGAGGAAGAGCAAACTGGTGGAGCTGCCGATGAGCCAGCTGAGATGGATACAGCTGAGGAGGCACAAACAGAGCAGATTGGGGAGCAAGAAACAGCTGAGGTGGAAACTGATATGCCATCTACATCGACTCATCTGGCAGATTCACCTCCAGCTGCTGTACAAACTGAAGCTGAAATCGAGGAAATATATCTAACTCTATTTCCTCCCTCTGAGGAGCAAAGCTTGCCCACCACATCTGCGTCTGTATCTGAATTGGAAGCGCTGAAGGCTGAAGTAGAAAATCTGAAGAATGCCTGTCTGAATGCCTTCCAGCTGGTCCCAAATGTCATAACCTCTGCAATAAAGGAGAATATAGAAACAGCTGTTCATGAAAAGACCAAGATTAATCTATATTTCTCCGGAATCAGACATGAAGAGAATATGGCCAAATTGAAGCAAAAGGTGGCTGAGGAAATGAATAACCAAGATGTCTGGGTCAAACAATATGTTCGAGATGCATATCGCCAAATCAGTGATAGTGTTGAAGACCAGGTGAAAGAAGCTTGGAAAGCAAAGGAGGCTTCATTCTCTCAAGTACTAAAAATGCAGCTAGCTATGGAGAAGGACGGACAGACAAACATCCTGAAACAGTTCATGGAGGATGAGTTCAGACGAACTGAGACATCTCACAAAAAGCGTGTAACGCCCCTATTTTAGTATATTCTAATATTAATGTTGAGACGTTACTAAGTAATTACATTCATCTAATTCAGTATTTACATTTAATGAGAAACGCATTCTATAAATTATAAATGCTTGTAGCATAATTAAACATGTAGAACATAATTATAAAAATTACAGCGGAAGATGATTTAATAAGGATAAAGCTTATTTCGAATGTGTAAATTCTTGAGTTAATCCCATAATTAATTACAAGACATAAGTCTTTTTTAAAAAAAATAATTAAAATAAAATAAAAGTGTAGTAGTAATTTATTATTTTTTTATTTCATGTTTCTTGGCCATAGCATCCCGGTTCATCCTTCCATGTCGAACTCCCGCACTAAAAAAAAAATATTTAAGGAAGGGATAAGTGTGTGAAAATACACTTAGTGGAGTAACCTCATAATTGCACAAATTAAATTTTTTAATGTAAATAAATAATATATATCTTGTAGAACTTGTAATAGTGTTGACAATATCAACTTTAACGTGGAATTTTCTGGATGGGCCGGGCGTAACATGGATTTCTTTGGTGGGCCGGAGCTTAACATGAATTTTTGTTGGTCGAGCTTAACATGAATTTCTTGGCTTTAACATGAATTTTTGGGGGGCGAGGCTTTAACATGAATTTCTTTGGCTTGGGCAGGACTTTAACATGAATTTTTCTTTGGCTAGGCCAGGCTTTAACGTGAGATTAATGGCTGGGCCAGGCTTAACATGAATATTAATTTACATAATAAAATTTAATAAGACAATTATAATACTTGAATATTATAACTCAATTAAGAGTTGAAGTAAAACCTCACCTTCGGAATATATCACCTTAATAATATCGATTTATATTTTTTTTTTTTTTTTTTTTTTTTTTTTTCTTCTTCAACGGAACTAAGTTCCATTGCTATTTATAGCAAAAAATTTTTTTTTTTTTATTAATTAATTACCCTATTGTTATTCTACATTCATCATAATGTCCCTAGTTTATAGGATAAAATTGGCGCAAGTTGCCAAGTGATAACTTATTATTATGAATTCATGGACTTGAGGTTTACCTTTTTTGATTTTTTTTTTTTTTTATTCATGAATATATATTAAAATAAATAAAGAGTATATATATATATATATATATATATATATATATATATATATATTTGCAAGAAAATACTAGTGTGTAATTAAATAGATGCACTCACTTATAAGATTTAATCAACTTATGCATAATTATTTTGGGGTGTTATAGCCTCCCCTACTACTAAAAATTTCGTCCTCGAAATTATAGAAATTACCAGGCAAAAGTAGGTTTGGATATTTGGCTAAAATTTTATCTACTCGTTCCCACGTCGCTTCTTCCTGCCCATGTCTACTCCATTGTACTTTGACTAAGGCAATGTCGCATGTTGGGGTTTCTTCATATGTTAAGCGACGATCGATTTCTATCACATCCCGATTTACTATGTGGTTGGGATCGGGTATATACTTCCGTAACATGGACACACGGAATACATTATGTACTCCATCTAATCCTGGCGGTAGAGCTAGTCTGTAAGCTAATTCTCCTACTCGTTCGAGTATCTTATATGGTCCAATAAATCTTGGTCTCAACTTTCCTCTTTTTCCGAATCGAATGACACCTTTTGTTGGTGACACTTTTAAGAATACTTTATCTCCAACCTCAAATTCCAAATCTTTACGTCATTGGTCGGCATATGATTTTTGTCTGTCCTGAGCCGCTTGTATTCTTTCCCTGATTTTCTTGATCATCTTAGCAGTTTTTTCTACCAATTCGGGACCTAAGACTTTCTTCTCCCCGACTTCGTCCCAATACAGAGGTGATCTGCATTTCCTCCCATAGAGTGCTTCATAGGGTGCCATACCAATCGTTGCTTGGTAGCTATTGTTGTAAGCAAATTCGACTAAGGGTAATAATCTCTCCCAATTTTCACCAATGTCGATGATACAACCTCTCAACATGTCTTCCAAGGTTTGGATTGTTCTCTCAGATTGCCCGTCCGTTTGAGGGTGAAAGGCAGTGCTAAAATTTAGTTTGGTTCCCATGGCATTTTGTAGGCTCCGCCAAAACTTTGATGTAAATCGCGTGTCCCTGTCTGATATTATTGAGACATGTACTCCGTGCAACCTGATGACTTCCTCCAAGTAAATTTGAGCCAACTTGTCTAAACCGAAGGTCATTTTAATTGGTAGAAAGTGTGTTGATTTTGTCAGGCGGTCAATTATAACCCATATAGCTTGGTTTCCTCTGTACGATCTTGGTAATCCGACCACGAAATCCATAGCTATATGTTCCCATTTCCACTCAGGAATCTCGATTGGCTTGAGTAATCCTGAAGGTAGTTGATGCTCGGCTTTCACTTGCTGGCAGGTCATGCATTTTCGTACGAAGTCCCCAATGCTTCCTTTCATGTTTCTCCACCAAAATAACTTCTTCAGGTCTTGATACATCTTTGTTCCTCCTGGATGTGCGGTGTAGGGCGTGCAATGAGCTTCTTCCATGATTTCTTTTCTGAGTGCTTCTACTTTTGGTACACAATGTCTTCCTTTGTAAAGTATTGCACTTTCCTGTGTCAAGGAAAAATCTTTGATTTTTCCTTCTTCGACTTTCTTCTTCATTTTCTCTAAAAATTTGTCTCCTTTCTGGGCCTCTACGATTTTCTCCTTCAAGGTAGATTTCACCATCATGGATGCCATTCTTGCTTGGGTGGTATTTGGTGGTAATACCACTTCTATGCTCATTTTTGTAAAGTCTTCAACTAGTCGTATCTGACTGGTGATACACGCTAGTTTACTTCTCTCATGTCGGCTCAATGCGTCAGCTACCACATTTGCCTTGCCCGGATGATAGAGTATTGTGCAATCATAATCCTTCACCAACTCTAGCCATCTTCTTTGTCTTATGTTTAATTCCTTCTGTTCAAAGAAATACTTCAGGCTTTTGTGGTCGGTGTAAATTTCACACTTGTCGCCATACAAGTAGTGTCTCCAGATCTTTAGGGCGTGAACCACAGCAGCGAGCTCCAAATCATGAGTAGGGTAATTTTGTTCATGCAGTTTTAATTGCCTGGAAGCGTAGGCAATTACTTTTCCCTTCTACATCAACACGCATCCCAGACCATGTTTTGAGGCGTCGCTATATATGACAAATCCTTCTGAGCCTTCTGGAATGGTCAGGACAGGAGCTGAAGTCAATCTCTGTTTTAGTTCCTGGAAACTGTCATCGCTTTTTTTTGTCCATTGATACTTGACTTTTTTCCTTGTCAATTTTGTTAATGGCTCTGCGATCTTTGAAAAACCTTCGATGAATCTACGATAATTTTCCTTGAAACCCAAAAAGCTTCGAACCTCATTCACATTCGTTGGAGTCTTCCACTGGCTCACAACTTCTACCTTTGTCGGGTCGACCTCAATTCCACGAGCAGAGACGATGTGTCCTAGGAAAATGACTTGACTTAGCCAAAATTCACATTTTTTGAACTTGGCATAAAGTCTCTCTCTTCGGAGCATTTCAAGGGTGGTTTTGAGATGTTCTTCATGTTGACTTTGATCTTTTGAGTAGATTAATATGTCATCGATAAACACGATCACGAACCGATCTAGGTATGGATGGAATACTCGATTCATGAGGTCCATAAAAATAGTTGGTGCGTTGCTGAGTCTAAAAGGCATCACCACAAACTCGTAGTGCCCGTAACGTGTTCTGAAGACCGTTTTAGGGATGTCTTCCTCCTTGATTCTCACTTGGTGATATCCAGACCTTAGATCTATCATTGAGAACACGCTAGCGCCTCTTAATTGATCAAACAGGTCCTCGATCCTTGGTAATGGATATTTATTTTTGATGGTAAGTTTGTTCAATTCTCGGTAATCGATGCACATTCTAAATGTACCATCCTTCTTTTTCACGAACAGTACTGGTGCTCCCCAAGGCGAGACACTGGGTCGTATGAAGCCTTTATCCAAGAGTTCTTGTAGTTGTACTTTCAGCTCTTACAGCTCCTTTGGCGCCATTCGGTATGGTGCTTTCGAGACTGGTGCTGCTCTTGATAATAAATCGATCGTAAACTCCACCTGGCGTTTTGGGGGTAAACCTGGCAGGTCTTTTGGAAACACGTCCTTGTAGTCTCGCATAATGGGCACCTTTTCGATTGTTATATCATCTGTTTGGGTTTGCACAACGTTTACTAGAAATGTCGTGCAATCTCCCCTTTTAAGCAACTTTGTTGCTTTTATTGCCGACACTATTCGAGGTAGTGTCCCTATTTTGGCCCCGTAGAAAGTGTTTGTTCCACCTTCTGAATTTCGGAAAGTCACTTCTTTCTCATGACACACAATGATGGCAGGGTTGGTTGTAAGCCAATCCATTCCCAAGATTACGTCAAAATCTCTCATGTTAATGACGTGTAAGTCAGCTATCAGGTTTTTATCTTCCAAATCAATCCTTATGTCTTTACATAATTGAGTGGTTTGAATAATTGTACCTGATGGGACACTCACTTCCAGAGAATCTCTTTCCACTAATGTATTGACATTTCTTATTTTGTCAAACATTCTTTTGGAAAGGAACGAGTGTGTGGCTCCCGTGTCAAAAAATACTAGAGCAGGTATACCAGAAATGGTCAACATACCTGCCATTGTCCCTGGTTCATCAGCAGCCTCTTGTTAAGTCATTGCAAAGACACGAGCTGGTCCCACCTTCTGTTTTCCTTTGTTTCTAAGTGCTGGACAGTTGGTTAGTCCATGGCCTGGTTCCTTGCAGTGGTAACATAATCCGGATCCATACAAACACTGCCCATCGTGGTTTTTCCCGCATTTTTGGCACGTTGGTTTGGTTCTTTGTGGGATTTGACTTGTTCTTCCTTCTCGACGAACATGCTTATTGCGAGTATAGTCCCTTCCTTGATTTGGATTCACCATCTTTCTTTTATATGGAAGTTCAACGACTCTTCTCTCTGAATTTTCAATTTTTAGTCAGGAGGCAATTTCCTGAGCTTTGGAAAAAGCCTCTGCGTAGGTCAATGTTCCTTGTCCAGCCAAAATGCTGCTAATTTCTGGCCTTAGATTTTTCTCGAAGCGTTGAGCTTTCTTAAATTTGGTGTTCACCAAGTGAGGAGCGTACCTGCTGAGCTGACTGAATTTTCGCTCGTACTCGAGTACCATCATGGTACCTTGTTTGAGGTGGATGAATTCCGTCTCCTTTTGATCGTGAAACGATTGAGGCATATAATTTTGGATCATTGCCTCCTTAAATTCTTCCCAGGTTATAAACGCCTTTTTGTGCTGCAGTCTTTGTCCGCAGTAAGCTTCCCACCGATGAGTACGCCCGTCCGTCACATTGAAAGACAGCGCATGAAACCGCTCGCTCATCGGTGCACACAATATGTGTGAATATTTTCTCAAGTGCTCTCGTCCACGACTCATTATCTATTCACCAAATTTATTAATCAGAAATTTACCTTATAATTTAAAAAAAATCCCTATTTTGTGAATATAGTTTTAGAGAATTAAAGCAATTAAGTAAAATATTTCACACTGATAGTTTACTTTATGTGTGATATTATATATATATATATATATACATTTTTTTTTTGTTGTATTGGAACGTCAATATAATAAAACGGGCAAAATGCATATATATATCATTACATTATCATAGTCATTAAAGCAGAAACGCAAAATACAGGAATTTATAAGAGTACATATTCTTTGTACAAAAACAGGATCTATCTATGACAGGGCGGCGATAATATGCGTTAATATAGTATATCCTACGCCTAGGACAAAATGAGTCCAAGCTTATCTTGGACGACACCGCGAATCAGTAGTAGGCACACAAAATACGATAGATCCTGGTCCTATTCATAGGTTTAGTATGATCCATACGAAGATTGCTGAGTGTTAGTCTCATATTGAAAAAACATCACGGGCCCTGCTCCAACCACACTAGCTTCTGCCACTTCACGAATATGAGGTTGGGTTACCACAACTCCATGTGTTTGCTGAATGGTTTGCTCAGGCATTGGGGGATGACCCTCCCCGATCCAATCCCAGTACAACCCAGCCGAAAAACACCTATAACATACGCTGCCATATCCGTCAGCCATGTTGAGATATAAGCGATAAGCGTGGAACTTCCAGGCATCTGGTAGGGAGTGGATTAATGCCCAGCATGCTTCATTTTCGTTTACTGGGGCTCCTATTCGATGGGACATTCTCCAAATTGCTGCCATCTCGCCAATATGGCACCGATGTCAGTAATTTCATCTCGTCCACGAGTAATACACCTTTGCATCCTGGTAGTAATGTACGATTCGACCGGGTCCATTCTAATCACCACAAGAGGATTTTCAAAACATAACTTTTACTTTAATAGGGTTATTACGTTACATAATAGTATATATATAAGATAAGAAATAATCAGTATATAAAAGGTTAATAATGTACTTACTTGAGTTCGTTACGGATGGATAATCGGAGCTATGGCCTTCGGAAGGACGTTTCTTATTTCTTGCGTAAGTTATTGAAAGGCATGCATGCATATATATATAGGGAATGGCCAAGGGGTTAATCTCAAAATTTTTTTTTTTTTTTCATAAACTAAGGCGTCATCCAGCCTACTACATCCTTTTTCTCAAGGGGGTAATTATGACTACCTTAGGCTTGCACCCTTCATAACTTATCTCTATTATTACCTTTTTTTTTTTTTTTTTTTTAACAATTAAGGAAGCCATTCTTATCTTATTTACTTACCAGGGCTAGCAGCTTTCGGTAGCTTCTTATTTCTTTTATATATATATATTTATATATTTATTTATTTAGACATTATAATTTTGAGCGAGTCTACAAAATCTTAAACCTGGCTCTGATACCACGCTGTAACGCCCCTATTTTAGTATATTCTAATATTAATGTTGAGACGTTACTAAGTAATTACATTCATCTAATTCAGTATTTACATTTAATGAGAAACGCATTCTATAAATTATAAATGCTTGTAGCATAATTAAACATGTAGAACATAATTATAAAAATTACAGCGGAAGATGATTTAATAAGGATAAAGCTTACTCCAGAATGTGTAAATTCTTGAGTTAATCCCATAATTAATTACAAGCCATAAGTCTTTTTAAAAAAAGAAATAATTAAAATAAAATAAAAGAGTAGTAGTAATTTATTATTTTCTTATTTCTTGGCCATAGCATCCCGATTCATCCTTCCATGTCGAACTCCTGCACTGAAAAATATTTAAGGAAGGGGTAAGTGTGTGAAAATACACTTAGTGGGGTAACCTCGTAATTGCACAAATTAAATTTTTAATAATGTAAATATATTTAACTTGTAGAACTTGTAATAGTGTTGACAATATCAACTTTAACGTGGAATTTGCTGGCTGGGCCAGGCTTAACATGGATTTGCTGGCTGGGCCAGGCTTAACATGAATTTGTTGGCTGGGCCAGGCTTTACATGAATTTGCTGGCTGGGCCAGGCTTAACGTGAATTTGCTGGCTTGGCCAGGCTTAACATGAATTTTGCTGGCTGGGCCAGACTTAACATGAATTTGCTGGCTTGGCCAGGCTTAACATGAATAATAATTTACATAGTAAAAATTTAATAAGGGCAATTATAATACTTGAATATTATAACTCAATTAAGAGTTGAAGTAAATCCCCACCTTCTGGAGTATATCACCTTAATAATATTAGCTATACTAATTTTTTTTTTTTTTTTATATTTTTTTTTTTTTTTTTTTTGAGCGAGAGTGCTTCCCAACGGAACTGATTCCCATTGCTATTTATAGCAAAAATTTTTTTTTTTTATTAATTAATTACCCTATTGCTATTCTACATTCATCATACTGTCCCTAGTACATCTGATAAAACTGGCGCAAGTTGCCAAGTGATAACATGCAACTTGATTTACCTTTTTTTTTTTTTTTTTTTTTTTTATATTCATGAATATATATTGAAATAAATAAAGAATATATATATATATATATATATATATATATATATATATATATGTATTTATTTGCTAGAAAATACTAGTGTGTAATTTAATAGATGCACTTACTTATAAGATTTAATCAACTTATGCATAATTATTTTGGGGTGTTATAAAGCTCCTGGAACAGCTTGATCAGTAAACTGGATTTGTAAGGGAGGAGCTCATTGGTCAAATAAATCCAGTAGCCACTATCTGCAATACCCGTTTTGCTGATGCTAAAAGGGGGAAGATAGTGAGCTCAAGAAAAGAATTGAGCTGCAGGATGATCAGCTGATGGCACTGAATCTGAGAATAGATGAGTTGTCGGAGGAGCTGTTGAAAGCCGAGGAAGAGAAGAAGAAGCCAGCTGAGGAGAAGTCTCAGAGAGCCTTGAGAAGACTGAAAAGAAGAGCAGCTGAATCCACTAAGTCTGAGCCTGAACCCGAACTTCCACCTACTGCTGATCCTGCTCCAGTCCTGACTATCAAATCTCCCCCATCCTCATCTAAAATAGCTGGGAAAGCTAAGGCTTCAAGCCAAGTTCAGAAGACCCAGTCTGAGACAGAAGAAGAGGCAAGAGTGCTTAAGAGGAGGAGGGAAGAGAAAGAGAAGTATAAAAGGAGAGAAGCTAAGAGGAGGAGGGAGCAAGAAAAAGCAGCTGGGAAGACTTATGATAGAAAAACGAGGAAGTGGGTTCAAAGATCAAAAAATAAAGAAGGTGAAGAGGTCTTTCGCCCATTCCACCGAACAGAGGCTGTGCCCAAGGAAATCCTTCCCATGGATCAACAGGCTAAATGGAGAGCTTATGAAGGGGAATGGATTTTCCTTTTTCATGTCTGCAAGAAGATTTCTTGGGGCACAGACGAGAACATTGCTTTTCACAAATGGTTGGAGGCAAAAGATCCAAACTTCTATCAGTACTTGATCGACCTCGGAGACTCAGAATTCAATGTTGACATAGTCGCACCACCTTATGCAACCATGTCTGCTCCATTGACGCAAGATGGCCATCTAGATAGAGAAAAGGTGAAGCAGATGCTGATCCAAGCTGAGACGGTGGCAGATCTAGCTGAAGGCGGGGAGACATTAAGCTTGAAGAATCGTGTCTTCGACTGGATGACAATTCCAAAAGAAGACAGGTGGTACGATTAAGTCTCTCTTTTTTACTCCTCTGATTGTTTGTTATGAAAGATAAAAATGTGGAAAAGGTGCAAGTTATGTGAATATCTGTGAAATACATCTTTTGAACTACTTTCACAAAATTTGGTTGTTTAACTAACTTGTTTTCATTATTTCATTAACTAACTCTTGGGATAAGTAACTTTCTTATAAATTTATAACACCAAATCTTCTGAAATCTTCGAATCTTGTCTATATTGTCCTCGTAGTATTTGACTTTGACTGTGATTAACTAAAGTACTCTGATCATCTGTCTATTGAATATATCTCAGATCATCTGATTATTGAATCCATTGTTCTGATTATCTGCGTGACTTAGTTGGTTACTTTGCAATATGTTTATCTCTTGAAAAGTACTAACATTTTTTTCTTTTCTTGAGCTGTGTTTTAACATCATCAAAAAGGGGGAAATTGTTAGGCAAAGAAAAAGTTGTATTTAGTTTTGATGTGTTAAAAAGTGTAATATAGGATGACCAGCTGAGTACTTTGTATAGACAGCTGAAGTAAAGATTCGGAAATAAAACTAAGTATAAATAGTCAGACTAGGTCAAGACATCAGACAAGGACAAATCTCAGATGAGGAGAGGAAATCAGACGAGGTCAAGATATCAGACAAGTACAATACATAGAAGACTCTTGACATGCAATACTATAAATAATTATCCAAGACAAAGAATGAAGACGAGGACAAGGTGAAGCATGTATCAGATGATGATGTGTTAGAAGATTTTTATACATGTTTCAAGAAGCAGCTTCAACTAATCAAGAGGAAGTTACAAGATTCAGTTATATTGTTATAACTACCAAGTGAAGATCTCTATAAATAGGGATAGAAATTAGTTTAGAATTAACTCTTCAATATACAATTTGTATTTACGAGCCACATATATTGTTTTTCAGTTTTAGTGTTTATAGAATACTTTTCTCACTAGATCTTCAAGCCATAGATTTTCAGAAATTAGGAAGAATTCATTGTAAGGCTGAGATTCACGATTGTAAGTAAGCGAGAAGGAAGAAAGTAAGTAAGTGAAGGCCCTTCTTCGAGATTGAAGAAGGAGAGTGGATGTAGGATTGTTATAATCCGAACCACTATAAATCTTGTGTTCTTTATCGCTTTGATTTACTTATTTGTTTCTTTTCATTTTCCTAGCCTATCATTTACAGATTAATTTCAGGATTAAAGTTAAACTTATAATATCAGTCGCTTTTGATCTTGTTGAAGTTGAGTTTCACAATTATATTCCGCTGTGTTAATCTGATTCTTTGAATTAAATTTGGAAAGATTTGAAAAATCTACAAAATCTATTCAAACCCCCCCTTTCTAGATTTTGTTCTAGAAGGCTAACTCAAGGTTTTATTCAACTCAACATTCCGGGACCAACAAACAGCCTTCTAGGAAAAATCTAGAAGGGGGGGGGGTTGAATAGATTTTCAAACTTTTTCAAATCTGGAAAACCAATTCGAAGTACCAAAGTTTACACAACGGAAATCGGTTTTTAACTCAACTTTAAACAGATCAAAAGCAAACTGATAACTAGTCTGATTATAATTCTGAAATTGAACTTTAATTAAAAGTTGAAATTGAATAAGAACAGATAAGTAAACAAAAGAAGTAAAGAACACAATGGTTTATAGTTGTTCGGATCAAACTGATCCTACATCCACTCTCCTTCTTCAACTTGAAGAAGGGTCTCTTCCACTACTTACTTACTTACTTTCCAACGTACAACTTACAACTTTACAATGATCTTCTAAACTTCAAACTATCTTCAACTCCTAGACTTTTCTGGGAAAACTAACTTTATAGTGCAAGAAGTGTGTTGAAGATGCACAGAGAAGTGTTCTATAAACACTTGAAACTTTTGAAAATATTTCTTTGAAAACTTGTGTGAACTTTTGGAAATTTTGTGAATTATCATAGTGAGAAATACAGAGTGAATTCGTTGTGTGTTCTAATTGTAAAACTAAAGTTATGTCTAGACCTATATATAAGCCTGAAAAGACAGTTAGTTTGTTAGTTGGTTATAACAAACTAAAACTACTTAACAAACATAATCTTGATAACTGCTCCTTATCTTCAGCTGATCTTACTCTAGTTGTCTGCAGCTGACTTGGTGAAGACTTGCCTTTCTTATTCTACTCAGATAGTCTTAACCTCGTCTGAGCTCTTCATAGTCGTCTCCTGCAGATGACTTGTCTCGAATTTATCTTCAGACTACTTCTGCCTCTTCAAACCTCAGCTGACCTATCCAGTTCTTCCTAGTCTGATCAGCCTAGTACTGAATCTTCACCTCAGCTGTTCTTCGAAGTTGGCTGTTCTTCTGAGTTGATCCTTTTTAACTCATCAAAACTTTTCCTGATCTAACAATCTCCCCCTTTTTGATGAAGTTAAAACTGCATGAAAGAGACATACTCACAGCTGATGTTAGTCACAGTTATTCAAGATAATCAGATAGGCATATTAAAGCATATTCACACTTAATTCAGATTTGTTCAAGCTAGAACACTTAATTCACACTTAGAAAGATTTTTGAAGGAAAAATTTATTAAGAATTTTTAAGTCATAAGACTTTTTCAGATGATTCATACTTAGAAAAGTTTTAAGTCTTAGGAAGTTTTAAGTCTTAGGATTTAGAAAAATTTTAACAACTTAGAAAAATTTAAAAAAAAAAATTTTAATCTGAGATGAGAATTTTCTCTGATGATTAACACTTAGAAAATTTTTAAGTTTTCTTAAAAAAACAGTAAAGAAAGCTTAAAAAAATAGGACAAGTAAATCAGATAAAGTTCAGTATATTCATTCACATATTTACAGATTACAAAAAGAGAGAGCTGATAAAAGATAAGATAAGGAAATAAAGAATCCTGATCTATCAGACTCCCCATTGGCTTGACTCGGGAACATCCAGCCAAGTGAAGACCCTAGCTCTGAGCTTCTTAAGTTCTTCCTCATCTGTGAGCTTGGACTCCACTTCGGTTTTAGCAATGACTGTCCTGACCCAAGCTAAGTCAGGTGTCCCATCTTCGTGCTGCTTCGGCTTGGCATGCTCAAAGGCTGGAGCACTGAGATCGCAGTTGAATACTTGGCTTGCTTCATCCAACAGCCTCCCATACAGATCAGCGTCTTCATTCTCCATCCACGCATGCCATTGCAAGTCTTCATCAGCTGCACTGGTAGGAGAGTTCTTCAAGATATACCAGTGGTACATCCACTTGGTATCCATTGCTTTCTTCTTGTACTCCTACGTGTACTTGCCAGCTACCATCTTGGGAGGAGCCGAGGTGCGGTGATAGGGTCGGAAGTCAGCTTCGTCTGCGGCCTTAGATACCCATTTTCGAGACTCCCTATCCCACTTCAGCTCCGCTCCTATGCCCAGCTTCTTCAGCCTCTTCTTCTCCTTCCTCTCGTACATCTCCTTTTCAGCATGTATGCGCCTTATCTACTCAGATGAGAGGTTGGAGAAGTCAGGCTCTTTTCTTTTTCGTTTAGCCGGTCTGGGGATGGTCAGCTCAGCTGATGATTCCTTCTCTGCTGCTGCTGCTTTCCCTTTGCCCTTACCCTTGGCCTCGGGCTTCTCAGTCTCTTTCAGACGGGCTAGCAGCTTCTCAGTCTTCTCTTCCTCCTCCTTCTTCCTCTTCTCCTCATCCTCCCGGATGGCATCCTCTATTTGGGTCACCCTTAGCTGTAATGCAGCGAGCTCTTCTGATTTTACCTTGAGCTCCGCCTTCGCTGGCTGTGTCGGCTTTTGATCCAAGCTTGTCTAACATTGCCTGGACATCAGCTGTGAGGGTGTCCACCTTTCCTTGTCCAGCTCCTTCCCCCTTTTTAACTTCATCTTTGAGGGCTCGAAGCTGATCCTCCAATTCAGCACAACGGATTCTGTAGTCAGATTTATCTGCAGTCAGCTCCTGGACCAGAATCTCGTTGTCTGCGGCTACTTTCTCCTTGAGCAGCCTAACCTCCTCCTCTAGGCTGCCCAGACGACCACCAACAGCAGAGACGAGTTTGTCTGATAAGTTGCGAGAGATATTCATCTCGACTATCTGCATGTTGGTGAGCATTGTCTCAGTTACGGGTCGGACCACCTGCCGTGTCTTCTTCTCCATCATCTTCTCCACCTTGCGAATGATTTTCTGATGCAAGTGTTCAAAGGCAGAGGAGATGGCAGAGAGTGGGCTGGGTTCCTCCTCCGAAGATTCAGATGATGAGGAGGGGAAGGGGGTTTTTGGACTTAGGGAGCCTATCCGGATATCTCCAAAGATGTTTTGGGAGAGATCCGGAGCTTGGACTTGTGGGGAGGGTTGGGAAGAAGTGGGTAAGTCTGATGGTGGGGGAGGGGGGATTTCGGGGGGTGGAGAAGATGGAAGGGGTGGCATTTCTGATGAGGTGGGTGGTGGAGATGGTGTTAGCTGTGAAGTGGTTTGTTGAGTGGGGGGTGGTGTGGGTTCAACTGTGGGTTGAGGTTAGGTTTTTGTTGAAGGTAATAAGGCTGGTGGAGAGATGGTGGTTATAGGGGTTAGGGAGTAGACGGGTCCAGTTAAGAAGGATGGGAAATCAGATGGGGATTGGGGTGGAGAGGTGGTTTGAGTTTGGGGGAGAGGAGATGATGAGGTTCCTGTTTGGACTAATATGGGAGTAGGCTATTTGAGAGGCTCTGAGGTGCCAGCCTGGGACACCTCTTCATCGTCAGAGTGGGTTGGTGAGGGGGAGGGAGAAAGACTTGCAGAGGCCCCGAAGGGTTGTACCTTTTGAGGAGAGGGGGAGGGAGTCCTTTTAGAGCTGATCTCTTGGACGTCTTCGGACTGGACCACCGCTGCTGCTATCTCCAATGTTTGAACTTCTTCAGCCAGCAGACCAGGCTGAGCTGCAGACGATGACCCCTTCCCTTAGATTTTCACCAACCTCCTCATCTTCGTCGCCTTCTCCTTCAGCTTCATCGGCTGTGAAGCCTCAGCTGAGCTCACGGTCGGCTCAACAGCTTGCTCTTCCTCCTCTTCCTCCTCAGCTGAGGAATCTGCCACCCTCACTTGAGCTGCCTCTGCATCAGAATCAGCTGGCCCACTGATCACCTCATTTTTGGTGAGGAGGCCCTTCTGCTTCGTGTAGGCTCTCACACCGTCTTTCCAGTTGATTTGGGTGGTCAGCAGGTTCTCCAGTAATACGGTTATCTTGTTGAAGAGGCTGGTGATGGACTTGGTTGTCCACTCACCATTCACCAGTTTCAGCTGTTTTCTCTCCGTCTCAAAACGGTTTAGCAGCATCTCAGCCCAGTTGACATGGACCCCATCCAAGATGGCTCTCAGGCAGTTCAGGCGGGGTCTCGTCAGCCCATCATGGGATTTTTGCTCCCCAAGAATAGCTTTCGTCAGTATCATCATGAGCAGACAATACTTCCGACGGAGCATATTCTTCTTCAACTCCGATCGCCGGTCCTTCATTGATGTCCGGGCAATCATCTCAAATGATTCTACCCAATCAACTGTTTTGTATGTGAGGGTATTGACACCCTCATTACTGGTTTCAAAAATCCGGGCCACCTCTGCCGTCGTCACCACCAGTTCTTCGCCGTATACCTTGGTTTTAAACACTCCATCTTTATATTCACCATTTACATAAAACTCCACTCCACGCATATCCAATGTCTTATTCGATTCTGACTTTTTCGAACAAAACGTCTTCAATCCAGACCTCTCCAACAGTCTCAGAATCTGTTTTGATTCTTCATCGGTGGTGGTTTCAAAATCGATGTACATCTCTGATTTGATCTTTTTGTTGAATGTGTCTTTGTTGATCTCCACCATTGTTGCAGTTATTCCGAGGAGTTTTTGAGAATGACTCATAAAATTTTAGAAGGATTTTAGGAAGATTGAAAATTTGCAGAGGTTAAGTAAATTTTCTGAATGTGAAAACATTTGAATGAAGAAGAAGATGTATTTATAGGTGGGAAAATTGGAAAGAGAAACTGTTTGGAAAGCAGGTTTTAATCTGAGTCGTTCATTTGAAATGATTTACTGTGCTGAATCAACGGTTAAAAACAAGATAAACGATTGGAATTCAGCGCGTGTAGATAACTCGACTTTGAAATGCGTAAAATGTAACTTTGTAGACTGTTGATTTGACTGAAGTAGGGTTACTTTATGCAGGGAAGTAAGTATACCTGACGTCAGCCTAGGTTTACCTTTCTTTGCATAAGGGTTTCCTAATCAGACACGGTTATGAGATTGTCTGAGAAAAGACCCGTCTGGGTTTTTCAAAAATCAGCCTAGTTTCATTTTCTTTTTAGCAAGATTTAAGACAAGTTACACAATATTTTTATTTTAAACAACACAGACTCAGATGAGTTTGTCCAAGATCAGTTTTTCTAAATAATTTTAAGACAAGATGATTTGAGAGAATATATTTGAAAGCAAATTTTTTGAGGACACTAAGAAGGGGGTGTTCAGATGAAAAGGTTTGTAACAGATGAGTAGATTCTATCTGATCTAATAATCTGATCTGTGACCTGTTTCTGCAAATACACAAACTTAGAGAAACCATTAGTAACCAGGGTAAGTCAGATAGGATGCAATGGTCATCTGTTTGAAGATGTCAGCTGATTATTGTATCCTTGTCTGATTTACCTAATGTCAGATAAGTAATCATCAAGTCAGATAAGGTCAATATGACTAATCCTTGATTCTTGATTCCTAAAAAGGAGATCAATGATATCAGCTACCTGATTGTCCTTTAACACATATCTAGTCTGACAATTCTTTCTAGACATTTATTTAAAGAAAGGAAAGAAAGAAGGAAAACAGATAAAAGATGCAAACAAAAGCAATTAGAAATCAGCCAAAGATGCATCAAGTAATCCTAATTCTAAACACAATTCTCTAAATCTAGATTCAGCTAAAGGTTTTGTAAGAAGGTCTGCTCTCTAAGATTCTGTGTCTATCTTTTCTATCCTAATATCATTCTTTTCGACATGATCTCTAATGAAGTGGTGTCTGATGTCTATATGCTTACACCTAGAATGCAAAACAGGATTGTATGTCATGGTTATTGCACTATTACTATCACAGTAAATAGGAACAGATGATGTTTGAATGTTATAGTCCCTAAACTGCTGACTAATCCAGAGGAGTTGAGAGCAACAACTCCCAGCTACCATGTATTCAGCCTCAGTTGTGGAGGTGGCAACAGATGTCTGTTTCTTAGATAGCCAAGAAATTAATTTGTTGCCTAAGAATTGACAAGTTCTAGAAGTGGATTTCCTATAAATCTTACATCCTCCAAAATCTGAGTCTGAATATCGTGCCAGCTCAAAGTTGTCATCAGATGGGTACCACAACCCAACTTGCAAAGTCCCTTTGAGATATTTGAGGATTTTCTTAGCAGTCTCCAGATGAGTTTTCTTGAGATTAGATTGGAATCTTGCACATACCCCAACTGCAAAGGCTATGTCTGGCCTACTTGCAGTGAGATAGAGAAGGGATCCAATCAGTCCACGATACTCCGTTGCATCTGTGGGTCTCCCCTGCTCATCTGAATCCATAGAGAAGTTTGTTACCATAGGTATTTTAACTTCCCTACTAGTAGTCATCCCAAATTTCTCTATAAGGTCCTTAGCATATTTATTATGATGTATGAATATACCCTTACTCGTCTGCTTAATCTGTAAGCCTAGAAAATATGTTAATTCAGCCATCATGGACATTTCAAACCTATTTTTCAGAGAATACTGAATTCTTCACACAAAGACATATTAGCTGAACCAAATATAATGTCATCTACGTAAATTTGAACCAACAATATGTTACCATCTATTTTCTTTCTAAACAAAGTCCTATCTATCTTACCTTTTGAAAATCCATTTGAAATCAGAAATTCAGATAAGGTATCGTACCAAGCACTGGGTGCTTGTTTCAATCCATATAGGGCCTTATTGAGTTTATAGACCTTGTTATTGATCTTAAACCCAGGAGGCTACTCTACATAGACTTCCTCAAGTAACACACCATTTAGGAAGGAAGACTTGACATCCATCTGAAAGACTTTGAAAGATTTATAAGCAGCAAATGCCAAAAACAACCTTATTGCTTCTAATCTGGCAACTGGAGCGTAGGTTTCATCATAGTCTATCCCTTCAGACTGTGAGTAACCTTGAGCTACCAATCTTGCCTTATTACAAACAATAACGTTGTTTTCATCTGTTTTATTCTTAAACACCCATTTGGTGCCTATAATCTTTCTATGTAAGGGTCTTTCCACTAATTCTCAAACATTTTGTCTTTCGAATTGATGCAGTTCTTCCTGCATGGCTGTTATCCAGTTTGGATCTGATAAAGCCTCCTCAATAGACTTAGGTTCAAGAAGTGATATATATAACAGCTGAACAGACTTTGGGAATCAACCATAGTTCGTGTCTGCACACTACTGGATGGGTCCCCAATGATCTGGTCAGTTGGATGATAACATCTCATCCTCTTGCATATTTGAGTAGAAAGATCCTCATCTTGAGACTCAGCAGGAAACTCATCTGACTCTGCCTGAGCAGACGTTTGCCCTTTATCTGCTGACCCTGGCTGATCAGCTAATGTCAAGGGTGTCTCCTCAGATGGAGTCTGGAGAGGGATTGCCTTCTGATTTTCAGATGGGGATTCTTCTTCATCTAAATGTGAATCAAGACTAGGCAGATAGACTGTTCTATGTTTAGTTTTGGTTAGTTCAATTTTATCTAGATCATTTGTAATCTGATTCACTTTATCTGAAAAAGAATGCATTTCATCAAAAACCACATGAGGAGTTTCTTCCACACAAAGAGTTGTCTTGTTGAAGACTCTGAAAGCTTTGGAAGTGTTGGAATATCCCAAGAATATTCCATCAGCTGTCTTAGCATCAAAGGTCCTCAGTTTAGACTTCCCATTGTTATGGATGAAGCATTTACAACCAAAAGCCCTAAAATATGAGATTCTTGGAATCTTACCCTTCCAGATCTCATATGGAGTCTTACCCTTACTTTTAACTGGCAAGCACCTGTTTTGGGTATAGCAGTCAGTATTGATGGCCTCAGCCCAGAACCTATGAGGGGTTCCATATTCGGCTAGCATGCTCCTGACTACTTCTTTGAGTGTTCTATTCCTCCTTTCAACTACTCCATTTTGTTGTGGTGTTCTGGCTGATAAGGTCTCATGAACTATCCCACTCTCATTTAAAAAGTTAGTGTTAGGATATATATTTATATTGTTTTGATGATGTGTTTAAAACCTTAGTGTAGTAGGACCAGCTGAACCTGTTAGTCAGCTGATGATCTAGTTCAAGTTAGATAGTCTTTTGTTAAGGGGGAAACCTTTCTAGACTAGACAAGAAGACTTGAAGACCAGCTGAGATAGAAGACTTCGTGCCAAGAAGATAGAAGGCCTGGAGTAGAAGGGTTCGTCTAGAAGACTTGACCTGGAGTAGAAGGGTTCGTCTAGAAGACTTGACCGGAGTAGAAGGGTTCGTCTAGAAGACTTGGCCAAAGCAGACTTGAGGTAGAAGACTCTGCTGACAGACAAGAAGACTTGATGTCAGCAAGGTTGAATTATGGAAAGTCCGATCAGCAAAGTTGAGACAAGCTGAGTTCAAGAGTTGACCAATATCTTGATTACAAGATTCAAGGAAGACATGATTGGCAATCAATGATTAAATCAAGATTCAATCATAAAGATTAGATTGCAATCAAGGAAGATATGGAAGACCAATCAAATACCAATCAAGAAAGTCAACCAATTGATGGGAATCAATCAAGCCAATCAAGGAAGTCAACAATTGATACTTTCTAAACTATAGAGGATTTGATTGCTAGCTTTTCCAACGGCTAGTTTTTCAATCTCTATGAATATTGGTGATCACTACAAGCTCGCGCATGGAATACACGCATATTCAAAAGAGACACAAAAACACGACGAGCTAACGAACAAGGAAGGTCACCATTCCAAGAGCTTTAAACGCATTAACACAAGCTTAGAGAAATAATCCATTGCTATCTTAGAGCAACTAATAGATTAGGATTATTTCTTAGTTGGAATTGTAAAATCACCTTTCATTATCTGCATACGAGAAAAGGTTGATTAACTTTTGATCTAAGAGTTAACACTCGAAGATCACCACTTTGTACCAAGGGCGGGAACTTGTAAAACTTCCCGTGGTTGAATCCTCAAGGAGAACGAGGATTGAAGACCAAACAAGGGCAGGAACTTGTAAAACCTCCTGTGGTCAAATCCTCAAGGAGAACGAGGACAAAAGATCGTTTCGTTAGTAAGGCCCCTGTGGAATCAGGGAGAGTGGACGTAGGATCGTTATATCCGAACCACTATAAAAATCTATGTGTCTTTACAAGCTTTCTGCATTCATACTTATATTTGCTCATTCATCGTTTTAATAAACCTGCATCAACCTTCTTTGTAGAAGACTCCAAAGTCTTCTAACCTCAAGAAGGTTTTCTTTAAAAGGGTTTTTCAAATACACACGAGATTAGCTTCCGCACCATCAAAAGACTTCGAGTTTCCGAAGTCCGCTGATCTCACTTAGCACACTCTGAGTACCTTGCTGCAGAAGACTTCAAAGTCTTCTAACCTCACACTCAGCTCACGAAAAGTTGTAAAAAGTTTTGAGTGTGGTAAAGTCTATTCAACCCCCCTTCTAGACTTTCCACCTCCTTGCACATCTCGTCCGGGACCAACAAGTGGTATCAGAGCAGTGGTTCAACCGACCACTGGCTTTGGTTACCAATAGTCTTTGAGGAAAGACTATTGTGGTCACCTGAACAGATCTTTTTGAAAAACCTTTTTCATAAAACTCATTGCATTTATTACATAATTGTTTTTATTGCTAACATGAGTTTCCTCAAGAGCAGTAAGTCCAGAAAGCTACCAAAGTTCTCTATAGAAGATTGTGACTATTGGAAGTTTCGCATAAAAAACCACCTCATAGACTTTCATGACCGTATGCTTGATATTTTGGAGGATGTACCAATGAAGTTCAATTGGGATCCAGTAGAGACTACTAGAAGAGAACCTGATGCCCCATTTTTTCAAAGAGAAGAAGAGAGATTGAAGAGAGATAGAAGATTTGCTGACAAGAAAGCTTTGATGGCAGGCCAAGAAGAGTCTACATCTAGTTCATCAACCTCATCAGATTTCTCTCCTGATAATGATCTATGTTTAATGACAAACACAGAAGAGGTATCTTCTGACTCTTGTTCTTCTTCTTCTCGCACCTCTCTAGCAGATGAGTTTGACCATGACTTTGTTGATAAGTTAATGGGTGATCTCAAAACTGCTATACACGCTTACAATTGTGTGGAAAAAGAGAACACTAGCTTAAAGGCTGAGATTGAACTACTTACTCAAGAATCTACTAGCAAGCCTTCTGGAATACTAGCAGACTCTAATCAGACAACTTCAGAAGAGTTAAACACTCTTAAGCTGAAGTGTGCTGAACAAGGTCTGCTGGTAGAAAGGTTGCTTGCTGAGAATATTGAGAAGACAAATCAATTAAAGATTCTACAAGCAAAGTTCGATGAACTTTTCCATCAACATGAACGTGTAAAATCAAGTGAGGAACGTTTAAGTTTGAGGTTGGATCAACTGAACAAAGCTTCTCATGCGGTTCAAACAATAGTTGATTCGTCTCAAACACCTAACGTAAAGAAGGGAATTGGTTTTACCATTGCCCAATCCTCACAGGTTCAAACAAGTGTACTTAAGAAGAGTACACATGTTAAGGGTAATGATTTGGTAGGAGAGGGTTCCAAACCTAAACCTATTGATAAGGGTAAAAAGGTTGCTGACCCAGCAAATCAGTTGAATGGGAAGAAGAGTAGTTATACTCAACAACCTAAACAACTGATGAGGTATCAAAAGAAGGGGGAATCCCAACTTAAGAAACCTCAGCAAGGTCAGAAAAGTAGACTTCAGCCGAAACCATCTCTGAGGAGACAGTCTCAGCTGAAGACTACACAACCTAAGCAAACTTCAAAGCTTGCTAAACGATCTACTAAGCCTTCTATGCCTGTGAGATATGAATCTTTTGATGGCTCAAGTAGAACGTACCCTTATCATCAAAACCCTCGGACCATTGCACAGCGGCTGATCACTCCATCCAGAGGACCTCAGAAGGGTCAGAAGTCTTCTGGAAGGAACACAGCTAACACTCATAGACATGCATCCAAAAAGGCACCAAAAGATGAAGTTGTCTATGTTGATATGTATGGGAGAAGGATGAGGTCTTCTAACCTTGATAAGAACACCTTATTCCTGTGGATCCCTAAAAGTTGTGCTAACCCTCAAGGACCCAACACCCAAAGGGTACCAAAAGTTTAATTGTTTTGCAGGGTCGCATGGGTCCCTATAGAAGAAGAAGTTTGGATAACACTGTCTTGTACATCGGCAGTGGGTGCTCGAAGCATATAACTTGTGACAAACACTTCTTAAGTTCCATCAAGCCTCAAGATGGCCCATGCGTAGTCATTGGTGGCAACAACAATGGTATAACCAGAGGAGTTGAAACCTTAGACATTGGAGATGTACGAGTAGAGGAAGTTCTCTACATAGAAGGCCTATAACATAATATGTTGTTTGTGTCCCATTTCTACGACAAGGGATACTCAAAGCAAAGTTTAGAGATCTATCGGTGGAATCGGGCTTTGGATCCGGGAAAATCATGTTAACACTTTCTTTGGAGAAGGCTACAAAGCTTCTTTCAAGAGAGTATTAAAACTTCTGTCAAGAGAGTATTAAAACTCTTTGAAGAGAGTGTAAAGCTTGTCAAGAAAACTTTCAACTTTCTTTGAAGAGAACTATCGGTGGAATTAAGTTTGCTAGATCCAAGAGAAGCGGCTTAGCTTAGAAGACTACAAGCCAAGTGACTTAATTAACTTAAGAAGAGTTGTTTGCTTAAGGGAAGAAGAGTTCAAGGTGGATCGGTTGAGACAATCAAAAGAAGAATCTCATGATATTTTATTGACTATAAATATAAGAGCTTACATGAAAAGAAGAGTTCAGTTGTTAAGGGGGAATACCAGCTGACTTACAAAATATGGAGAGTTGATCATTACACACACATAGTGACATTTTCAAGAAGACTCTAAAGATGGAAGCCAAGTGATTCTTCTCCTTGATGATGTCAAAAAGGGGGAAGATAAGCTAAGAATTGCAATCTTCTCCAAGACAACTTCTAGTTGATTGGTGATTTCTATTGAGATCTATTTAAAGATCTACGGTCCTTTACCGTATTGCTTATCCTTTTTATTTCAATTCTTAGAAGGTTTTAACATCATCAAAAAGGGGGAAATTGTTAGGATATATATTTATATTGTTTTGATGATGTGTTTAAAACCTTAGTGTAGTAGGACCAGCTGAACCTGTTAGTCAGCTGATGATCTAGTTCAAGTTAGATAGTCTTTTGTTAAGGGGGAAACCTTTCTAGACTAGACAAGAAGACTTGAAGACCAGCTGAGATAGAAGACTTCGTGCCAAGAAGATAGAAGGCCTGGAGTAGAAGGGTTCGTCTAGAAGACTTGACCTGGAGTAGAAGGGTTCGTCTAGAAGACTTGACCGGAGTAGAAGGGTTCGTCTAGAAGACTTGGCCAAAGCAGACTTGAGGTAGAAGACTCTGGCGATGATGCACAAGAAGACTTGATGTCAGCAAGGTTGAATTATGGAAAGTCCGATCAGCAAAGTTGAGACAAGCTGAGTTCAAGAGTTGACCAATATCTGATTACAAGATTCAAGGAAGACATGATTGGCAATCAATGATTAAATCAAGATTCAATCATAAAGATTAGATTGCAATCAAGGAAGATATGGAAGACCAATCAAATACCAATCAAGAAAGTCAACCAATTGATGGGAATCAATCAAGCCAATCAAGGAAGTCAACAATTGATACTTTCTAAACTATAGAGGATTTGATTGCTAGCTTTTCCAACGGCTAGTTTTTCAATCTCTATGAATATTGGTGATCACTACAAGCTCGCGCATGGAATACACGCATATTCAAAAGAGACACAAAAACACGACGAGCTAACGAACAAGGAAGGTCACCATTCCAAGAGCTTTAAACGCATTAACACAAGCTTAGAGAAATAATCCATTGCTATCTTAGAGCAACTAATAGATTAGGATTATTTCTTAGTTGGAATTGTAAAATCACCTTTCATTATCTCGCATACGAGAAAAGGTTGATTAACTTTTGATCTAAGAGTTAACACTCGAAGATCACCACTTTGTACCAAAGGCGGGAACTTGTAAAACTTCCCGTGGTTGAATCCTCAAGGAGAACGAGGATTGAAGACCAAACAAGGGGGGAACTTGTAAAACCTCCTGTGGTCAAATCCTCAAGGAGAACGAGGACAAAAGATCGTTTCGTTAGTAAGGCCCCTGTGGAATCAGGGAGAGTGGACGTAGGATCGTTATATCCGAACCACTATAAAAATCTATGTGTCTTTACAAGCTTTCTGCATTCATACTTATAACTGCTCATTCATCGTTTTAATAAACCTGCATCAACCTTGTTGTAGAAGACTCCAAAGTCTTCTAACCTCAAGAAGGTTTTCTTTAAAAGGGTTTTTCAAATACACACGAGATTAGCTTCCGCACCATCAAAAGACTTCGAGTTTCCGAAGTCCGCTGATCTCACTTAGCACACTCTGAGTACCTTGCTGCAGAAGACTTCAAAGTCTTCTAACCTCACACTCAGCTCACGAAAAGTTGTAAAAAGTTTTGAGTGTGGTAAAGTCTATTCAACCCCCCTTCTAGACTTTCCACCTCCTTGCACATCTCGTCCGGGACCAACAGTTAGATAAACAAGAATTTAAAAATTCAGTGCCCTTATAACTTTTTATTTTAACAATATTATCACCTTTCTCATTTTGAATCTGTCAGAACAGATCAAGGATCTTGTTCACAGTCTCATTCTTTTTGAAAAGAAATATAACCCAAGTGTATCTAGAAAAATCATCAACAATAACAAGAGTATATTTCCTTCCACTAAAGCTGAGAGGTGAAACAGGTCCAAACAGATCAAGATGAAGGAGTTGTAAAACTCTTTCAGATGAGGAAGTGTTAATACTTTTAAATGAGTGTCTGGGTTGTTTACTTTTTTTACATGCATCACATTTCAGATCAGTTGAGCATAATTTCTCAGGTAGTCCTTTAACAAGATTCTTTCTAGCTAGCTTACTAAGGGTTTGAAGTTCAGATGACTAAGCCTCTTGTGCCAAAGTCAGCTGAGGTCATCTCCACCCTTAGCTACCAGACATGTATTTTTGGGACAACTATTAAAGTTAGCCACATAGACATTACCATGTCTGAAGTCAGTTAGAAGTATCTTGTCTGAGGAGCTATCTAAGATATCACACTTATCTTTAGAAAATTTTACAAGAAAGCCTTTGTCACAGAGTTGAGAAACAGATAACAAATGTTGGTCCCGATTAGTTGAGTTGATTATGAAACTTTGAGTTAACCTTCTAGGACAAAATCTATAGGGGGGGTTGAATAGATTTTTTAGATTTTTCAAATCTTTCAAAATTGATTTAAAGTATCAGATGTACACAACAGAAATTCAATATTAGACTCAACTTTATTAAGATCAAAAGCAAACTGATATTCAGATTTTAACTTTGATTCTGAAATTAATCCTTGAACAATAAATTGGAAATTGAACAGATAAGTAAATAAAAGCAGTAAAGAACACCAGATTTTATAGTGGTTCGGATTATAACAATCCTACATCCACTCTCCTTCTCCAACTTGAAGAAGGGTCTCCACTATCTGCTTACTTACTTACTTCACAATCTTACAACTTACAACTTACAATTTGATCTTCAACTCTTCAAAATACTAACCTAAACTATGAAATCTAACTCTAAGATAAAGAAGTGTATTTGAAGATGTGCAAGGAAGTGTTCTACAAATACTTAGAAAAATCTATGAAGAAATCTTGGAAAACTATCTTGAGCTTTTTGAAAACTTGTGATTTGAGAGAATAAATTTCTGGAAAATAACTTGTGAATTCTGTGTGTTCTGAATATTCTGTATGAAGTGTGTATTCTTTAATGAAGTGCCTAGACCTATTTATAAGTCTGAAAAGACAGTTAGTTTGTTAGTCAGTTCTAACAAACTGAAAACTGCTTTAACAAACTTAATCTTGAAAACTGCTCTAGACCTCAGCTGACTTTACTCTACTCGTCTGCAGCTGTCTTGGTGAAGACTCGCCTTTCTTATTCTACTCAGCTTGTCTCGACCTCGTCTGAGCTCTTTCATGTTTGTCTCCCGCAGATGACTAGACTCAAGCTCGTCTTCAGACGACTTGTACTCTTCCAGACCTCAGCTGACTAGATTGGTTCTCGACCCCGTCTGATCAGCTTAGCTTATGGTCTCAATCTCAGCTGTTCTTCAGGTCGTCTGATCATCTGAGTTGTTTCTTTTAACTCATCAAAACTTCTTGATCCAACAATTTCCCCCTTTTTGATGAAGTTAAAACCTACAAGGAAGAAACACACTCACAGTTGAAGTTAGTACTAGAGTTAGTTAAGATAATCAGATAGGTATATCAGAGCACTTATTCTCATTACAACAGATTCATTCACATTAAAGCACTTAAGAAAAAGATTAAGTCTTTTAGACTCTTTTAAGAATACTTTAAAAAAAATTGAGTCTTAAGACTTAGATAAATTTTTAGGAAAAAGTTTTTAAGTCTGAGAGATAAAATTCTCAGATGATTTATACTTAGAAAAAATTTTAAGTTTTTCTTAAAGCAGAGAAAAAACTTTAAGAAAATAAGACAAGTATTTCACATAAGTCCAAATATATTCATTCACAAATTTACAAATTTATAGATAGATGAACTGATAGAAAATAAAAGATAAGGAAAAGAAAATCCTGTTCTATCAGATTCCCCATCTGCCGGCTTCTGGAATGTTCAGCCAGTTGAAAATCCTCGCTCTAAGTTGTTTAAGCTCATCCTCGTCTGTGAGCTCGGATTCCCTTTCTGCTTTGGCTATGACTGTTCTAACCCATTCCAGATCTGGAGAGCCATCTTCTTTCAGCTTAAGGGTAACTTGCTCATAGGCTGGTGCGACTAGATCGCAGTTGAATACATTATGTGCCTCATCAAGCAGCTTCCCATATAGCTCGGCGTCCTCCTTTTCCATCCATTCATGCCAGCTCATATCCTCATCAGCTGCTCCAGATGGAGATGCCTTCAAGATGTACCAGTAGTACATCCATCTGGCATCCAGGGTTTTCTTCTTGTACTCGCTTGTGTACTTCCCTGAAACCATCTTAGGGGGAGCTGATGTGCGGTGGACAGGGCGGAAGTCCGCTTCATCTGCTGCTTTGGATACCCACTTCCGAGTATCCCTGTCCCACTTCAGCTCTGCTTTCCCCAGCTTCTTCAGCCTCTTCTTCTCCTGCTTCTTATACTTCTCCTTCTCAGCGTGGATTCTTCTAATCTGCTCAGCTGAGAGGTTTGAGTAGTCAGGCTCCTTTCTTTTGCGCTCAGCTCTGGGGCTGATCAACTGCTCAGCTGATGAAGATTTCTCCACTGCCTTACCTTTACCCTTGCCCTTGGCCTCGGGTTTTTCGGATTCTTTCATCTTGGCCAGCAGTGCCTCAGACTTCTCTTCCTCCTCTTTCCTCCTCTTCTCCTCATCCTCTCGGATGGCCTCCTCTATCTGGGTCACCCTCAGTTGCAAAGCAGCCAGCTCGTCTAATTTTATTTTGATGTCTGCCTTGGCTGCCTCCAACTCAGCTGAGTCTGCCTTTGAGTCTACCTTATCTGTGAGTGACAAGACTCCAGCTGTGATGGTGTCCATTCTTCATTCAGCTCCTTCCCCCTTTTTGACTTCATCTTGGAGGGTCTGGAGCTGTTTTTCCAAAGCTGAACAACGAACCCTGAAGTCTGTCTGATCAGATGTGAGAGCATTGACCAGGATTTCGTTGTCAGCTGCCACCTTCTGCTTGAGTGCCTTGACCTCCTCCTCCAGGTCACTCAGCCGAGTACCAACAGCAGTGCCGAGATTGGCTGATAGATTGCGTGAAATATTGACCTCAGCAATCTGCATGTTGGCGAGCATAGTGTCGGTGACTGCTCGAATCACCTTCCTCGTCTTCCTCTCCATCAGCCTCTGAACTTTGGATATTATCTTCTTGTGCAGGTCCTCAAAGGCTGAGGATATGGCGAAGATTGGACTGGCCTCCTCTGAATCAGATGAGGAAGAGGTGGTGGGAGAATTTGGACTGGGGGAGCTCATGTGGATATCCCCAAAGATGTTGGAGGTATCCACCGGCTGGGGTTCAGAGGGTTGGGATGAAGTAGGGGCGTCTGATGGGGGAGGGGGGATTTCAGGTGGAGGTGAAGATGGAGGGGGTGGAATTTCAGAAGAAGTGGGTGGTGGAGATGGGGTTGGCTGAGGAATGGTGGGTTGGATTGGGCTGAGGGTGAGAGTTTGGGAAGATGTGGGTAAGGCTGGTGGAGAGATGGTAGATATGGGGGTAGGGGCGTATACTGGTCCTGTGAGGAAGGACAGCATCTCAGACGGGGAGGGTGGAGGGGATGAAGTTTAGGTTTGAAGGAGGGTAGATGAGGTTGTGGCTTGGACTGATTTGGGAGTAGGTTGTTTTAGAGGCTCGGAGGTGCCAGCCTGGGTCACCTCTTCATCGCTAGAGTGTGTTAGATCAAGTAGAGTTTTGATGAGTTAAAAGAACAATCCAGATGAGCAGACATCGTTGAAGAACAGCTAAGATCAGAGTTTAGTACTAAGCTGTTCAGACTAGGTCAAGGACTGATTAAGTCAGCTGGAGATCAGAAGTTGAAAGTCATCTGGAGACAAGCTCAAGTCTAGTCATCTGCAGGAGACAATTATGAAGAGCTCAGACGAGGTCAAGTCAAGCTGAGTAGAATAAGAAAGGCAAGTCTTCACCAAGTCAGCTGCAGACGGGTAGAAGAAATCAGTTGAGGTCAAGAGCAGTTTTCAAGATTAAGTTTGTTGAGCAGTTTTCAGTTTGTTAGAACTGACTAACAAACTAACTGTCTTTTCAGACTTATAAATAGGTCTAGATTTTATTTTTCAACACACTTATGCAAATCTGTTTTTTTCACACTATTCACTATTCAGTTCACAAAGTATTTTCAAAAGAGTTTTCAAAAATTCCAAGTGTTTATAGAACACTTCTCTTGTAATCTTCAAAATCCTTTATTCACTGTAATTCTTAGATTCATCAGAAGGAGTTAGGAGTACTTTTGAAGATTTGAAGAAAAGTTGTAAGTTGTAAGATTGTAAAGAAAGTAAGCAAGCAGATAGTGGAGACCCTTCTTCAAGTCGGAGAAGGAGAGTGGATGTAGGATTATTATAATCCGAACCACTATAAAATCTGGTGTTCTTTAATGCTTTGATTTACCTTTCTGTTCAATTTACAATTTATTGTTTAAAGTTTAATTTCAGAATCGAAGCTAAAATCTGAATATCAGTTTGCTTTTGATCTCTATAAAGTTGAGATTAATATTAAATTCCGCTGTGTCACTTTGGTACTTTGAATAAATTTTGAAAGATTTGAAAAATCTGAAAAATCTATTCAACCCCCCCTTCTAGATTTTTCCTAGAAGGCTGATACTCGTTTTACCTAATCTACTCAACTAATCGGGACCAACAAGTGATATCAGAGCAGTGTTAAGCTGTTCTAATATTGATTTTAGGTCTTAACTAAGATTCTGGAATTTTCTTGATTTTCTTCATTCTCTTTATTGTTACTAACAGTGCTACTAATAAGTTTTTGTGGAGTATTTTGTTTCTTTATATCATTATGTCATCAGGAAAAAGCAAGAAGTCCAGGAATTTACCTGAATTTTCTATTTAAGAATTTGATTACTGGAAATTCAGGATGGAGAATCACCTCAAGGCCATCCATGATAGGATGGAAGAGGTTCTTGAAGAAGGACCTATAAAATTTTATCATGGAGGCACTAGCACTGGAGCTGAGTCAGCTGAATCCAGAACCAGACAAGAGAAAAAGAGTTCTGAATTGACAAATGATGAAAGGAAGATCCACAATCTTGATCAAGTAGCTCGAACTGAAATCATTGAGACTCTAAGTAAAGATTGGATAGAGAAGGTCAAGAGATGCAAAACTGCCAAAGAAATGTGGCAGACTCTGGCAAATGTCTGTGAAGGATCAGAACAAGTAAAAGAGAACAAGCTGCAGTCGGTCTTACACGCATTTGATACATTCAAAATGAAAGAAAACGAATCTGTTGATCCATTAGATGTAAGGTTGACTAATCTCCTCAACAAAGCAGCTGACCTTGGAAAGAACTATACAGAGAAGGAGATTAATAACAAGATTCTGAGATCATTAACCAAGAGATGGAGGGAGAAATCCAATATCCTTAAAGCTACTCACAATTTATCTTCTATTACTCACCATACTTTGTTCTCTCATCTTAAAGCTCTAGAATATGATATTCAAATAGAAGATGAGGAGGATGAGATGGAGTCAAGCACCTCATCCAAGTCTGTTGCTTTTGTCAGCAAAGAAGACAAGATGTCAGCAGAGTCTGTAGGAGCTGACCTATCTCTGAAGGAGCAGATGGCTCTTCTCACCAAAAGGTATGACAAATTAAGAATGAAGTATAAACGAAATAAATTGAGATTTGCAGGTAAGGATAGATCAAGATCCAAATCAAGAAGAAAGGAAGATGAGTCTACAGATGATGACAAAAGCAGGAGCCAAACGAGAAGATTCAGATCACCTGTCAAAAGAAATCCTTCCAGCCCTAGATCAGACAGGAGTGACACTTGCTACACATGCAACAAGCCAGGACACTTCAGCTATGATTGTCCTCAACTGACTCCTAAAGAAAGGGAAGAGAAAAGGAAAAAGAGAGACAGGAGATTTGCAGATCAAAGGGCTCAGTTGGCTGAAGAAAAGGAGTCAAAGAAATCATCATCCTCATCTGATTTCGGATCAGATGATGAAATCTGTCTCATGGCTAAAGAGGTAGTCTATTATTCATCTTCTGATAATGATTCCTGTCAGTCTGCATCTGATTATGATCAAACTGTTATTCATGAATTATTGAGAGATTTAAAGACATCTCTGGCTGCTTATAAACAGCTAGAGACAGAAAATTTGGCTTTAAAAGATCAAATTCAGATTCTAATTAAAGGAAAACAGGTGATGAACTATTCAGAAACTGAGGAAACATTCAAGGGGAAATGTTTTCCTCAGGCTGAGGCTAGTACATCAGCCAGCTTACCTGAAAGATTAGAAAGTGAATTGAAAACTTTATAAGACAAATTTGAATCAATCTGTGCTGAAAATGAATTAGTTAAGAAAGACAATGAGAAACTAGTCTTCAAAATTAGTCAACTTAATAATTCACAGTCAGCAATAGATCATATCTTTAATACATCTCAAAAATCCAATGACAAAACAGGTCTTGGTTATGATAGAAATAATAAATCAGATGTACAAAAACCTAGGAAATTTGTGAAAGCATCTGATCAATCAAAAGAGGTTAAAATTGGTCCTTAGAAACCAATTAATCAAGTAAGGACTGCATCTCCCAGCTTGAAAACAAAAATTCAGCTGAGGACTCCTTATCAGACTAAGAGAAATCCAAGAACCAAAATAAGAAGAAATTCTTATTATAATCTTTTTGATGGAAGAAGCAGATGTTATCCCACATTTCCTAAGTCTAGGAAAATTACTAAATCTGAATACAACAAGTTATCATTCAAAAGTGATACAATTGTAGACAGATTTGGTAGAAAGACCAAGTCTGATTTATTGTTTGGAGATGAGATTTTTATTTGGTTACCTAAAGTGATACTTGACCTTCCAGGACCCAAGATCACTAGGGTACCTTATAACTAATCTGTTTTTCAGGATTCACAGGGATCATCACTCAAGGAAGAGATTTTAGCTTCCATATGGTACATTGATAGTGGTTGTTCACAACACATGACCCATAACAAGAGGCTGTTATCAAATTTCAAAAGCATTGATGGTCCAAGAGTATTATTTGGAGACAATAATTGTGGTCAGAATAAAGGTGTAGGTACTCTGATTGTCAAGGATATTCAGGTATCTGAGGTATATTTTGTTGAAGGTTTGAAACATAATCTGCTATCTGTTTCCCAGCTTTGTGATAAAGGATTTCTTGTCAAATTTTCAAAGGATAAATGTGATATCCTAGATAATTCTTCAGATAAGGTACTTTTAACTGGCTTCAGACATGGTAATGTCTATATGGCCAACTTTAACAGTTGTCCCAAAGATACTTGTCTGATAGCTAAGGGTGGAGAAGATCTCAGCTGGCTATGGCATAAGAGGCTTAGTCATCTGAATTTCAAGACCCTTAGTAAGATGGCTAAAAAGAACCTTGTTAAGGGATTACCTGAGAAACTTTTATCCACTGATCTTAAATGTGGTGCTTGTCAGAAAGGTAAACAGCCTAGACACTCATTTAAGAGTATTAACTCCTCTTCATCTGAAAGAGTATTGCAACTACTTCATCTGGATCTGTTTGGACCTGTTTCTCCTCTCAGTTTCAGTGGAAGGAAATATACTCTGGTTGTAATAGATGACTTTTCTAGATACACTTGGGTTATATTTCTTTTCAAAAAAAAATGAGACTGTAAACAAGATCACTTATCTGTTCAGACAGATTCAGAATGAAAAGGGTATTAATATTATTAAAATAAGGAGTGATAAGGGCACAGAATATTTGAATTCTTGTTTATCTAACTTCTTCAATGAGTGTGGAATTATTCATGAGACATCTTCAGCAAGAACTCCTCAACAAAATGGAGTGGTTGAAAGAAGGAATAGAACTTTGAAGGAAGCAGCCAGGAGCATGTTAGTTGAGTATGAAACCCCTCACAGGTTCTGGGCTGAAGCCATCAACACAGCTTGTTATACCCAGAACAGGTGCTTGGTTGTTAAAGACAAGGGTAAGACTCCATATGAGATTTGGAAGGGTAAGATTCCAAGAATCTCATATTTTAGAGCTTTTGGTTGTAAGTGTTTTATCCATAACAATGGGAAATCTAAGTTAAGAACCTTTGATGCTAAGGCAGCTGATGGAATATTCTTGGGATATTCTAACACGTCCAAGGCATTTAGAGTTTTTAACAAGACAACCCTTTGTGTGGAAGAAACCCCTCATGTTGTTTTTGATGAGATGTATTCCTTTTCAGATAAAGTGAATCAAATTTCTGAAAGTCTAAATAAAATTGAACTGACCAAGACTAAACATAGAACTGTCTATCTACCTAGTTTTGATTCAGAATCAGATGAAGAAGAATCCCCATCTGATAATCAGAAGACAACTTCTGATCAGACTCCATCAGAACAGACTCCCTTGACGTCAGCTGATCAGCGGGGGTCAGCTGATGAAGGGGGAACGTCAGCTGAGGTAGAGTCAGAGGAGGTGCCTACTGTGACTCAAGATGAGGATCCTTCTCCTCATATAGGCAAAAGGATGAGAAGCTACCATCCATCTGATCAGATTATAGGAGACCCATCTAGTAGTGTGCAGACACGAATGATGTTGGAATCTGAAAGTCTTTTCAGCTGTTATGTGTTGCTTCTTGAACCCAAGTCTATTGAGGAAGCTCTATCAGATCCAAACTGGATAACTGCCATGCAGGAAGAACTGCATCAGTTTGAAAGGCAAAGTGTATGGGAACTAGTGGAAAGACCCTTACACAGAAAGATTATAGGCACCAAATGGGTGTTTAAAAACAAAACAGATGAGAACAACATTATTGTTCGAAATAAGGCAAGATTGGTTGCTCAAGGTTACTCACAGTCTGAGGGGATAGACTATGATGAAACCTATGCTCCAGTTGCCAGATTAGAAGCAATAAGCTTGTTTTTGGCATTTGCTGCATATAAATCTTTCAAAGTCTTTCAAATGGATGTTAAGTCTGCCTTTCTTAATGGTGTGTTGCTTGAGGAAGTCTATGTGGAGCAGCCTCCTGGGTTTAAGATCAATAACAAAGTCTATAAACTCAACAAAGCTCTATATGGACTGAAACAAGCTCCCAGAGCTTGGTATGATACCTTATCTGATTTCTTGACATCAAATGGTTTTTCAAAAGGTAAGATTGATAGAACTTTGTTTAGAAAGGAAGTAGATGGTAACATCTTATTAGTTCAAATTTTTGTAGATGACATAATCTTTGGTTCACCTAATCTGAAATTATGTGAAGAGTTTAGCATTCTCATGAAAAACAGGTTTGAAATGTCAATGATATGCGAATTAACATACTTTCTAGGCTTACAGATTAAACAGATGAGTAAGGGTATATTTATACATCAGTCTAAATATGCTAAGGATCTGATTGAGAGATTTGGAATGACTACTAGCAGAGTAGTTAAAATACCTATGGTAACTAACTTCTCTATGGATTCAGATGAGCAGGGGATACCCACAGATGCAACGGAGTATCCTGGACTGATTGGATCTCTTCTCTATCTCACTGCAAGTAGACCAGACATAGCCTTTGCAGTTGGTGTATGTGCAAGATTCCAGTCTAATCCCATGAAAACTCGTCTGGAGACGGCTAAGAAAATTCTTAAATATCTCAAAGGAACCTTGCAAGTAGGGTTATGGTACCCAGCTGATGACAACCTTGAGCTGACAGGTTATTTAGATTCAGACTTTGGAGAATGTAAGATTGATAGAAAATCCACTTCAGGAACTTGTCAATTCTTAGGCAACAAATTAATTTCTTGGTTATCTAAGAAACAGATATCTGTTGCCACCTCCACAACTGAAGCTGAATACATGGCAGCTGGAAGTTGTTGCTCTCAACTCCTCTGGATCAGTCAACAACTTAGAGATTATAATATTCAAACATCAGTTGTTCCTATTTACTGTGATAGTAATAGTGCAATAGCAATGACTTACAATCCTGTTCTGCATTCTAGATGTATGCATATAGACATTAGGCATCATTTCATTAGAGATCATGTTGAGAAGAATGACATTAGAATTGAGAAGATAGCCACTGAGTCACAAAGAGCAGACATACTTACAAAACCATTAGCTGAATCTAAGTTTAAATAATTATGCCTAGAATTAGGGTTACTTGATGCATCTTTAGCTGATTTCTAAATTGCTTGCATCTGTTTAATGTATTCCTTATTTCTGGTCATTTCTTTTCTTTAAATTAATGTCTAGAAAGAATTATCAGACTAGATACGAGTCAAAGGACAATCAGGTAGCTGATATCATTGATTTCCTTCTTAGGAATAGCAAGAATCAAGGATTAGTCATATTGACCTTATCTGACTTGATGATTACTTATCTGACATTCGCTAAATCAAACTAGGGCACAATAGTCACCTGATTTCTAGAAAACAGATGACTATCTGCACCCTATCTGATATACCCCAGCTACTAATAGTTTTGATGAGTTTGTTTACAGGAACAGGTATACCAGATTTGTCTCTTAAATCTCTTCAATCAGAAAACCTTCATCTTTGTTTCTCCTCAAAACTTTTGTTTTCAAATAAAGTTCTTAAGTCTGTGTATTTCAAAGTAATTTGTACTATGTGACTAAACTGGAAATCCTTCGTTAAGTTTTGTTTAAAAATTTTGTGTTTTTCAAAATCAGACTAGGAGAAAGTTTTTGAAAAATATAAGACAAGGTCAGTTTGACCAAGTCTGACATTTACCAAGTCTGAAATAGGATACCTGAGTGCTAAGAAAGACATCTCATTGCTTACGTCAGGTATACTAATTACTTCTGATAAAGCAAGTCTATTAGCCGTCTAATCCGTAGGATAAACGGTTACTTTTTACATAATTCAAGACGCGTAGAGGTCACGCGCCTGAATTCGAAGCGATTTTCTCGCTAAACCGTCGATGTTTTACACACGCTTTTTAAATCAACGGTTTAAAATTAAAACTCTGAGATCGTGCCACGTATCGTCTTCCCAACTTTCCCTCTCTCTCCTCTGGGTTTAAATTCTTACCTTCTTTGTTTAAAATTTTCACTTTCACATTTCTCGTATCAAAACCCTCTGTAAAAATAATCTTTTCTTACAAAAGTTATCCAAATGGCTTCTACTTCTTCTCAACCGCCTAGAGCTCCCACCTATATAACTGCATCCATTTCAGGTTTTAAGATGAACACAAAGGCAGTTAGAAACAAACTCAAAGCCGAAATGTACGTCGATTTTGAAACCACCCATGATAGAGAATCCAGCAAGATTCTAGGCTTACTGGAAGCATCGAGACTGCGAGGATATTGCTCAATGAAATCGGCAGAAAACAGGACTATGGATTTTATAGGGGCAGAGTTTCTGGCGAATAGCGAGTTCACTGAAAATGGGTTCAGTACTACTGTAGAAGGAACTCGATTGGAGTTTACCAAGGAAAATGTGGCTAGGATTCTGGATACAACGGCGGACCGAGTAAATCCTTTGATTTACAAGGAGGAGGAATGGGAACAGTCTTTTGATTTGTTTGCGAGGGTTACGTATAGAGGAACAAGGAGAGACTTAAAGAAGCATATGCTGAGAAGAAAGTATAGATTATTGATGACTATTGTGACCAAGTCCATTCTGGTAGATCAGAGTTCACATGATGGTGTAACGAAATCCAGATTATGCTGTATGCGAGCCATCTATGACGGAATCAGGGTTGATTGGGTTGAGCTGCTGTTCAGGAGATTAAAGGAGGAAAAGGCTAGATTGGTGTATAACCCTGTTGATGCTGATTGGGTTCCTCAGTCAACTGTGAGTCTGTTCAATAAGATCACAGTACTGATGGATGGGCTGAACAAAAGGGTCCAGACAAGAGAAGGGAGAAAAAAAATACTCCAAGCAGAAGGGGCTGCTTACAAAGAATGAGAGACTGGGTGGATTTCCAGATTCAGATGATGAGTCAGATGAGGCGAGGGCCCAAAGAAATGAAGCAGCAGCAGCTGGTGTACAGAGACAGGCAGCTGAGGTACTAGAAGCTGAGGTACCCGAGGCTGAGATACCAGCAGCTGCAGTGGATGTACCAGCAGCACAGCCAGCTGAGGAAGCAGCTGGAGTGGAACTAGAGGACACCCAACCTGAAGAACCCAGACCTGATGTTCCACTCCAAAGGAGGTCCAGAAGGAGGCTGGTCAAAGCTGCGGATGTACTGGTCAGAGGAGAGTCTTCTGCAACTCCCTCAAGTCTGCTGCCAGATGAAGCTGCAACACTACAAATAGGAGTAGCAGTAGAAGCAGAGACTGAAGTGCTGGAGGATCCCAGCTCAGAGCGAACGGCATCTGCTGAGAGGCAAGCTTCTCCAGGTACATCATCAAACATCTCTTCATCTGATAAATCCCCCACCCACCTTGGCGATGAAGAAGTATCCCAGGCTGGTACTTCTGAGCCTCTTAAACAGCCTACTCCCGACATAATCCAAATCCAAACTACTCCACCTCCCACCTCATCCCCCATACCTGAAATCCCTCCCACCTCCACTCAACCATTCGATTTTCTCGACTTCCTCTCCACTAAATATCCCACTCCCTCACCCCAAATAAGTCCAATACACACCCCCAGACCTGATGGATCTGTAGGAAGCTTTGAGCTCTCTCTACGATCAGACGCTCGAAGGAGGCTGGCAGAGCTGATTCCCGAACTTCAGTTCAACCCTGAAGTGATGAAGGAATTTATTGAAGTATAGCTGGTCCATCATTTAAGGACTGGAGATTTGGAGGAGATGAGTCTGTTCACAGATGAAGTTGGCTGGGAAAATTTCATCTCCTTGTAGAAAGTTGTTCTGGAGTCTGCAGGAATTACTTCGATCTCAACCATCCTGTCAGAGGAGCAGCTCCTGAACCTTCTGAGAAGTCGCCTAGGCTTGCCCGAAACCACCCCTGCTGCCCCTCCCAGCAGCCCAGGATCCACCTTCTCTTCTATACTAAATCAGCTGGAGAAGAGAGTAGAAGATAAATTCACCCAGATGCTCTTGATGAAAACTGCAGATATTGTAGACTCTGTCAGTGTGACAATGGAGGATATGCTAAAAGCATCTGAGGTAAATCTCTTATCTTCTATTTCTGATTAAGAAGGAAGTTGGAGAGCAGAAGAGCCAAACCCAAGCTGATAATCAGATTCTGGCTGATGAGATCCTACTCAATCAATCCTCAGCTTCCACCTATTTTACCGTTATTAAGGAGCAGCTTGCTATGCTACTTGATGATGTTAAAAAGGGGGAAGATGTGGAGATCGTTAAGGCCCAGCTCAACCAGATTAAACTTTGAGCAGCCAGCCAATCAGATGAGCTCACTGCCCTAAAGATAAGAATTGAGCAGATTGAGGAGGCGATTAGGGCAGATGAGCTGGCCAGAAAGAAGGAAGCTGAGCTGATGTCTGAAAGATTTATGGCTAAGATCAGGGAAAGAAAGGAGGAAGCTAAAGCCAAAGCTGAGGCTGAGCAGGGCAAGGGGAAAAGCTGACAATAGCGGAGAAAGGGAAAGAGAAGGAGCTGGAGAAAGTCGTGTCGCCTATCAGACAGAGCCTGATGTCCAAAGCTGCTGGAAAGAGACCACTTGAGAAATCAGCTGAGCAGCTTAGGATAGAGGCAGAAAAGGACCGACGGATTAAGGCAGAGAAGGTCTATTATGACCGAAGGGAAGCCAGAAGAAAGATTAAATCTGCGAAGGAAGCTGGCAGAATCTTTGACAGATTCCAGAAGAAGTGGGTGGTCCCATCGACTGGAGGAGAAGCAGATACAACCTGGATCAGACCTGAAGAAAGAACCGATGCTCCTCCAAAAATGATTGCGCATCCAGCATGGGCAGCTGAGTACATGAAGTACGAGGCTAAATGGACCTTCTTCTGGTACATCTGTAAAGGAGTTGGAGCATCATCAGACAATGAAACTATAGCTTGGCATGACTGGATGGAGAAGGAAAATCCAAGCTTGTACCAGAAACTTCTTGATGATGGAGATGAGTGGTACAACGTGGATTTGGTTGCTCCAGACTACTCATCCATTCCAATTAAGCTGAATGATGATGGCTCGATTGACAAGGAGTGGATCAGGTCAACTATCAACTATGGGATAAATCAAATGAAGTTGACTGATCCAAAGGAGATTGCCGAGCTGAGGACGAGGATATTTGACTGGATGCAGCTCCCGGAGAAAGATAGATGGACAGATTAGATAAGCCAAAATTTTCTTATCTTTTATCTTCTTATCTGTTCCATATGTAAAAATGTAAATGTGCCTTATGTGAATGAGATGACTGGTTCTTATCTAATTTACTTGTTTTTTTTTAAGTCTTCTTTACAGTTTTAAGAAACTTTAAAATTTTTCTAAGTATAAATCATCTGAGAAATTTATCATCTCAGATTTAAAATTTTCAAAATTTTTCTAAGTCTAAAATTTTTCTAAGTCCTAAGACTTAATTTTTTTTGAAAATGTCTTAAGACTTAAGAATTTTTACTTCAAATTTTCTAAGTGTGAATTAAAGTGCTCTAACTTGAAATATATCTGAATGTATAGTATGAATGTGTTATGATATGCCTATCTGACTATCTTGAATAACTTTAACTAACATCAGCTGTGAGTATGTTTCTTTTATAGTTTTAACATCATCAAAAAGGGGGAAATTGTTAGATCAAGTAGAGTTTTGATGAGTTAAAAGAACAATCCAGATGAGGAGACATCGTTGAAGAACAGCTAAGATCAGAGTTTAGTACTAAGCTGTTCAGACTAGGTCAAGGACTGATTAAGTCAGCTGGAGATCAGAAGTTGAAAGTCATCTGGAGACAAGCTCAAGTCTAGTCATCTGCAGGAGACAATTATGAAGAGCTCAGACGAGGTCAAGACAAGCTGAGTAGAATAAGAAAGGCAAGTCTTCACCAAGTCAGCTGCAGACGGGTAGAAGAAATCAGCTGAGGTCAAGAGCAGTTTTCAAGATTAAGTTTGTTGAGCAGTTTTCAGTTTATTAGAACTGACTAACAAACTGTCTTTTCAGACTTATAAATAGGTCTAGATTTTATTTTTCAACACACTTCTGCAAATCTGTTTTTTTCACACTATTCACTATTCAGTTCACAAAGTATTTTCAAAAGAGTTTTCAAAAATTCCAAGTGTTTATAGAACACTTCTCTTGTAATCTTCAAAATCATTTATTCACTGTAATTCTTAGATTCATCAGAAGGAGTTAGGAGTACTTTTGAAGATTTGAAGAAAAGTTGTAAGTTGTAAGATTGTAAAGAAAGTAAGCAAGCAGATAGTGGAGACCCTTCTTCAAGTCGGAGAAGTAGAGTGGATGTAGGATTATTATAATCCGAACCACTATAAAATCTGGTATTCTTTAATGCTTTCATTTACCTTTCAGTTCAATTTACAATTTATTGTTTAAATTTTAATTTCAGAATCGAAGCTAAAATCTGAATATCAGTTTGCTTTTGATATCTATAAAGTTGAGATTAATATTAAATTCCGCTGTGTCACTTTGGTACTTTGAATAAATTTTAAAAGATTTAAAAAATCTGAAAAATCTATTCAACCCCCCCTTCTAGATTTTTCCTAGAAGCCTGATACTCGTTTTACCTAATCTACTCAACTAATCGGGACCAACAGAGTGGGCTGGAGAGGGGGAGGGGGAGAATAAAACCTGACTGTGAGTGGGGAAGGGGGTCCTCTCAGAGCTTATTTCTTGAACCTCCTCTGATTGGACCACTTGGGCTGCTATCTCCAGCATCATTGCCTCTTCAGGCAGAAGGCTCGGCTGATCAGCAGATGTTCCCTCTAGCTCCGAGGTTTTCACCAACCTCCTCCTTCTCTTGGCCTTCTCCTTCAGCTTCATCGGCTGTGAAGCCTCAGCTGAGCTCACCGTTGGCAGCTCTTCCTCTCTTTCCTCTTCTTCCTCCTCCTCAGCTTCCTCAGCTGCTGGAACTTGAGCTCCGACCTCAGCTCCTCCTTCATCCGAGTCAGCTGGAGCCTCAAGCGGCTCATCCTTAGTCAGGATCCCTTTTTGTTTTGTATAGGGTCTGACTCCATCAGCCCAGTTTATTTCAGCTGTCAGCAGGTCCTCCAGAATCACCGTCACCTTATTGAATAGGCTGGTGATTGACCTCGCCTGCCACTTTCTGCCTACCACCTCCAGCCTTTTCCTTTCTGTCTCAAACTTCTAAAGTAGCATCCCAGCCCAGTTGGCTTGAACTCCATCGATTATTGCCCTTATAACGCGTAGCCTAGGTCTGGTCAGCCCATCATGGGAACTCTGTTCCCCAAGAATAACTTTTGTTACTATCGTCATCAGAAGACGATATCTCCGTCGGAGCATCTTCTTCTTCAGCTCCGATCGCCGGTCCTTCATCGAATTCTGGGCAATCATCTCAAATGATTCTACCCAGTCATCGGACTTGTATGTGAGGGGGTTAACTCCCTCACTACTGGTATCAAATATTCGGGCCACCTCCGCCGGAGTAACAGTAAGAACCTCGCCGTATACTCTGTTCTTGAATACTCCATTCTCGAATGTCCCGTTAACGTAGAACTCGATCCCTCTCATGTCCAAAGTTTTATTGGAGAGGGATTTCTTGGAACACAAAGTCCTCAATCCTGCCCTCTCCAATAAATCCAATATCTCCCTTGATTCACCATCAGAAGTTGTTTCAAAGTCGACATACATCTCCGACTTTATCTTTTTTTTGTATGTATCGTTGTGTACCTCTACCAAGGTTGATGTTACTCCAAGTCGTTTCTGAGAAGTGCTCATGAAAATAATCAACTAGGAGTTTTTGGAAAAATTTGCAGAGTGTATGAATAGAATTCTGAAAGTGAAAAGGTTTGATTGAGGAAGAAGACGTATTTATAGGAGGGAAGATTGGAAAGAGAAACTGCCTTTTTAGAAAATTTGAATTAATCTAAGCCATTTATTTAAAAAGTTTTTACTGCGCATGAATCAACGGTTAAAAAAACAGGATAAACGATTGGGATTCAGCGTGTGGATGCTACTCGCCTTTGGAATGTGTAAATAGTTACTTTATAGACTGTTGATTTGACATATGTAGGTTACTTTATGCAAGGAAGTAAGTATACCTGACGTCAGCCTAGGGTTACCTTACTTCACATAAGGGTTTTCAAAACAGATGGGTTTGTAAAGTCATCTGATAAAGTAACCTGTCTGGTTTTAAAAACAGCTTAGTTTTAACTTTTTAGCAATCTTAAAAAAAATTTAAATAAACAAGCTCAGACTTAATTTTCTAAAGTTAGGTTCTCCAACCAATTTATCCAAAAAGAATTTTATGAAAAAAATGGAGTTTATTTTCGAGACAAAGGTGTCTGAATAAAATATTGAGGAAAGATGAGGTAAAACAGTTTGATATGTGACCTATTCCTGCAAAGACATAGACTTAAGAAAAACCATTAGTAACTTGAGGTAGATCAGACAGGGTGCAAATAGTCGTCTGTTTCTCAGGAAATCAGCCGACTGTTGTGCCCTCGTCTGATTTACCCAATGTTAGATAAGTAATTATTATGTCAGATAAGGTCAATATGATTAATCCTTGATTCTTGATTCCTAAGAAGGAAATCAATGATATCAGCTACCTGATTGTCCTTTGACTCGTATCTAGTCTGATAATTCTTTCTAGATATTAATTTAAAGAAAAGAAATGACCAGAAATAAGGAATACATTAAACAGATGCAAGCAATTTAGAAATCAGCTAAAGATGCATCAAGTAACCCTAATTCTAGGCATAATTATTTAAACTTAGATTCAGCTAATGGTTTTGTAAGTATGTCTGCTCTTTGTGACTCAGTGGCTATCTTCTCAATTCTAATGTCATTCTTCTCAACATGATCTCTAATGAAATGATGCCTAATGTCTATATGATTACATCTAGAAGCAGAACAGGATTGTAAGTCATAGCTATTGCACTATTACTATCACAGTAAATAAGAACAGCTGATGTCTGAATATTATAATCTCTAAGCTGTTGACTAATCCAGAGGAGTTGAGAGCAACAACTTCCAGCTGCCATGTATTCAGCTTCAGTTGTGGAGGTGGCAACAGATGTCTGTTTCTTAGATAACCAAGAAATTAATTTGTTGCCTAAGAATTGACAAGTTCCTGAAGTGGATTTTCTATCAATCTTGCGTCCTCCAAAGTCTGAATCTTAATAACTTGTCAGCTCAAAGTTGTCATCAGCTGGGTACCATAACCCTACTTGCAAGGTTCCTTTGAGATATTTAAGGATTTTCTTAGCCGTCTCCAGATGAGTTTTCTTGGGATTAGACTAGAATCTTGCACATACCCCAACTGCAAAGGTTATGTCTGGCCTACTTGCAGTGAGATAGAAAAGAGATCCAATCAGCCAACGATACTCCGTTGCATCTGTGGGTATCCCCTGTTCATCTGAATCCATAGAGAAGTTAGTTGCCATATGTATTTTAACTTCTCTGCTAGTAGTCATCCCAAATTTCTCAATCAGATCCTTAGCATATTTAGACTGATGTATAAATATACCCTTACTCATCTGTTTAATCTGTAAGCCTAGAAAGTATGTTAATTCACCCATCATTGACATTTCAAACCTGTTTTTCATGAGAATACTAAACTCTTCACATAATTTCAGATTAGGTGAACCAAAGATTATGTCATCTACATAAATTTGAACTAATAAGATGTTACCATCTACTTCCTTTCTAAACAAAGTCAATAAATCATATCAAGCTCTGGGAGCTTGTTTCAGTTCATATAGAGCTTTGTTGAGTTTATAGACCTTATTATTGATCTTAAACCCAGGAGGCTGCTCCACATAGACTTCCTCAAGTAACACACCATTAAGGAAGGCAGACTTAACATCCATTTGAAAGACTTTGAAAGATTTATATGCAGCAAATGCCAAGAACAACCTTATTGCTTCTAATCTGGCAACTGGAGCATAGGTTTCATCATAGTCTATCCCCTCAGACTGTGAGTAACCTTGTGCAACCAATCTTGCCTTATTTCGAACAATAATGTTGTTCTCATTTGTTTTGTTTTTAAACACCCATTTGGTGTCTATAATCTTTCTATGTAAGGGTTTTTCCACTAATTCCCAAACATTTTGCCTTTCAAACTGATGCAGTTCTTCCTGCATGGCAGTTATCCAGTTTAGATCAGATAGAGCTTCCTCAATAGACTTGGGTTCAAGAAGCGACACGTAACAGCTAAACAGACTTTCAGAATCCAGCATCATTCGTGTCTGCACACTACTAGATGGGTTTCCTATAATATGATTAGATGGATGGTAGCTTCTCATCCTTTTGCCTATATGAGGAGAAGGATCCTCATCTTGAGTCTCAGTCGGCAACTTCTCTGACTCTACCTCAGCTGACGTTCCCCCTTCATCAGCTGACTCCCGCTGATCAGCTGATGTCAAGGGTGTCTGTTCTGATGGAGTCTGATCAGAAGTTGTCTTCTGATTATCAGATGGGGATTCTTCTTCATCTGATTCTGAATCAAGACTAGGTAGATAGACAGTTCTATGTTTAGTCTTGGTCAGTTCAATTTTATCTAGACTTTCAGAAATTTGATTCACTTTATCTGAGAAGGAATACAACTCATCAAAAACAACATGAGGGGTTTCCTCCACACAAAGGGTTATCTTGTTAAAAACTCTAAATGCCTTGGAAGTGTTGGAATATCCCAAGAATATCCCATCAGCTGCCTTAGCATCAAAAGTTCTTAACTTAGATTTCTCATTGTTATGGATAAAACACTTACAACCAAAAGTTCTGAAATATGAGATTCTTGGAATCTTACCTTTCCAAATCTCATATGGAGTCTTACCCTTGTCTTTAACAACCAAGCACCTGTTCTGGGTATAACAAGCAGTGTTGATGGCTTCAGCCCAGAACCTGTGAGGGGTTTCATACTCAGCAAACATGCTCCTGGCTGCTTCCTTCAAGGTTTTGTTCCTTCTTTCAACCACTCCATTTTGTTGAGGAGTTCTTGCTGAAAATGTCTCATGAATAATTCCACACTCATTGAAAAAGTTAGATAAACAGGAATTCAAAAATTTTTGTGCCCTTATAACTTCTTATTTTAATAATATTAACACCCCTTTCATTCTGAATCTGTCTGAACAGATCAGGAATCTTGTTCATAGTCTCATTTTTCTTGAAAAGAAATATAACCCAAGTGTATCTAGAAAAGTCATCTACTACAACAAGAGTATATTTCCTTCCACTAAAACTGAGAGGTGAAACAGGTCCAAACAGATCCAGATGAAGTAGTTGCAAAACTCTTTCAGATGAAGAGGTGTTAATACTCTTAAATGAGTGTCTAGGTTGTTTACCTTTCTGACAAGCATCACATTTAAGATCAGTGGATAAAAGCTTCTCAGGTAATCCCTTAACAAGGTTCTTTTTAGCCAGCTTACTAAGGGTCTTGAAATTCAGATGACTAAGCCTTTTGTGCCATAGCCAGCTGAGATCATCTCCACCCTTAGCTATCAGACAAGTGTCTTTAGGACAACTATTAAAGTTGGCCACATAGACATTACCATGTCTGAAGCCAGTTAAAAGTACCTTATCTGAGGAATTATCTAAGATATCACATTTATCCTTAGAAAATTTGACAAGAAAACCTTTATCACAAAGCTGGGAAACAGATAGCAGATTATGTTTCAAACCTTCAACAAAATATACCTCAGATACCTGAATATCCTTGATAATCAGAGTACCTACTCCTTTAGTCTGACCACAATTATTGTCTCCAAATAATACTCTTGGACCATCAATGCTTTGGAAATTTGATAACAGCCTCTTGTTATAAGTCATGTGTTGTGAACAACCACTATCAATGTACCATATGGAGGCTAAAATCTCTCCTTGAGAGATGATCCCTGTGAATCCTGAAAAACAGATTAGTTATAAGGTACCCTAGTGATATTGGGTCCTTGAAGGTCAAGCATCACTTTAGGTAACCAGATAAAAATCTCATCTTCAAATAATAAATCAGACTTGGTCTCTCTACCAAATCTGTCTACAATTGTATCACTTTTAAATGACAACTTGTTGTATTCAGATTTAGTAATTTTCCTGAGCTTAGGAAATGTGGGATAACATCTGCTTCTCCCATCAAAAGGATTTTAATAAGAATTTCTTCTTATTATTTTGGTTCTTGGATTTCTCTTAGTCTTATAAGGAGACCTCAGCTGAATTTTTGTTTTCAAGCTGGGAGATGCAGTCCTTACTTGACTAATTGGTTTCCAAGGACCAATTTTAACCTCTCTAGAGAGATCAGATGCTTTTAAGAATTTCCTAGGTTTCTGTATGTCTGATTTACTATTTCTTTCATAACCAAGACCTGTTTTGTCATGGGATTTTTTAGATGTATTAAAGATATGATCTATTGCTGACTGTGAATTATTAAGTTGACTAATTTTGAAGACTAGCTTCTCATTGTCTTTCTTAATTAATTCATTTTCAGCACAGATTGTTTCAAATTTTTCCTTTAAAGTTTTCAATTCACTTTCTAATCTTTCAGGTAAGCTGGCTGATGTACTAGCCCCAGCCTGGGGAAAACATTCCCCCTTGAATGTTTCCTCGGTTTCTGGATAGTCCATCACCTGCTTTCCTTTAATTAGAATTTGAATTTGATCCTTTAAAGCCAAATTCTCTGTCTCTAGCTGTTTATAAGCAGCCAGAGATGTCTTTAAGTCTCTCAATAATTCATGAATAACAGTTTGATCATTATCAGATGCAGACTGACAAGTATCATTATCAGAAGATGAATAATAGACTACCTCTTTTGCCATGAGACAGATTTCATCATCTGATCCGAAATCAGATGAGGATGATGATGATGATGATGATGATGATGATTTTCTTGACTCTTTTTCCTCAGCTAGAAGAGCCCTTTGATCTGCAAATCTCATGTCTCTCTTTTTCCTTTTCTCTTCCCTTTCTTTAGGAGTTAGTTGAGGACAATCATAGTTGAAGTGTCCTGGCTTGTTGCAAGTGTAGCAAATGTCACTCATGTCTGATTTAGGGCTGGATGGATTCCTTTTAACAGGTGATCTGAATCTTCTCGTCTGGCTCCTGCTTTTGTCATCATCTGTAGACTCATCTTCCTTTCTTCTTGATTTGGATCTCGATCTGTCCTTACCTGCAAATCTCAATGTATTTCGTTTATCCTTCATTCTTCATCTGTCATACCTTTTGGTGAGCAGGGCCATCTGCTCCTTCAGAGATAGGTCAGCTCCTACAGATTCAGTTAACATCTTGTCGTCTTTGCTGACAAAGGCAACAGACTTGGATGAGGTGCTCGACTCCATCTCATCCTCTTCATCTTCTATTTGAATGTCATACTCTAGAGCTTTAAGATGAGAGAACAAGGTATGGTGAGTAATAGAAGATAAATTTTGAGTTGCTTTAAGGATATTGGATTTTTCTCTCCATCTCTTGGTTAATGATCTCAGTATCTTGTTATTAATCTCCTTCTCTGTATAGTTCTTTACAAGGTCAGTTGCTTTGTTGAGGAGATTCGTCAACCTTACATCTAACTGATCCACAGATTCATTTTCCTTCATTTTGAATGTATCAAAGGCATGTAAGACCGAGTGCAGCTTATTCTCTTTTACTTGATCTGATCCCTCACAAACATTTGCCAGAGTCTGCCACATTTCTTTGGTTGTTTTGCATCTCTTAACCTTCTCAATCCAGTCTTTACTTAGTGTCTCAATGATTTCAGTTCGAGCTACTTGATCTAGATTGTGGATTTTTCTTTCATCATTTGTCAATTCAGAACTCTTTTTCTCTTGTCTGGCTCTGGATTCAGCTGATTCAGTGTCATTGCTAGTGCCTCCATGATAAAATTTTATAGGTCCTTCTTCAAGAACCTCCTCCATCCTATCATGGATAGCCTTGAGATGATTCTCCATCTTGAATTTCCAGTAATCATAATCTTCAATAGAAAATTCAGGTAAATTCCTGGATTTCTTGCTTTTGCCTGAAGACATGATGAGATAAAGAAACAAAACACTCCACAAACTTGTTAGTAGCACAGTTAGTAACAATAAAGAAGATGAAGAAAATCAAGAAAATTTCAGAATCTTAGTTAAGACCTAAAATCAATATCAGAACAGCTTAACATTTCTCTGATACCACTTGTTGGTCCCGATTAGTTGAGTTGATTATGAAACTTTGAGTTAACCTTCTAGGAAAAAATCTAGAAGGGGGGTTGAATAGATTTTGTAGATTTTTCAAATCTTTCAAAATTGATTTAAAGTATCAGATGTACATAGCGGAAATTCAATATTAGACTCAACTTTATTAAGATCAAAAGCAAACTGATATTCAGATTTTAACTTTGATTCTGAAATTAATCCTTGAACAATAAATTGGAAATTGAATAGATAAGTAAATAAAAGCAGTAAAGAACACCAGATTTTATAGTGGTTCGAATTATAACAATCCTACATCCACTCTCCTTCTCCAACTTGAAGAAGGGTCTCCACTATCTGCTTACTTACTTACTTCACAATCTTACAACTTACAACTTACAATTTGATCTTCAACTTTTCAAAATACTAACCAAAACTATGAAATCTAACTCTAAGATATAGAAGTGTATTTGAAGATGTGCAAGGAAGTGTTCTACAAACACTTAGAAAAATCTATGAAGAAATCTTGGAAAACTATCTTGAGCTTTTTGAAAACTTGTGATTTGAGAGAATAAATTTCTGGAAAATAACTTGTGAATTCTGTGTATTCTGAATATTCTGTATGAAGTGTGTATTCTTTAATGAAGTGCCTAGACCTATTTATAAGTCTGAAAAGACAGTTAGTTTGTTAGTCAGTTCTAACAAACTGAAAACTGCTTTAACAAACTTAATCTTGAAAACTGCTCTAGACCTCAGCTGACTTTACTCTACTCGTCTGCAGTTGACTTGGTGAAGACTCGCCTTTCTTATTCTACTCAGCTTGTCTCGATCTCATCTGAGCTCTTTCATGTTTGTCTCCCGCAGATGACTAGACTCAAGCTCGTCTTCAGACGACTTGTACTCTTCCAGACCTCAGCTAACTAGATTGGTTCTCGACCCTGTCTGATCAGCTTAGCTTATGGTCTCAATCTCAACTGTTCTTCAGGTCATCTGATCATTTGAGCTGCTTCTTTTAACTCATCAATACTTCTTGATCCAATAATAAATTATGCTTTAAACCTTCTACAAAATACACCTCAGATATCTGGACATCCCTTATAATCAAGGTATCAACTCCCTTAGTTTGTCCACAATTGTTGTCTCCAAAAAGAACTCTGGGGCCATCAATATTCTGGAAGTTTGATAATAGCTTCTTGTTACAAGTCATATGCTGTGAACAGCCACTGTCTATGTACCAAATTGAAGCTAGAATCTCCTCCTTAAGTGATAGTCCCTGTGAATCCTGTAAAACAGATCAGGTATGAGGTACCCTAGTGATCTTGGGTCCTTGAAGGTCAAAAATCACTTTGGGTAACCAAACAAACATCTCATTGTTCAATAATAAATCAGATTTGATATGTCTACCAAATCTGTCTACAAACACATCACATTTAAATGATAGTTTATTGTATTAAGAATTAGAGACTTTCTTGAACTTAGGAAAAATGGGATAGCATCTACTTCTCCCATCAAAAGAACTCTAATAAGAATTTGTTCTTATCTTAGTTCTTGGAATCCTCTTAGTCTGATATGGAGTCCTCAACTGAATTTTAGTTTTCAAATTTGGAGATGCAGTCCTTATCTGACTAAGTGGTTTCCAAGGACCAATTTTAATTTCTTTTGAAGTTTCAGATGCCTTCACAAATTTCATTGGTCTTTGAATACCTAATTTATTATTCTTATCATAACCAAGACCTGTCTTACCATGAGATTTTTGTGAAGTGCTAAAGATGTGGTCTATAACTGACTGTGAGTTATTAAGCTGGCTCATTTTGAAGACAAGCTTCTCATTGTCCTTCTTAATTAATTCATTCTCAGTACAAACCATTTCAAATTTGTCTTTTAAAGATTTTAATTCATTTTCTAATCTTTCAGACAAACTGGCTGATGTACTGGCCTCAGCCTGGGGTAAACATTCCCCCTTGAATGTTTCCTCAGACTCAGAGTAGTTCACAACCTGCTTGCCTTTGACTAGAATCTGAATCTGATCTTTTAAAGTCAAATTTTCTGTCTCTAATTGTTTATAAGTGTTGGTCCCGGAATGTTGAGTTGAATAAAACCTCGAGTTAGCCTTCTAGAACAAAATCTAGAAAGGGGGGGTTTGAATAGATTTTGTAGATTTTTTTAATCTCCCAAAATCAATTCAAAGAATCAGATTATCACAGCGGAATATAATTGAGAACTCAACTTTTAACAAGATCAAAAGCAAGGTTGATATTCAGATTTTAGATAAGATCCTGAATTTTAATCTTGAATTAACAATATTGTAATTTGAACAGAAATTAAAGAAATCAAGAAATAACACCAGGATTTATAGTGGTTTGGATTATAACAATCCTACCTTCACTCTCCTTCTCCAAACTTTGAAGAAGGGTCTTCACTAACTGCTTACTTACTGTACAAACTTTACAAATTACAACTTGATCTTCAACTCTTCAAAAATCTAATCAACTTTCTAAAATCTAACTCTAAGAATAAGATGTGTTTTTGAAGATGTGAAGTGAAGTGTTCTATAAACACTTAGAAAATATTTGAAATCTCTCTTGAAAAATACTTTGTGAAATCAATAGTGAATAGTGTGAAAAATCAAATTCGCATAAGTATCTAGAAAAATAAAATCTAGCCCTATTTATAAGTTTGAAAAGACAGTTAGTTTGTTAGTTAGTTCTAACAAACTGGAAACTGCTCAACAAACTTAATCTTGGATACTGCTCTTGACTCAGCTGATTATTCCCACTCGTCTGCAGCTGACTTGGTGAAGACTTGCCTTTCTTATTCTACTCAGCTTGTCTTGACCTCGTCTGAGCTTTTCATGATCGTCTCCTGCAGATGACTAGATCTCAGCTGACTGATTTGGTTCTAGGCCTCGTCGATCTGTTTAGCTTGACCTCGCTGATCTTCAGATCGTCTCGATCAAACTGAGCTGCTTCTTTTTAACTCATCAAAACTTCTTGATTCAACAATTTCCCCCTTTTTGATGAAGTTAAAACCTATAAGGAAGAAACACACTCACAGCTGAAGTTAGTACTAGAATTAGTTAAAACAATCAGATAGGTATATCAGAGCACATTTTCACAATACAACAGATTCATTCACATTCAAAGCATTAAAAAAAAAATTAAGTCTTTTAGACTCTTTTAGAAGTACTTAGAGAATTTAGTTTTATGACTTAGAAAAATTTTTAGGAAAAAGTTTTTAACTCTGAGATATAAAATTCTCAGATGATTTATACTTAGAAAAATTTTAAAATTTTCTTTAAAAAAAACTTTAAAAAAAAACTGATACACATAATTCACATAAGTCCAAATATATTCTTTCACAAATTTAAAAATTTACAAATAGAAGAACTGATAGAAAATAAAAGATAAGGAAAGAAAAATCATGTTCTATCAGATTCCCCATCGGCTGGCCTCTGGAATGTTCAGCCAGTTGAAAATCCTTGCTCTAAGCTGTTTAAGCTCTTCTTCATCTGTTAGCCCAGTTTCACGTTCTGCTTTGGCTATAACCGTCTTGACCCATTCCAGATCAGGAGAGCCGTCTTCTTTCAGCTTGGGGGTAACTTGCTCATAGGCTGGTGCAACTAAGTCGCAGTTGAACACATTGTGTGCCTCATCAAGCAGCTTCCCATACAGATCGACATCCTCCTTTTCCATCCACTCGTGCCAGCTCTTATCCTCGTCGGCTGCTCCAGAGCGATGCCTTCAAGATGTACCAGTAATACATCCATCTGGCATCCAGGGCTAGCTTCTTGTATTCGCTTGTGTATTTCCCTGAAACCATCTTTGGAAGGGCTGAAGTGCGGTGGACAGGGCGGAAGTCCGCTTCATCTGGTGCTTTGGATACCCATTTCCGGGAATCCTGTCCCACTTGACTCGGCTTTCCCAGCTTCTTGACCTCTTCTTCTCCTCGCTTCTCATACTTTTCCTTCTCGGCATGGATTAAATCGATCTGCTCGGCTGATAGGTTTGAGAAGTCAGGCTCCTTTCTTTTTCGCTCGACTGGGGCTGATCAGTGCTTGCTCGGTGATGAAGACTTCTCTGTTTGCTTTGCCTTTGCCCTTGCCCTTGGCCTCGGGTTTTTCTGCTTCTTTCATCTTGGCCAGCAGAGCTTCTGACTTCTCCTCCTCCTCCTTCCTCCTCTTCTCCTCATCCTCTCGGATGGCCTCCTCTATTTGGGTCACCCTCAGTTGCAAGGCTGCCAGCTCATCTGATTTAACTTTCAATACAGCATTGGCTGCCTCCAACTCAGTTGTGTCTGCCTTAGAGTCCACCTTGTCTGTGAGTGACAAGACTCCAGCTGTGAGGGTGTCCATCCTTCCTTCTGCTCCTTCCCCCTTTTTAACTTCATTCTGGAGGGACTGGAGCTGTCTTTCCAGAGCTTAACAACGGACCCTGAAGTCGTTCTGATCAGACGTGAGAGTGTTGACCAGGATCTCGTTGTCAGCTGCCATCTTTTGCTTCAGTGCCTTAACCTCCTCCTCCAGGTCACTTAGCCGAGATCCAACAGCAGTGCTGAGATTGGCTGATAGATTCCTTGACATGTTGACCTCAGCAATCTGCATGTTGGCGAGCATCGTATTGGTGACTGCTCGTATCACCTTCCTTGTCTTCTTCTCCATCATCTTTTGAACTTGATATATTATCTTCTTATGCATATCTTCAAAAGCTGATGAGATGGCAAAAATTGGACTGGCCTCCTCCTCTGATTCAGATGAGGAAGAGGTGGTGGGAGAGGTTGGACTGGGGGAGCTCATGTGGATATCCCCAAAGATATTGGAGGTATCCACTGGGTGGGGTTCGGAAGGGAGAGATTATAGTCCCTTAGCTGTTGACTTATCCAGATCAGTTGAGAACAACAACTTCCAGCTGTCATATACTCAGCTTCAGTCGTGGAAGTAGCTACAGAGGTTTGTTTCTTAGACAACCATGAAATCAGCTTACTTCCAAGAAATTGGCAAGTACCAGATGTAGATTTTCTATTAATCTTACACCCACCAAAATTCGAATCTGAGTATCCAGACAGCTCAAAGTTGTCATCAGCTGGATACCATAATCCAACATTTATTGTTCCTATCAAATACTTGAGGATTTTCTTTGCTGCTTCAAGATGGCTTTTCTTAGGATTAGCTTGAAATCTAGCACAGACTCCAACTGCAAAAGAAATATCAGGTCTACTAGTAGTTAAATATAATAAAGAACCAACAAGACCTCGATACTCAGTCTGATCAGTGTCTTCTCCCTTCTCATCTGGATCCATTGAAAAATTTGTCATCATAGGTATCTTAGCTTCTCGGCTGGTACCTATTCCATATTTTTCAAAAAGATCTTTTGCATATTTGGCTTGGTTGATGAATATTCCCTTCTTTGTCTGCTTGACTTGAAGTCCAAGAAAATATGTCATTTCTCCCATCATGGACATTTCAAATCTGCTTTTCATAAGACTACTAAATTCTTCACACAAAGATATGTTAGTTGATCCAAAAATTATATCATCAACATAAATTTGAACTAATAAAAGATCACAACCAAACTCTTTTCTAAATAGAGTTCTATCAATTCTACCTTTAACAAAACCATTTTGAATTAAATAATCAGACAAGGTGTCATACCAAGCTCTTGGTGCTTGTTTAAGTCCATATAGAGCTTTCCTTAGTTTATAAACCTTGTCTCCTTTGACAAAACCAGGGGGTTGCTCTACATAAACTTCCTCAGCTAAGATTCCATTTAAGAAGGCTGATTTAACATCCATCTGAAAAACTATGAATCTTTTAAAAGCTGCATGGGCTAAAAATAATATTATGGCTTCCAGACGAGCTACTGGTGCAAAGGTTTCATCATAATCAATACCCTCTGATTGTGAATAACCTTGAGCAACTAGTCTGGCCTTATTTCTAACCACAATATTATTTCCATCCCTTTTGTTTTTAAAGACCCATTTAGTTCCAATGACTTTTTGATGATGAGGCCTTTCAACAAGCTCCCACGCATCTTGTCTTTGAAACTGATTTAGTTCTTCTTGCATGGCATTAATCCAGTTGGAATCAGTTAAAGCTTCTGTAATTGATTTAGGTTCAAGTAATGACACATAGCAACTGAACATACAATCTTGATTTAGTTGGGTCCTCGTCTGGACACCAGAGTCTAAATCTCCAATTATCTGTTCAGCTGGGTGATATGACATTACTTTCTTACCCTTATCTTTTACAATGGATGATGTCTTGTCTGAATTATTTATTTCAGATGATTCTATGTTACCGTCTGATAACTCTACCCGATCAGCTGATGTGTTGTTGGTCGTCTGATCAGCTGATATGTTGTTGGTCGTCTGATCAGTTGGTAAATCAGTTGTTGAGGAAGTTCTTTCAGGTTCCTTTCCTTTGTCTGAATCTTCCTCTTCATCTGAATCTGATTCTTGATTGTAGAATTTTATGGTAGATCATTTAATAGTCATCTGATTCAGATTATCTGATATCTTTGTGATGTCCCCTGTCTTATCAAACTCAAAAGAAGATTCATCAAATACCACATGGGGTGTTTCTTCTACACACAAAGTTGTCTTATTAAAAACTCTATATGTCTTTGATGTAGATGAGTATCCTAAAAATATCCCATCTGCTATCTTGGCATCAAAGGTTTTTAATTGAGATTTCCCATTATTATGTATAAAACATTTACAACCAAATATATGAAAATATGAAATTTTGGGAGATCTTCCCTTCAAAATTTCATAGAGTTTTACACTTATCCTTAACAATCAGACTCCTATTTTGAACATAGCAGTCTGTATTCACCGTATTCGCCCAAAACCTATGAGGAGTGTTAAATTCGAGATAGCATTGTTCTATTTGCCTCTTTCAAGGTCCTGTTTCTTCTTTCAACAACTCCATTTTGTTGTGGAGTCCTTCTTTGCAGATGTTTCTGAGCTATGTCATTCTCAATGCAGTAGTTAAAAATCAATTTATTTAGGAATTCAAGTACCTTTATCACTCCTAATTTTAACAACATTTAATCCCTTTTCATTTTGAATCTTTTTAAGAAATTCGGAATCTTAGTCATAGTCTCATTCTTTTTGTACAAGAAAATAACCCAAGTAAATCTTGAAAAATCATCAACAATTACTAAGGTGTATTTTCTTCCACTAAAGCCGAGAGGAGTTCTTGGACAAAACAGATCCATATGAAGAAGTTCCAAAATTCTTTCAAGAAGGATTACTTATTGTTTTAAAAGAAGCTTTGGTCTATTTTCCTTTTTGACAAGAAACACATACATGGTTCTTTGAAAATATTTTATCAGGGAGTCCTTTAACTAAAGATTTCCTTGCTATTTTGTTAAGAGTTTTGAAATTTAAGTGACCAAGTAAATGCATTGCCCAAACCAACTTAAGTCATCTGAACTCTTAGCAACAAGACAAGTATCTTTAGGACAGCTTTTGAAGTTGGCAACATAGATGTTACCTTGTCTTACTCCAGCCAATAGAATATTTTCATTGATACCATCTAAAACATAGCATGCATTATAAGTAAATTTGACACAAAACCCTTTATCACAAAATTGTGAAACAGATAGTAGGTTAAGCTTCAATCCTTCCACGTAGTAAACTTCTTGAACATGAACATCTCCAATCATTAGTGTTCCTACACCTTTAGTTAGTCCATAGTTGTTGTCTCCAAACATCACTCTTGGTCCATCAATGGTTTGATAGTTTGAGAGAAGTCGTCTTTCATAGGTCATGTGTTTGGAACAGCCACTATCAATGTACCAGATGACCTCAAGAATGTCTCCTCTATCAACTATCTTCTTATCTTCCTGCAATCACAAATTTATTGCTTAGGTACCCTTTGTATTTTGGGTCCTTTCATGTTAAGTTGACTCTTAGGAATCCAGATAAAAATATCAATGTTCCTTAAAACCATAGATTGAAGCTTACATCCATATTTGTCTACTAAGATAAGACTTTCAAGATCAATCTGATTCAGTTGATCTTTTGAAATTGTCTTGAATCTTGGTAAGAATGGATAAGATCTGCTTCTTCCATCAAAGCTATTATACCTAGGATAGATCTTTGATTTAGTCTTAGGTTTAACCTTAGGAGTTACTTTCCTCGTCTGATTTTTCTTTTCAGAAGTATCAGATGAGGTAATTAATTCCTTTGGTTTCCAGGGACTGAATAAGGTTTCTACCTTAAGTTTAGTTGCTTTGACAAAAACTCTAGGTTTTATAGGATCATTCTTCTTATTCCTATCAAAACCTAATCCAGTTTTATCACTAGACTTTTGAGGTGAATTGAAGATTTTATCTATTGTGGTTTGAGAATTATTCAAAAGTCCCAACTTGAGATTTAATTCCCTGTTAATCCTTTTATAATTTTCATTCTCAGAATAGATATTTGAAAATTTTATTTTTAAAGAACTCAGTTCCTGTTCTAACTTATCTGTCTTATCAGACAAGGTACTGGTGATCATCTCAGTCTGACATTCCCCCTTGAATGTACAGTCTAGTTTCTCACTTTCCTTAGTCTGATTGACCTTAGTTAGATCAGAAATTTGATCCTTTAAATTAAGATTTTCAGTCTCTATCTGTTTATAAGCAGATAGAGCAGTCTCCAAATCTTTCAAGAGTTTATCAATAAGACTGGGATCAGTTTCAGATAAGGTGTCACAGTCATTATTTGATGATGAATAGTAATGTACCTCTTTAGCCATTAGACATATGTCATCATCTGACCCAAAATCAGATGAAGATGAGGATGATGATGTCTCACGAGCTTCTTCTTTCTCAGCTAGTAGAGCTCTCTCAGTCAAGCATATCTTCTATCTCTTTTCTTCCTCTTTTCTTCTCTCTCTCTAGGAGTGAGTTGAGGACAATCATAGCTGTAGTGACCAGGTTTGCTGCATGTATAGCATATATCTCCTCTGTCTGTTTTTGGACTACTATCTCCTCGTCTGATAGGTGACCTATGACTTCTTGACTGATCCTTCTTTTTATCATTATCTGAACTCTTTTCATCCCTGTCCGATCTATAGTTCCTTCGACCTAGTCTGTCTCTTTTGTTTCTTCTGTACTTCATCTTCAATCTTTCATACCTTTTCAACAAAAGAGTCATTTCTTCTTTTACAGACAAATCAGATGCTTTAGAAATCTTTTCAGATTCATCCCGATGAACAAATGCTACAGTTTTTCCAGATGTAGATGACTCTGCCTCATCTTCTTCATCTTTAATGTGAATGTCATATTCCAGTGCTTTAAGATGAGAGAAGAGAGTGTGATGTGATATTGATGACAAATTTTGTGTTTCCTTGAGAATATTAGCTTTCTCTCTCCATCTTTTGCTCAAAGATCTGAGTATCTTGTTGTTAATTTCTTTCTCAGTGTAAGTTTTACCCAAATCGGCTGCTTTGTTCACAAGATTAGTCAATCTCACATCCAGTTGATCTACAGTCTCACCATCCTTCATTTTGAATGTGTCAAAAGCATGTAGAACAGACTGAAGCTTATTTTCTTTGACCTGTTCAGATCCTTCACAAATTCCAGCAAGAGTCTCCCACATTTCTTTGGCAGTCTTGCATCTTTTAACCTTTTCAATCCAATCCTTACTTAGAGTCTCAATGATCTCAGTTCGAGCTACTTGATCAAGATTATGGACCTTTCTTTCATCATTTGTTAACTCAGAGCTCTTCTTTTCTTATGCAGTCCTGGATTGGTGACTCGGCTCAGTCTTTGGTTCCTCCATGATAGAATTTTATAGGTCCCTCTTCTAGAACCTCTTCCATCCTATCATGAATGGCTTTTAGGTGATTCTCCATCCTAAATTTCCAGTAATCATAATCTTCAATAGAGAATTCAGGAAGGTTCCTAGACTTTTTGTTTTTCCCTGATGACATGATGAAACAAAGAAACAAAATACTCCACAAGCTAATTAGTAGCACTGTTAGTAAAAGAAGAAAATGAAGAAATTCAAGATAATTTCAGAATCTTGTTCAAGACCTAAAATCAATATCAGAACAGCTTAACACTGCTCTGATACCACTTGTTGGTCCCGGAATGTTGAGTTGAATAAAACCTCGAGTTAGCCTTCTAGAACAAAATCTAGAAAGGGGGGGTTTGAATAGATTTTGTAGATTTTTTTAATCTCCCAAAATCAATTCAAAGAATCAGATTATCACAGCGGAATATAATTGAGAACTCAACTTTTAACAAGATCAAAAGCAAGGTTGATATTCAGATTTTAGATAAGATCCTGAATTTTAGTCTTGAATTAACAATATTGTAATTTGAACAGAAATTAAAGAAATCAAGAAATAACACCAGGATTTATAGTGGTTTGGATTATAACAATCCTACATTCACTCTCCTTCTCCAAACTTTGAAGAAGGGTCTTCACTAACTGCTTACTTACTGTACAAACTTTACAAATTACAACTTGATTTTTAACTCTTCAAAAATCTAATCAACTTTCTAAAATCTAACTCTAAGAATAAGATGTGTTTTTGAAGATGTGAAGTGAAGTGTTCTATAAACACTTAGAAAATATTTGAAATCTCTCTTGAAAAATACTTTGTGAAATCAATAGTGAATAGTGTGAAAAATCAAATTCGCATAAGTATCTAGAAAAATAAAATCTAGCCCTATTTATAAGTTTGAAAAGACAGTTAGTTTGTTAGTTAGTTCTAACAAACTGGAAACTGCTCAACAAACTTAATCTTGGATACTGCTCTTGACTCAGCTGATTATTCCCACTCGTCTGCAGCTGACTTGGTGAAGACTTGCCTTTCTTATTCTACTCAGCTTGTCTTGACCTCGTCTGAGCTTTTCATGATCGTCTCCTGCAGATGACTAGATCTCAGCTGACTGATTTGGTTCTAGGCCTCGTCTGATCTGTTTAGCTTGACCTCAGCTGATCTTCAGATCGTCTGATCAACTGAGCTGCTTCTTTTTAACTCATCAAAACTTCTTGATTCAACAATTTCCCCCTTTTTGATGAAGTTAAAACCTATAAGGAAGAAACACACTCACAGCTGAAGTTAGTACTAGAATTAGTTAAAACAATCAGATAGGTATATCAGAGCACATTTTCACAATACAACAGATTCATTCACATTCAAAGCATTAAAAAAAAATTTAAGTCTTTTAGACTCTTTTAGAAGTACTTAGAGAATTTAGTTTTATGACTTAGAAAAATTTTTAGGAAAAAGTTTTTAACTCTGAGATATAAAATTCTCAGATGATTTATACTTAGAAAAATTTTAAAATTTTCTTTAAAAAAAACTTTAAAAAAAAACTGATACACATAATTCACATAAGTCCAAATATATTCTTTCACAAATTTAAAAATTTACAAATAGAAGAACTGATAGAAAATAAAAGATAAGGAAAGAAAAATCTGTTCTATCGATTCCCCATCGGGTGGCCCTCTGGAATGTTCAGCCCAGTTGAAAATCCTTGCTCTAAGCTGTTTAAGCTCTTCTTCATCTGTTAGCCCAGTTTCACGTTCTGCTTTGGCTATAACCGTCTTGACCCATTCCAGATCAGGAGAGCCGTCTTCTTTCAGCTTGGGGGTAACTTGCTCATAGGCTGGTGCAACTAAGTCGCAGTTGAACACATTGTGTGCCTCATCAAGCAGCTTCCCATACAGATCGACATCCTCCTTTTCCATCCACTCGTGCCAGCTCTTATCCTCGTCGGCTGCTCCAGAGCGATGCCTTCAAGATGTACCAGTAATACATCCATCTGGCATCCAGGGCTAGCTTCTTGTATTCGCTTGTGTATTTCCCTGAAACCATCTTTGGAAGGGCTGAAGTGCGGTGGACAGGGCGGAAGTCCGCTTCATCTGGTGCTTTGGATACCCATTTCCGGGAATCCCTGTCCCACTTCAGCTCAGCTTTCCCCAGCTTCTTCAGCCTCTTCTTCTCCTGCTTCTCATACTTTTCCTTCTCAGCATGGATTCGTCTGATCTGCTCAGCTGATAGGTTTGAGAAGTCAGGCTCCTTTCTTTTTCGCTCGACTCTGGGGCTGATCAGCTGCTCAGCTGATGAAGACTTCTCTGCTGCTTTGCCTTTGCCCTTGCCCTTGGCCTCGGGTTTTTCTGCTTCTTTCATCTTGGCCAGCAGAGCTTCTGACTTCTCCTCCTCCTCCTTCCTCCTCTTCTCCTCATCCTCTCGGATGGCCTCCTCTATTTGGGTCACCCTCAGTTGCAAGGCTGCCAGCTCATCTGATTTAACTTTCAATACAGCATTGGCTGCCTCCAACTCAGTTGTGTCTGCCTTAGAGTCCACCTTGTCTGTGAGTGACAAGACTCCAGCTGTGAGGGTGTCCATCCTTCCTTCTGCTCCTTCCCCCTTTTTAACTTCATTCTGGAGGGACTGGAGCTGTCTTTCCAGAGCTTAACAACGGACCCTGAAGTCGTTCTGATCAGACGTGAGAGTGTTGACCAGGATCTCGTTGTCAGCTGCCATCTTTTGCTTCAGTGCCTTAACCTCCTCCTCCAGGTCACTTAGCCGAGATCCAACAGCAGTGCTGAGATTGGCTGATAGATTCCTTGACATGTTGACCTCAGCAATCTGCATGTTGGCGAGCATCGTATCGGTGACTGCTCGTATCACCTTCCTTGTCTTCTTTTCCATCATCCTTTGAACTTGAGATATTATTTTCTTGTGCATATCTTCAAAGGCTGATGAAATGGCAAGAATTGGACTGGCCTCCTCCTCTGATTCAGATGAGGAAGAGGTGGTGGGAGAGGTTGGACTGGGGGAGCTCATGTGGATATCCCCAAAGATATTGGAGGTATCCACTGGGTGGGGTTCGAAAGGGAGAGATTATAGTCCCTTAGCTGTTGACTTATCCAGATCAGTTGAGAACAACAACTTCCAGCTGTCATATACTCAGCTTCAGTCGTGGAAGTAGCTACAGAGGTTTGTTTCTTAGACAACCATGAAATCAGCTTACTTCCAAGAAATTGGCAAGTACCAGATGTAGATTTTCTATTAATCTTACACCCACCAAAATTCGAATCTGAGTATCCAGACAGCTCAAAGTTGTCATCAGCTGGATACCATAATCCAACATTTATTGTTCCTATCAAATACTTGAGGATTTTCTTTGCTGCTTCAAGATGGCTTTTCTTAGGATTAGCTTGAAATCTAGCACAGACTCCAACTGCAAAAGAAATATCAGGTCTACTAGTAGTTAAATATAATAATAAAGAACCAACAAGACCTCGATACTCAGTCTGATCAGTGTCTTCTCCCTTCTCATCTGGATCCATTGAAAAATTTGTCATCATAGGTATCTTAGCTTCTCGGCTGGTACCTATTCCATATTTTTCAAAAAGATCTTTTGCATATTTGGCTTGGTTGATGAATATTCCCTTCTTTGTCTGCTTGACTTGAAGTCCAAGAAAATATGTCATTTCTCCCATCATGGACATTTCAAATCTGCTTTTCATAAGACTACTAAATTCTTCACACAAAGATATGTTAGTTGATCCAAAAATTATATCATCAACATAAATTTGAACTAATAAAAGATCACAACCAAACTCTTTTCTAAATAGAGTTCTATCAATTCTACCTTTAACAAAACCATTTTGAATTAAATAATCAGACAAGGTGTCATACCAAGCTCTTGGTGCTTGTTTAAGTCCATATAGAGCTTTCCTTAGTTTATAAACCTTGTCTCCTTTGACAAAACCAGGGGGTTGCTCTACATAAACTTCCTCAGCTAAGATTCCATTTAAGAAGGCTGATTTAACATCCATCTGAAAAACTATGAATCTTTTAAAAGCAGCATAGGCTAAAAACAATCTTATGGCTTCCAGACGAGCTACTGGTGCAAAGGTTTCATCATAATCAATACCCTCTGATTGTGAATAACCTTGAGCAACTAGTCTGGCCTTATTTCTAACCACAATATTATTTTCATCCCTTTTGTTTTTAAAGACCCATTTAGTTCCAATGACTTTTTGATGATGAGGCCTTTCAACAAGCTCCCACGCATCTTGTCTTTGAAACTGATTTAGTTCTTCTTGCATGGCATTAATCCAGTTGGAATCAGTTAAAGCTTCTGTAATTGATTTAGGTTCAAGTAATGACACATAGCAACTGAACATACAATCTTGATTTAGTTGGGTCCTCGTCTGGACACCACAGAGTCTAAATCTCCAATTATCTGTTCAGCTGGGTGATATGACATTACTTTCTTACCCTTATCTTTTACAATGGATGATGTCTTGTCTGAATTATTTATTTTGAGATGATTCTATGTTACCGTCGATAACTCTACCCGATCGGTGATGTGTTGTTGTTGGTCGATCGATCGGTGATATGTTGTTGGTCGTCGATCGGTTGGTAAATCAGCTGTTGAGGAAGTTCTTTCAGGTTCCTTTCCTTTGTCTGAATCTTCCTCTTCATCTGAATCTGATTCTTGATTGTAGAATTTTATGGTAGATCATTTAATAGTCATCTGATTCAGATTATCTGATATCTTTGTGATGTCCCCTGTCTTATCAAACTCAAAAGAAGATTCATCAAATACCACATGGGGTGTTTCTTCTACACACAAAGTTGTCTTATTAAAAACTCTATATGTCTTTGATGTAGATGAGTATCCTAAAAATATCCCATCTGCTATCTTGGCATCAAAGGTTTTTAATTGAGATTTCCCATTATTGTGTATAAAACATTTACAACCAAATATATGAAAATATGAAATTTTGGGAGATCTTCCCTTCAAAATTTCATAGGGAGTTTTACACTTATCCTTAACAATCAGACTCCTATTTTGAACATAGCAGGCTGTATTCACTGCTTCTGCCCAAAACCTATGAGGAGTGTTAAATTCAGATAGCATTGTTCTAGCTGCCTCTTTCAAGGTCCTGTTTCTTCTTTCAACAACTCCATTTTGTTGTGGAGTCCTTGCTGCAGATGTTTCCTGAGCTATGTCATTCTCAATGCAGTAGTTAAAAATCAATTTATTTAGGAATTCAGTACCTTTATCACTCCTAATTTTAACAACATTTAATCCCTTTTCATTTTGAATCTTTTTAAGAAATTCTGGAATCTTAGTCATAGTCTCATTCTTTTTGTACAAGAAAATAACCCAAGTAAATCTTGAAAAATCATCAACAATTACTAAGGTGTATTTTCTTCCACTAAAGCTGAGAGGAGTTACTGGACCAAACAGATCCATATGAAGAAGTTCCAAAATTCTTTCTGAAGAAGGATTACTTATTGTTTTAAAAGAAGCTTTGGTCTATTTTCCTTTTTGACAAGAAACACATACATGGTTCTTTGAAAATATTTTATCAGGGAGTCCTTTAACTAAAGATTTCCTTGCTATTTTGTTAAGAGTTTTGAAATTTAAGTGACCAAGTCGTCTGTGCCACAGCCAACTTAAGTCATCTGAACTCTTAGCAACAAGACAAGTATCTTTAGGACAGCTTTTGAAGTTGGCAACATAGATGTTACCTTGTCTTACTCCAGCCAATAGAATATTTTCATTGATACCATCTAAAACATAGCATGCATTATGAGTAAATTTGACACAAAATCCTTTATCACAAAATTGTGAAACAGATAGTAGGTTAAGCTTCAATCCTTCCACGTAGTAAACTTCTTGAACATGAACATCTCCAATCATTAGTGTTCCTACACCTTTAGTTAGTCCATAGTTGTTGTCTCCAAACATCACTCTTGGTCCATCAATGGTTTGATAGTTTGAGAGAAGTCGTCTTTCATAGGTCATGTGTTTGGAACAGCCACTATCAATGTACCAGATGACCTCAAGAATGTCTCCTCTATCAACTATCTTCTTATCTTCCTGCAATCACAAATTTATTGCTTAGGTACCCTTTGTATTTTGGGTCCTTTCATGTTAAGTTGACTCTTAGGAATCCAGATAAAAATATCAATGTTCCTTAAAACCATAGATTGAAGCTTACATCCATATTTGTCTACTAAGATAAGACTTTCAAGATCAATCTGATTCAGTTGATCTTTTGAAATTGTCTTGAATCTTGGTAAGAATGGATAAGATCTGCTTCTTCCATCAAAGCTATTATACCTAGGATAGATCTTTGATTTAGTCTTAGGTTTAACCTTAGGAGTTACTTTCCTCGTCTGATTTTTCTTTTCAGAAGTATCAGATGAGGTAATTAATTCCTTTGGTTTCCAGGGACTGAATAAGGTTTCTACCTTAGGTTTAGTTGCTTTGACAAAAACTCTAGGTTTTATAGGATCATTCTTCTTATTCCTATCAAAACCTAATCCAGTTTTATCACTAGACTTTTGAGATGAATTGAAGATTTTATCTATTGTGGTTTGAGAATTATTCAAAAGTCCCAACTTGAGATTTAATTCCCTGTTAATCCTTTTATAATTTTCATTCTCAGAATAGATATTTGAAAATTTTATTTTTAAAGAACTCAGTTCCTGTTCTAACTTATTTGTCTTATCAGACAAGGTACTGGTGATCATCTCAGTCTGACATTCCCCCTTGAATGTACAGTCTAGTTTCTCACTTTCCTTAGTCTGATTGACCTTAGTTAGATCAGAAATTTGATCCTTTAAATTAAGATTTTCAGTCTCTATCTGTTTATAAGCAGATAGAGCAGTCTCCAAATCTTTCAAGAGTTTATCAATAAGACTGGGATCAGTTTCAGATAAGGTGTCACAGTCATTATTTGATGATGAATAGTAATGTACCTCTTTAGCCATTAGACATATGTCATCATCTGACCCAAAATCAGATGAAGATGAGGATGATGATGTCTCACGAGCTTCTTCTTTCTCAGCTAGTAGAGCTCTCTGGTCAGCATATCTTCTATCTCTTTTCTTCCTCTTTTCTTCTCTCTCTCTAGGAGTGAGTTGAGGACAATCATAGCTGTAGTGACCAGGTTTGCTGCATGTATAGCATATATCTCCTCTGTCTGTTTTTGGACTACTATCTCCTCGTCTGATAGGTGACCTATGACTTCTTGACTGATCCTTCTTTTTATCATTATCTGAACTCTTTTCATCCCTGTCCGATCTATAGTTCCTTCGACCTAGTCTGTCTCTTTTGTTTCTTCTGTACTTCATCTTCAATCTTTCATACCTTTTCAACAAAAGAGCCATTTCTTCTTTTACAGACAAATCAGATGCTTTAGAAATCTTTTCAGATTCATCCTGATGAACAAATGCTACAGTTTTTCCAGATGTAGATGACTCTGCCTCATCTTCTTCATCTTCAATGTGAATGTCATATTCCAGTGCTTTAAGATGAGAGAAGAGAGTGTGATGTGATATTGATGACAAATTTTGTGTTTCCTTGAGAATATTAGCTTTCTCTCTCCATCTTTTGCTCAAAGATCTGAGTATCTTGTTGTTAATTTCTTTCTCAGTGTAAGTTTTACCCAAATCGGCTGCTTTGTTCACAAGATTAGTCAATCTCACATCCAGTTGATCTACAGTCTCACCATCCTTCATTTTGAATGTGTCAAAAGCATGTAGAACAGACTGAAGCTTATTTTCTTTGACCTGTTCAGATCCTTCACAAATTCCAGCAAGAGTCTCCCACATTTCTTTGGCAGTCTTGCATCTTTTAACCTTTTCAATCCAATCCTTACTTAGAGTCTCAATGATCTCAGTTCGAGCTACTTGATCAAGATTATGGACCTTTCTTTCATCATTTGTTAACTCAGAGCTCTTCTTTTCTTGTCTGGTCCTGGATTCAGCTGACTCAGCTCCAGTGCTGGTTCCTCCATGATAGAATTTTATAGGTCCCTCTTCTAGAACCTCTTCCATCCTATCATGAATGGCTTTTAGGTGATTCTCCATCCTAAATTTCCAGTAATCATAATCTTCAATAGAGAATTCAGGAAGGTTCCTAGACTTTTTGTTTTTCCCTGATGACATGATGAAACAAAGAAACAAAATACTCCACAAGCTAATTAGTAGCACTGTTAGTAAAAGAGAAAATGAAGAAATTCAAGATAATTTCAGAATCTTGTTCAAGACCTAAAATCAATATCAGAACAGCTTAACACTGCTCTGATACCACTTGTTGGTCCCGGAATGTTGAGTTGAATAAAACCTCGAGTTAGCCTTCTAGAACAAAATCTAGAAAGGGGGGGTTTGAATAGATTTTGTAGATTTTTTTAATCTCCCAAAATCAATTCAAAGAATCAGATTATCACAGCGGAATATAATTGAGAACTCAACTTTTAACAAGATCAAAAGCAAGGCTGATATTCAGATTTTAGATAAGATCCTGAATTTTAATCTTGAATTAACAATATTGTAATTTGAACAGAAATTAAAGAAAGCAAGAAATAACACCAGGATTTATAGTGGTTCGGATTATAACAATCCTACATCTACTCTCCTTCTCCAAACTTTGAAGAAGGGTCTTCACTAACTACTTACTTACTTACTGTACAAACTTTACAAATTACAACTTGATCTTCAACTCTTCAAAAATCTAATCAACTTTCTAAAATCTAACTCTAAGAATAAGATGTGTTTTTGAAGATGTGAAGTGAAGTGTTCTATAAACACTTAGAAAATATTTGAAATCTCTCTTGAAAAATACTTTGTGAAAACTGCTTCTTGATTAGTTGAAACTAACTCTTGATTTTAACTAACTCTTGCTTGTCTGATCTTTACTCTGTCTGATCTTTCACCCTGTCTGATTCTTCACCCTGCCTGATTCTTCATCCTGTTTGATTCTTCATCCTGTCTGATTCCGTCATTGTTTTGAACTTCTATTCTGATCTTCTACCTTGTCTGATTCTGTCATAGTCTGATTTTCTGTTCTTGTCTCCATCTGACTTTTTGAGTAACCTTATCTTACTATTCTATACTTAGTCTATTTAGAGTTCTTATTACATCAGCTGACTATACATTGTCTTCAGCTGGTCATCCTAGTCATACTTTTAACTCATCAAAACTAAGTACATCTTTTTCAACCTAACAATTTCCCCCTTTTTGATGATGTTAAAACATAGCTCAAGAAAAGAAATGTTAGTAGTCTTAGAAAGTAAGGATAAACAATCAAGTCACGTAGACAGATAATTAGAGCAATCAGTGTTATTAACAGAAGATCAGAAAATCATGAATCAAATGATCAGAAAATCATGAATCAGATGATCAGAGCAATTAGATCATATAATCAGATGTTTAAGAGTTTTTAAAAAATATTAGTATATATAAAAAAAACTTAATAAATTCTCATTTAGTCTAAATCAAGTTATGTTTCAGGAACCAAAAAGTTAATCAGATTAGTTTAAAGAAGTTTAAAGTTAATCAATGATTAAAGAAAGTAGGTCAAAATTTTATTCACAAAGTTCACAATATCAGCTATCATGCAAGACAGATAGATATCAGATAAGATGAGTGAGATAGAGATCTAGTCATACCACCTATTCTCTTCTGGAACATTAAGCCAGTCGAAGACTCGCTGCTTTAAAGAGATTGTTTCACCTCCCTCTGCAAGATCAGCTGTGGCTTCTGCTTTGATGATCAGCTGCTTAATCTTTTCCAGGTCCAGACGACCATCTCTTGTTAGAGGGGATTCCATTTGAGAATAGGCCGGTGCAACTACGTCTGCATTGAATTCTTTGCTTGCAATTTTGACAAGATACTGATACATTTGAGGGTCCTTCTGTTCCAGCCAGTTATGAAAAGCTTCATTTTCATCTAGTCCCCACTTGATGACTTTGCAGACATGGAACTGGAAGATCCAGTCTACTTCAAATGGCCTCCACTTTGCCTGGTCTGCCATTAATAGAACTTCCTTGGGAACTACCTCACTTCGATGAAATGGCCTTAGAACTTCTTCCCCTTGCTCGTCTGTTATCTTCTGAACCCATCTTCTCAGAGAGCGATCATAGAATTTTCCTGATGCTTTTTCCTGCTCTCTCCTCTTCTTCGCCTCCCTTCGTTTATAATTCTCCTTTTCATCTCTCTTTCTCTTCCGGATTTTCTCCTCCTCATCTATCTCAGCTTGTGTTTTCTTTGGAATTTGAGCTGTTCTAGATGATCCAGAAGGAGATGTCATCTGAGAAGGAGATGTCATCTGAGCAGGATCTTGCACAGGGGCTTGTCTCATACTGGGTTCAGCTCTTGTCTCCTTCAAGACCTTCTCTGTCTTTTCCTCATCTTGCTTCCTTTCCTCTTCAGCTTTCAGCAGCTCTTCAGATAATTCTTCCATCTTCATGCTCAATGCCATGATCTTATCATCATGCTCGTCTATTCTTTTCTTGAGCACACTATCTTCCCCCTTTTTAGCATCAGCAAAACGGGTGTTGCAGATAGTTGCTACTTGTTCAATTTGTCCTACGAGTTCTTCTCTCACATGCCCTGTCTTATGATCAAGCTGGTCATATCGCTTCTTTTGTCCGACCTCAACTCGTCTGAACTCATCATCTATGAACTTCTTAATGATCGTCGTCTGCCTATCCTTCTCTATTGCCAGCTGCATTTTCAGTACTTGGTGAAATGAGGCCTCCTTAGCTTTCCAAGCTTCTCTTACTTGATCTTCAACAGAATCCTTGATTTGGGTATAGGCAGAACGAACGTACTGTTTGACCCATTCATCTTGAGAGTTCATCTCCTTGGCCACTGTCGTCTTAACTTCAGCCATTTGTTCCTCATGTCTGATTTTAGAAAAATATAGATCAATCTTTGTTTTCTCGTGAATTGCAGCATCTATATTCTCCTTAATTGATGATGTGATGACATTAGGAACCAGCTGAAAGGCATTCAGACAAGCAGCCTTTAGACTCTGTACTTCAGCTCTCAGGGCATCCACTTCGGATACAGACGCAGATGTGGAGGGCAAGATCTGTTCATCAGATGGAGTTAGATCTACTTCTTCAACTTCTGCTACGATTTGCCTTTCCTCAATCTGCTCTGTTTGTGCCTCCTCAGCTGTATCCATCCCAGCTGGCTCATCGGCAGCTCCACCCGTAGCCATCTCCTGCTCGTCCTCCATCATTTTTTCTTCTGACTTCTGTTGGGTTTCCTCAGTTTGTTGCATGTCTACGAAATATACCCTGTGAAGGATATAATCGAAGAACATACTTTCTGTCAGAATATCCAAGAAGGATTTCAGCTTAGCCTTTTTCAGAACTTCTTTTTCCCATAAGGACAGGTTATTCCCTCCTACTTCAGCTATGAGGATGGCTGTCTCCTCAAAGCTTCCTGTCCTTATCCTCCATAACAACCACACATCTACTAACTCCTTCAACAGCTCGGGTTCATTCTGTAGATTGTGCTCTTTATGTAATAGGAATTTCTTTCCAATAATTCGAAGTGATTCCTCTGTTGGTCCCATTGCTCCAGATGGGTTTGGAAGAAGGGAGTATAGATGGGGTTCTGTTTGAGATGAGGATAAGAAAGAAAATGGGTCAGATGGAGGTTGAATTTTTGTTGGACTTTTGGGAGTAGACCGTTTTAGAGGCTCGGAGGCAGCGGCCTTGTCTGCCTCTTCATCGCCAGGATGAGAAGATAAGGGTTGGGTGTCTTCAGCCTCAGATGAGGAAGAAGATGATGTGGAGGATTGGGGTTGCTCAGTTTCTTCAGCCTCGTCTCCAGATGAGACTTCAACAGTCTCCTGCCCTGATTTTCCAGCTGCGACACTTCCCCCTTGGGAAGCTGTCATCTCCTCCTCCTCTTCCTCTTCACCCTCAGTCTCAGTTTCCTCCCCCTCAGATGAGGATTCATCGGCTAACACTGTCTCTACTTTTTTCTTTCCCTTGGCTTTAGAAACCTTCTTCTTAGGTGATGGAGGTGGAGTGTCTCCTTCTGAGTCTGTTGCTCCAAAGGGTTTCTCATCCTTGATGAGCAGACCCTTTTGTTTTGTGAACTTCTTCACCCCTGTCTCCCAGTCCAGCTTATTTGTCCCAATCTTGTGTTCAAGTATGATGGTGATCCTTGCCATCATACTTGTTATCTTGGTCAGCGACCATCTAATCAGCTCCTTTGACACCTCTGACTTCACAAACTTCTTCCTTTCCTCCATCAGTCGGGAGTACACTGTCTGAGCCCAATTAATATCGGCTCCGTCTATGATGGCCCTTAGAACGCATATCCTCGGCTTAGTCAATCCGTCGTGACTCTGCTGCTCCCCCAGTATGCACTTCGTCAAGATGAGCATCAGAAGTCGATATTTTCTCCTCAGCATCCCCTTTTTCAAATTTGCGGTTTTATTTTTCTGGGATTTCCTTGCCATCATTTTATAACTTTCTAAATACTCCTCTGCCTTATACAGAAATGGATTGCCGCCGGTGGTGCTTAGACCAAAAATCTCACCAATATCAGCAATGGATACATGAACCTTTCTACTCTTTTCCAGGGTTCGAATTCGAGTTTCTAACCCAGTTTCTGTCGATTTTGCTCTGGTTAAAAATTTTGCAGCAATATCGTCAAGGGTTTTGGGTTTGGAGGGTTTCATCGAACATTATTTCTTCAAGCCTCTGGTTTCGAGAAGTTGAAGAATTTCTCTTGTTTCTGGATCAGTGGAAATATCCCACTCTACATACATCTCTGATTTTGTTCGATCTCTGATAGAGGCATGATCGTATTCGTACTTGATTCTGGTTTTTTCAGTGTCCGCCATTGAAACAGTTTTGGAAGATTTTGAGAGGGAAAAGGATTTTTGAGAAAATATGAATAGGAAATTATGTGCGTAAGTTATTATGCACACGTTTTCCTATTTATATGGAGAGATTTAATAATAAACTAATCAAAACTAATGATGACTTCAAAAGTATAAATTTTGGCTTTCGTGCCAGCATTAAATGCAATTATGCTGATTTATTTTGAAAAGTGCACGAATAATATTTAATATGTCGCGCGTGAGGTTGAGACGGTTCATATTTCAGAAACCGCCTCCACTTCTGGCGCGTGAAGTATACTCAGCGTATTTCAAAAATGAAATTGATAAAATTTCGGGTCCGTAGTAACTTCTCTCCTGACATAGTTACTTATTTGAGAAAATACTTTTCAGTTAATTGGAGAGATAAAATAAAATATTATTGTTTTTAGAAAAACAAATTTAAACCCTTATCCTTTTATTTTGTAAAACAAACTATTTTATTTCACTGAGTAACTTCAATAATTTAATGAATGATAGAGTGAATTATGATATTAAATTCATATATTAATTATATGAACCCAATATTCATAATTAAACGTATTTAAGAAAACTTCCTGATTTTTCTCCTTGTCTGGATTGATAGCATCACTGTCTGTTACTTGAAACCCTTGGACAAACTGACCTTGTCTTGCATTTCGAGACATGTAAACTTTGTTTTTACTGAAATCACAGACACTTAGACAAATTGTTAGTAACAAGAGTAAGTCAGATAAGGTTCAATAGTCATCTGATTCTCTAGAAGAACGTTGACTATTACATCCTTATCTGATTTACTTATGTCAGATAAGTAATTGTCAAGTCAGATATGGTTAATATGACTAATCCTTGATTCTTGATTCCAATAAAAGGAGATCAATGATATCAGCTACCTGATTGTCCTTTGACTCATATCTTGTCTAATAATTCTTTCTAAACATAATATACCAAAATGAGAAAAACAAGGTAAATTCAAGAATTTTGATCAAAAGACGACTAAAGAAGCATCTAATAATCCTAATTCTACTGAAAGTTCTTTAAACCTTGTCTCTGCAAGAGGCTTTGTTAATATGTTCGCTTTTTTGAAAATCGGTCGGGATTTTCTCAAGTCTCGATATTGCCTTTTTCCACATGATCTCGAATGAAATGATGACGAATGTCAACATGTTTGCACCTGGTATGTAAGACTGGGTTCTGGGTAATAGCTATGGCACTATTACTATCACAAAAGATTGGTACATCTTTAGTGATAATGTTATAGTCCCTTAGCTGTTGACTGATCCAGATTAGCTGTGAACAACAACTCCCAGCTGCCATGTACTCAGCTTCAGTAGTAGAAGTAGCTACCGAGGTTTGTTTCTTAGACAACCATGAAATCAGCTTACTTCCCTTAAATTGGCAAGTTCCGGATGTAGATTTCCTATCTATCTTACAACCACCAAAATCTGAAGATCGAGTATCCCGACAACTCAAAGTTATCGTCATTTGGATACCACGAGTCCTACATAGATTGTACCTTTCAAATATTTTAGAATCTTCTTTGCAGCTTCAAGATGACTCTTTTTAGGTTTAGCTTGAAAACGTGCACATACACCCACCGCAAAAGAAATGTCGTCTACTAGCAGTTAAGTATAAAGGAGAGTTAATTAAAAACCTCTATACTGCGTCGATCGGTGTCTTCTCCTTTCTCATCTAGATCCATTGAAAAATTTGTCATCATAGGTATTTTGGCTTCTATTTGGTACCTATTCCAAATTTCTCAATAAGATCTTTGGTGTATTTTGCTTGACTTATGAAAATTCCTTTCTTTGTCTCGCTTAATTTGTAGTCCAAGAAAGTATGTCATCTCTCCCATCATGGACATTTCAAATCATTCTTCATAAGATGACTAAATTCTTCACACAAGATTAGATTAGTTGATCCAAAAATAATATCATCAACATATATTTGAACTAACAAAAGACCTTTATCAGATTCTTTCCTAAATAAAGTTCAATCTATTTTACCTTTTACAAAACTATTTTGAATTAAATACTCAGATAATGTATCATACCATGCTCTAGGGGCCTGTTTAAGTCCATATAGAGCTTTCCTCAGCCTGTAGACCTTGTCTCCTTTGACAAAGCCTGGAGGTTGTTCTACATAGACCTCTTCGGCTATGACTCCGTTTAGAAATGCAGATTTCACATCCATTTGGAACACAGTAAATCTTTTATAAGCAGCATAAGCTAAGAACAATCTTATGGCTTCAAGACGAGCAACTGGTGCAAAGGTTTCATCATAATCAATTCCCTCAGATTGTGAATAACCTTGTGCAACCAATCTAGCCTTATTTCTTACCACAATATTGTTCTCATCTCTTTTATTCTTAAAAACCCATTTTGTTCCAATAACTTTTTGATGATGAGGTCTTTCAACAAGCTCCCATACATCTTGTCTTTGAAATTGATTTAATTCATCTTGCTTTGCATTTATCCAATTGGAGTTAGTTAGAGCTTCACTAATAGTTTTGGGTTCAAGTAATGATACATAACAACTAAACAGACAGTCTTGGTTTATCTGTGTCCTTGTCTGGACTCCAGAATCTAAACTTCCGATTATCTGTTCAGCTGGATGATAAGTCAATACTCGTTTACCTTTATCTTTTACTGGGTATGAAGTCTTATCTGAGATATTTCATCAATTGGTTCTGTATTACCTTCAGGAATATCTTCTAGTCCATCTGGTAGTGTAGTCGTCTGACCAGATGATATGGAAGAACTCTCAGCTTCCTTATCTTTATTCGTGTCTGATGTGTCCTCCTCATCTGATTCTGACTCTGGTAAGTAGAACTTGACTGATTTCTTGATATTTAATCTGTTGAGAACTTCAGCTATCTTGGTGACATCATCTGTGCCTTCAGACTTAGAAATTTCGTCAAAAACAACATGTGGTGTTTCTTCCACACATAATGTAATCTTATTAAAAACTCTATATGCTTTGGATACAGATGAGTATCCTAAGAATATCCCTTCTGCAATCTTAGCATCAAAAGTTCTTAATTTAGATTTTTCATTATTATGGATGAAACACTTACAACCAAATATATGAAAATATGAAATTTTTGGTATTCTACCCTTCCATATTTCATAAGGAGTTTTGCATTTGTCTTTCACAATTAAACACCTATTTTGAACAAAACATGCAGTATTAATGGCTTCTGCCCAAAACCTGTGTGGAGTGTCATACTCAGATAACATAGCCCTTGCAGCTTCCTTCAATGTTCTGTTTCTCCTTTCTACAACTCCATTTTGCTGGGGTGTTCTTGCAAATGATGTTTCATGTGCTATACCATTCTCAGTACAATAGTTAGTAACAAACGAGTTTAGAAACTCAGTACCTTTATCACTTCTAATCTTGACAATATTTAGTCCTTTTTCATTTTGAATTCTTTTAAGGAATTCTGGAATTTTTGTTACAGTCTCATTCTTTTTGTACAAGAAAATAACCCAAGTGAATCTAGAAAAATCATCTACAATCACTAAAGTATACTTTCTTCCACTAAAACTCAGAGGTGTAACTGGACAAAAAAGATCCATGTGCAAAAGTTCCAAAATCCTTTCAGAAACAGGACCATTTATTGTTTTGAAAGAAGTTTTGGTCTGTTTTCCTTTTTGACAAGCATCACAAATATGATTTTTCGAAAATATTTTATCTGGAAGTCCTTTGACTAAAGATTTTCTTGCTATTTTGTTAAGAGTTTTGAAATTTAAATGACTAAGACGTTTATGCCATAGCCAACTTAAATCCTCTGAACTCTTAGCAATAAGACAAGTATCCTTGGGGCAACTCTTGAAATTTGCAACATAGATATTACCTTGTCTGACTCCAGCAAGTAAAATATTTTCGTTTAAACCATCCAAAATATAACATGCATCATGAGTGAATTTTACACAATATCCTTTGTCACAAAACTGTGAGACAGATAATAGATTATGTTTCAATCCTTCCACAAAATAAACTTCATTAACCTGGACATCTCCAATCATTAGGGTTCCAACTCCTTTAGTTAGACCAAAATTGTTGTCACCGAACATTACCCGAGGTCCATCTATCGTCTGATAGTTAGAAAGAAGTCTTTTCTCATAAGTCATATGTTTAGAACATCCACTATCTATATACCAGATGACTTCAAGAACATCTTCTCGTTCAACTATCTCCTTATTTCCCTGCAATCACAAATGAATTCTTAGGTACCCTTTGTGTATTGGGTCCTTTCTCGTCAAGTTGATACTTAGGTATCCAGATAAACACATCCAAGTTTTTCAGAACCAATGATTGAATTTTGCAACCATATCTATCTACTAATATTAGACTATCTAGATCAATTTTATTTAATTGATCTCTAGTGATTGTCTTATATTTTGGAAAGAATGGATATGACTTGCTTCTTCCATCAAAACCATTATACTTTGGAAATGACTTTGATTTAGTCTTTAGATTTCTTTTGGAAACATTTCTCCTCGTCTGTATTTTCTCTTTAGAAGTATTAGATGAGGTTATTTGTTCCTTAGATTTCTTTGGACTAAGTTCTGTCTTTTCCATAGTCTTAGTGGCTTTGACAAAAACTCTTGGTTTGATAGGATCATTTTTTGTGTTCCTATCAAAACCCAACCCAGTTTTATCACTAGGCTTCTGAGAAGTACTGAAAATGTTATCAATTGTAGACTGAGAATTATTAAGATGTCCTAACTTGAGATTCAATTCTCTGTTAGTCTTTTTAAAATTCTCATTCTCCATATTGATATTTGAAAATTTAATTTTTAAAGTACTCAATTCTTTTTCCAACTCATTTGTTTTCTCAGACGAGGAACTAGTAGAAGTCTTTGATTGACATTCCCCCTTGAATGTGCAATCTAGATTCTTCCTTGTCCCTGTCTGATGTTCCTTTGTTAGACTAAGAATTTGATCCTTTAAACTTAAATTTTCAGTCTCTATCTGTTTATAAGCAGATAAAGCTGTCTTCAGATCTTTTAGAAGCTTGTTAATAAGACATGAATCAGATTCAGACAAGTTATCATTATCATTGTCTGAGGATGAGTAATAGTTTACCTCCTTAGCCATTAGGCAAATATCATTGTCTGACCCGAAACTAGATGAGGATGAGGATGATGATGTCTCATGTGTTTCCTCCTTTTCTACTAAAAGAGCTCGTTGATCTGCATATCTCCTATCCCGTTTCTTCCTCTTTTCTTCTCTCTCTCTAGGAGTGAGTTGAGGACAATCATAGCTAAAATGGCCAGGTTTATTGCAGGTATAACAGATATTTCCTCTATCTGATTTTGGACTATTCTCACCTCGCCTGATTGGTGATTTATACCTTTTCACTGGATCCTTCTTTTTGTCATTGTCTGAATACTTCTCTTCCTTGTCTGATTTATAATTTTGACGATTAAACCTATCTCTCTTATTTCTTTTATACTTCAACTTGAGTCTCTCATAACGTCTGATTAATAATGCCATTTCCTCCTTTACTGACAAATCTGACGCCTTTGAAATCTTGTCAGAATCTTCTTGATGAAGAAATGCCACAGTCTTTCCAGAAGTAGATGACTCTGCCTCATCTTCTTCATCTTCAATGTGTATATCATATTCCAATGCTTTCAGATGAGAAAATAGAGTATGATGTGATATAGATGACAGGTTCTGTGTTGCTTTGAGAATATTTGCTTTTTCCCTCCATCTTTTGCTTCATGATCTGAGTACCTTATTATTAATTTCTTTCTCAGTATAGGTTTTACCCAAATCAGCAGCTTTGTTCACCAGATTAGTCAATCTCACATCCAATTGATCCACAGTTTCTCCATCTTTCATCTTGAATGTATCAAATGCATGTAAAACTGATTGCAACTTGTTTTCTTTAACCTGTTCTGACCCTTCACAAACACTTGCAAGAGTCTCCCACATATCCTTAGCAGTTTTACATCTCTTTATCTTTTCTATCCAGTCTTTGCTCAATGTCTCTATAATTTATGTCCTTGCTACCTGATCCAAATTGTGAATTTTCCTTTCATCAGTAGTTAACTCAGCACTCTTCTTTTCTTGTTGACTTCTTGTAACAGAAGATTCTGCTCCAGTGCTAACAACTCCATGGTAGAATTTTATTGGACCTTCCTCAAGAACCTCTTCCATGCGGTCATGAATGGCCTTTAAATGATTCTCCATTCTGAACTTCCAATAATCATATTCTTCGATAGAGAACTCTGGCAAACTCCTGGATTTCTTACTTTTAACAGAAGACATCGTAATTCAAGATGCTAAAACACAACTTACCAGAAATGTTAGTGACTCAATGATAAGAAATCAGAATTCAACAAGAACTTAAAAATTTCAAGACCACAAATCTCTATCAGAACAGCTTAACACTGCTCTGATACCACTTGTTGGGTCCCTTTAGAACGAGTTTAAACACAAAATCAAGATACCCTCTAGTGATAATCTAGAAGGGGGGGGGATGAATAGATTATCAAAAAAAACTTTTGCAAGCTTAGATGATCTATCAACTCCAAAATCAGTTTTACAGCGGAAACAGTTTTTGTTTATACTCAATTCAAATAGGATCTAAAGCTTTGTCAGATATCGAATTTTGTGATCAAGAAACAATTAATGAAAGTAAGTAAAGAACAAAAAGTAAACAACACCAGATTTATAGTGGTTCGGATCAAACGATCCTACATCCACTCTCCTTCTTCAACTTGAAGAAGGGACTCTTCTTACTTCCTTCCTTCTTGCTTACTTTCTTGCTTTCTTCCTTTATAGTATTCTTCTTCAGCCTTACAATTGATAACACTATCTCTAATTGGCCTTTTTGAAGATTTACAAAGAAAATGGTGTTCTATAAACACCAGAAAATGAATGAACACTAATTTTTCGTGTGTATACAGATATTAGAGAAATGAGTTTCTAAATCATTGATTGCTAGAGTGAACTTGCTTGATAATGAAATTGCTTATTATCTCGATCCCTTTGATTTTTGGAATGATGAATGTATTTATAGACCTCCCTTTGATGTCAGTTGTAACTTCCTTGTTTTCTGTTTGGTTGGTTGTAACCGTCTAATCCTTTCTTGAAAACTGCTTCTTGATTAGTTGAAACTAACTCTTGATTTTAACTAACTCTTGCTTGTCTGATCTTTACTCTGTCTGATCTTTCACCCTGTCTGATTCTTCACCCTGTCTGATTCTTCATCCTGTTTGATTCTTCATCCTGTCTGATTCCGTCATTGTTTTGAACTTCTATTCTGATCTTCTACCTTGTCTGATTCTGTCATAGTCTGATTTTCTGTTCTTGTCTCCATCTGACTTTTTGAGTAAACTTATCTTACTATTTTATACTTAGTCTATTTAGAGTTCTTATTACATCAGCTGACTATACATTGTCTTCAGCTGGTCATCCTAGTCATACTTTTAACTCATCAAAACTAAGTACATCTTTTTCAACCTAACAAGAAAAATAAAATCTAGTCCTATTTATAAGTTTGAAAAGACAGTTAGTTTGTTAGTTAGTTCTAACAAACTGGAAACTGCTCAACAAACTTAATCTTGGATACTGCTCTTGACTCAGCTGATTATTCCCACTCGTCTGCAGCTGACTTGGTGAAGACTTGCCTTTCTTATTCTACTCAGCTTGTCTTGACCTCGTCTGAGCTTTTCATGATCGTCTCCTGCAGATGACTAGATCTCAGCTGACTGATTTGGTTCTAGGCCTCGTCTGATCTGTTTAGCTTGACCTCAGCTGATCTTCAGATCGTCTGATCAACTGAGCTGCTTCTTTTTAACTCATCAAAACTTCTTGATTCAACAATAAGCATTCAGAGACATCTTTAGATCTTTCAATAATCCTTGAATGATAGTTTGATCATTATTTGAAACAGATTTATATGAATCATTATCAGAAGAAGAGTAATAGACTACCTCTTTGGTCATAAGACAAATTTCATCGTCTGATCCAAAATCAGATGACGATAACTTTCTTGATTCTTTTTCTTATCATCATCAGTTGAGTCATCCTCCTTTCTTCTTGATCCTGATCTGGATCTATCCTTTCCTGCAAACCTCGGCTTATTACGTTTATAATTCATTCTCAATTTATCATACCTTTTGGTGAGCAATGTCATCTGCTCTTTAAGAGATAAGTCAGCTCCTACTGATTCAGCTGCTGTCTTGTCTTCCTTGTTGACAAAAGCAACAGACTTGAACGAGGTGCTTAACTCCATCTTGTCTTCCTCATCTTCTATCTGGATATCATATTCCAAAGCTTTTAGATGAGAAAATAAAGTATGATGAGTAATAGAAGATAAGTTTTGGGTTGCTTTTAGGATATTTGACTTCTCTCTCCATCTCTTGGTCAAAGATCTGAGTATTTTATTGTTAATCTCCTTCTCTTAATAATTCTTCCCTAAATCAGCTGATTTATTGAGAAGATTTGTTAGTCTCACATCCAACTGATCTATTGTTTCATTCTCCTTCATCTTAAATATATCAAAAGCATGTGGCACTGATTGCAGCTTGTTTTCTTTAACTTGGTCTGATCCTTCACACACATTGGCAAGGGTCTCCCACATCTCCTTAGCTGATTTACACCTCTTGACCTTTTCAATCCAATCTTTGCTTAGAGTTTCTATGATTTCCGTCCCAGCCCCTTGATCTAAGTTGTGAATTTTTCTTTTATCACTAGTCAGCTCAGAACTCTTCTTTTCTTGTCTGACTCTAGTCTCAGCTGCAGCAGTACCATCGTTGGTCCCTCCATGATAGAATTTGATAGGTCCCTCTTCAAGAACCTCTTCCATTCTGTCATGAATAGCCTTGAGATGGTTCTCCATCTTGAATTTCCAGTAATCATATTCTTCAATCGAAAATTCAGGTAAGCTCCTAGACTTCTTGTCTTTCACTGATGACATGATGAAACAAGGAAACACTCAACATGAACTTGTTAGTAGCAAGGTTAGTGATCTAAAGATGAAGAAGATTATCAAGAAACAATTTTAGAATCTTTATCAAGACCTAAAATCAATATCAGAACAGCTTAACACTGCTCTGATACCACTTGTTGGTCCCACGAGTTGAGTATTACAAAGATAAACTTGAAACAGCCTTCTAGGGAAAATCTAGAAGGGGGGGATGAATAGATTTTTAAACTTTTTCAAATCTGGAAAACCAATTCGAAGTACCAAAGTTTACACAGCGGAAATCAGTTTTTAACTCAACTTTAAACGGATCAAAAGCAAACTGATAACTAGTCTGATTATAATTCTGAAATTGAACTTTAATTAAAAGTTGAAATTGAATAAGAACAGATAAGTAAACAAAAGCAGTAAAGAATACAATGGTTTATAGTGGTTCGGATCAAACTGATCCTACATCCACTCTTCTTCTTCAACTTGAAGAAGGGTCTCTTCCACTACCTACTTACTTACTTTCCAACGTACAACTTACAACTTTACAATGATCTTCTAAACTTCAAACTATCTTCAACTCCTAGACTTTTCTGGGAAAACTAACTTTACAGTGCAAGAAGTGTGTTGAAGATGCTCAGAGAAGTGTTCTATAAACACTTGAAACTTTTGAAAATATTTCTTTGAAAACTTGTGTGAACTTTTGGAAATTTTGTGAATTATCAAAGTGAGAAATACAGAGTGAATTCGTTGTGTGTTCTAATTGTAAAACTAAAGTTATGTCTAGACCTATATATAAGCCTGAAAAGACAGTTAGTTTGTTAGTTGGTTATAACAAACTAAAACTGCTTAACAAACTTAATCTTGATAACCGCTCCTTATCTTCAGCTGATCTTGCTCTAGTTGTCTGCTGCTGACTTGGTGAAGACTTGCCTTTCTTATTCTACTCAGCTAGTCTTGACCTCGTCTGAGCTCTTCATAGTCGTCTCCTGCAGATGACTTGTCTCGAACTTCTCTTCAGACTACTTCTGCCTCTTCAAACCTTAGCTGACCTATCCAGTTGTTCCTAGTCTGATCAGCCAAGTACTGGATCTTCACCTCAGCTGTTCTTCGAAGTTGGCTGTTCTTCTGAGTTGATCCTTTTTAACTCATCAAAACTTTTCCTGGTCTAACAATTGTAGCCAAGACCTGTCTTATCATGAGACTTTTGTGAAGTTCTGAAGATGTGGTCTATAACTGATTGTGAATGATTAAGTTGACTCAACTTGAAGACAAGCTTCTTATTGGTCTTCTTAATTGATTAATTCTCATTACATACCACTGTGAATTTGTCTTTTAAAGATTTCAATCCATCTTCTAATCTTTCAGGAAGACTAGCTGATGTAATAACCTCAGCCTGGGGTATACATTCCCCCTTGAATGTATCCACAAACTCAGGATAGTTCACAACTTGTTTTCCTTTGATTAAAGTCTGAATTTGATCTTTTAAAGTAAAATTTTCAGCCTCTAACTGCTTATAAGCACTCAAAGACATTTTCAAATATTTCAAAAGGCTTTTGATTACAGTCTGATCATTATCTGAAATACGATCTGACTTGGGACTACTCTGATTTTTCTTTGCAGGAGACTTATATCTTCCTGACCGATTCTTTTCTTCTGTCATCATCTGTAGACTCCACATCGTCTTTCCTTCTAGATCTTGATCTAGACCTGTCCTTCCCTGCAAATCTTGATTTGTTACGTTTATACTTCATCTTTAGACGATCATACCTTTTTGTTAACAAGGTCATCTGCTCTTGTAATGAGAGATCAGCTCCCTTTGATTAAGCTATTGACTTGTCTTCTTTATTGACAAAGACAATTGTCTTAGATGAGGTACTGGATTCAGCCTCATCCTCTTTATCCTCGACCTGAATGTCAAACTCATAACCCTTCAAGTGAGAGAATAAGGTATAACGACTCATGGCGGAAAGATCCTTTGTGGCATTTATTAAATTCCCTTTTTCTCTCCAACGCTTGGTTAGAGATCTAAGAATTTTATTATTAATTTCCTTTTCAGTGTAAATTTTGCCTAAATCAGAGGCTCTATTGATCAGATTAGTCATCCTCATGTCCATATGATCAATAGACTCACTTTCCTTCATTTTAAAGGCATCAAAAGAATGGAGAACAGCCTGGAGCTTGTTCTCCTTTACCTGCTATGTGCCTTCGCACATGTTGGCTAAGGTGTCCCACATCTGTTTTGCAGATTTTTACACTTCTTGATCTTTTATACCACTCTCTACTGAGTGTCACGATTATCTCATTCCTAGCCACCAGATTAATATTGTACACTTTCCTTTCATCGTTAGTCAATTTAGAAACCTTTTTCTCTACCTGGACTCGGGTCTCTGAGCCATTTGCACCATCGCTGACACCACCATGGAAGAATTTGATGGGTCCTTCAAATAGAACATCTTTCATACGAGGATGAATGGATTTCAGATGATTCTCCATTCGAAACTTCCAGTAATCATAATCTTTAATTTTAAAATCTGGAAGATTCTTGACTTTTTTGTCACTTGAAGATATGGTTAGTATATAACAAAAATAACAAGCAGAGAATATTCAACAATAGATCTATATCAAAATTGAGTAGAAAAATTATTTTAACCAAAATAAATATTCTAAACAAGCTTTAACACTGCTATGATACCACTTGTTGGTCCCTAAATTGAGTTAATTAAGGAAGATTAAGCAGACCTCCTAGAGATAATCTAGAAGGGGGGTTGAATAGATTATCTAAATTTCTTTTGAAAATTCAGATTATCAATTCAAACTTAATTTCAAACCTAAATCAAAGTATACAGCGGAAACAAGTTTTACTCAATCTATCAATTTGGATCTAAAAGCAATCTGATTAGAAATTACCAAATCAAAAGATAATCGACAGAAATTAAATGCAGAAAGTAAAGAACACGGGATTTATAGTGGCTCAGATCAAAAGATCCTACATCCACTCTCCTTCTTCAACCTTGAAGAAGGGTCTCTTCCTTCTTACTTATTGACTTACTTACTGACGATTACAAATTACAACTTCAGACGATCTTTGTCTTTGATTCTCCTTCTAACTATCAATCTATCTAACAAATCTACATTTACAGTGCAGATTGTGATTTGAAGAAATTACAGAAAGTGTTCTTCAAACACTTAGAAAATAGTATTGAAAAGCTTTTGAAAAATAGTGAGTGCTCTAGATATTGTGAGTTTCAGAAATGAGTGCAAAAGTCCCTCTAAGGACTGTGCTTGGCCTATTTATAAAGCTATAAGACGGTTAGTTTGTTGTAACAAACTTGAAACCGCTTAACAACCTTATCTTAAAAGCTTTCTTGACTTCAGCTGATCTTGAGTTAGTCGTCTGACTCTGATTTGGTGAAAGTCTGTCTTTCTTATTCTACTCAGCTGACTTTGACCTCGTCTTGAGCTCTTCATTATCCTCTCAGTTAGATGACTTTCTTCAAGACTTACTTCAGATGACCTTCAAACTTCTCGACCTTGGCTAACTTAACCCATCTCACCTAGTCTGCCTTGCTTACTAGTGAAATGTACTACTTTAGCTGATCTATACAAATTCAGCTGGTCATCCTACTTTACATGAGTTTATCTAACCTATACATTTTAATTAAACCAAAACTAGTCCTGATCTAACATGTAATGTTAACGGTCTGGTTATTAGCTGTGACAATAGGCAGTTTACTAGTTGTTAATGGGCTGATTATTTGTTAATAGACAAATTACTAGTTATTAATGGACTCATTATTAGCTATATTAATAGGCAGATTACTAGTTGTTAATGAGCTGATTATTAGCTGTGTTAATAGGCTAATTATTATTTACAGGAATCGTTGTTGAGTGGTGATCCTGAAGTAGATAGAACCATTCTTTGGATGGAAGCACGAAAAAAGGGGAATACGAAGGAGAAGAGGTGAACAAAAAGGTTTCTAATTATTGTGTAGTTTGATAGTATTAATACGTATATATGTTATGTTATAGTTCATGGAGAAAATGTACACCAGTGCTAAAATTGATGAAGTGTGATCGGAATGGGCTCAATTTGTTCGATTATATGTCATCGAGTAGTAATTGTTATCGTGTAATTTGTTAATTTATTGTATAAGTATTGACTTTTGAATTGATAATAAAATTAATGTATTTTGCATTTTACATTTTATTGAGTAAATTTTATTGGTTTATTTTAAGAATTAAAATGAATATGAAATAATTTAGAAAAATAAAATATATAATACAAATATAGATAACAGATATATATATATATGTAAAGCATAACAGATATATTCAGTTATCTATGCTAAAATAGATAACAAATATATTTATAAATAGAAACAAATATATTTATAAATAGACAACAGAGATATTCAGTTATCTTTGCTAATATAGATAACAAATAAGTTTTTTATGGATAACAGAAATATATAGTTATTTTTTCTAGAGTAGATAACAAATATAATAATTAATAGATAACAAATATATTTAGTTATCTTTTTAGCCCCTGTTTGGTAGAGATGATTTACAATCAGGGCAACTAATTAACATATGAGATTGCCCCGTGTAATTTGTCATTAGATAATTTAATTTTTGTTTGGTTTATGCGCATATCACCACGATAAGTGTGTGTGTGTGGAATGCAAATGTCATTATTTTTGTTCTTGTAATTACCTTATTGTTCTCACAACATCCTCAATTTTCATTCTTCCATTTCTAGGTCATTTTTAATTTCTCTTCTAGCGGTTTCGTCGCTTTGTACATTTTGAAGATTTTGAGAATTAAATACCAGTAGGGCCGGTAATTACATCACTAGGTACACACCAAATTGCATCTTCTCTATGCATTACACGAGTTAGTGACGATTCTTTATGGGTTTTGTTCATCGCATTTCAGGTTCTCCCGCTTCCAGACAAATCCCATGACTGAAACCACCGAATTTACTATAGCACCGACCTGTTCTTGTGGTCGGGGTTTAATGTTGCAGCAATGCGCCGGTGGGTTGTCTCGCAACCCTGGGTGGTACTACTTCAAGTATTCAGTGGATGAGAATCACTACAAGTCCTTTTTATGGTGTGACCAACTCCATCGAGTACATGGATCGTCTACTTGTTCTTCCGAAAGCCCATGGTCTTTACCATCGACAATCTTAGTGAACGGGACTAGATTTCAATCAACGAAAAATGTCACACGGGAACCAACAGTGGAAATTTGCAATCGAGATAGTGATGATAAAATTGCCCTGGACGTTGTGTCTCGCGTCAATCGTTATGTCGATTACGGTTCGTATGAGCTTCGTGTTCTGCTGCCAAATTCCTTGCCCCATACAATTTCAACACTAATCTTTGTTTTTTATATTGCAAGTTTGATTTTAAGTCTTGGTTTTGTTCTGGGGTCGAAGTATGGTTGTCATTAAGACTGTTTGAATGTGTCTAGTGAAATTACAATTGTGAATTTCCATGCACAGTGGTGAATTTATGCCCCTAGATTGTAAGATATAATTATGTGTTGTTAATTTAGTTATGTTATTTGAAATTGGATTTAGTGTGTAAGTGATTGACTAATTTTGGAACTGGCTATGAATAGACTTGATATTAGCCTTGAATGCATGTGTGTTAGTAGTTGGCAACTTCATTTTTGATAATATATTTATACTGACTTTTGTTTTGGTGGTTGTTGAGTCTTAATGACATTATTTATATAAAAGTGGCTCCAACCCTTGTGGAAAATAAATCACAGAAGCTAAGAAAACATGAGCTTTCAGTCCCCGTGCCCTCAAGAATGTTTCTTTTACCAAGGTCATTGAAACGAAGAACTTGTGGGCATCTTCATTCTGGTTTTGATGGATGACGTCAAACTCGGACTGTGGGTGAAAAATCCCAGCAGGTAATGACTGCCAAGGAGTATATCAATGTCATGCTAGATAAGTCTTTCACGTGGGAAGACGTTGTGATGTTGGTCGAAACTATGAAGAAAAGATACACCACATTCAAGCAAGTGCTCGAAACTCCGGGTGTCCACTGGGATCGTCGTTTCAACCACGTCCATGCGAGTGTTTGCGATGCATTGTTCAAGGTACGGGATGACTTTGATAATGTTTGTTACTTAAAATCATATTCAGGTGTGAGGCTGGTCTTACATATATTTATTTTTGTCTAATACTTTTGATGTCCATCTATACTTGTAGTAGGACGAATTCACTAAAGCATTCTACCATCAAGGCGATGCTAAGTACGAGGACCTGAAGTCTTTGTTTGAAGCTGATGACATTGCAGTACCTCTGGAGACTATCGTAATAAGCTCAGATGGCCTGGACCGTATCGAGCCTAATTCGACAATTGCACCTATTATTATACTTGACTCCAATAACGATGAAGTATCTTCACCCGTGATGCATGGACGAAAACCACCTCATAAGAAGTTATTTGAAAACTCTTTATCAAACGTTGTTAGTGCTAAGTCCAACAGTACATACATTCGGAAGACTCTCGCCCCAACCCGAAGAATGAAAAATGTTGGAAGTTTAGATGATAAAATGAAAAAGTCTTCATCGTGTACCTCTTCAAGCCCGTTGAAGGTTGCTCATTCATCTGGTGCAAAGTACTGATGTCGTGGTTTTTTAATGCGTACTATAAAAAAAACACATTTTCAAGAGTCAGGTACCTATGTATTAGTGTATGTTATGATAATTAAAATTTAGTATTGTTGATGTTATGTATGTAATATTATGAATGGATGGTGGGTTTGATGATTGTGTTATGTGGCGAAGCTATTGGATTTTAATATAAAAATAGTTTGGTATGTATTTCTGCTTATGTTTTTGGGTTTAGCGTTGGCACTACGAATTGAGCAAAAAATGTGGGGACAAACTGGTGTAGTTTGAAATTTATAATTGCTATACATACATAGCATTTTAGTAGTTGTTGTAAGATCATTAACTGCTACTAAAAAAAAGGAAGTAGCCAAACATAAGGATAAGTCTGTGAAACAACAACATGTGATTCTCCGTTCAAGGTAATAAACAAACAAGGCATCTAATTGTTCAACAAATACGTCGCAAAATCAACAGAAATAGTTTAATAATAAAGCATGTGATTAATGTATATCACAAATACGCAAAAAGCGAACACAGTGAGATGAGGGCATTCACAATTAGTCCTCATAATTTGAAATTATGCCGGACCCACCATTCCTCGTTCACGTTCACGTTCCAATAGCCGAACCTCATATAGTGTTCTGGCCTCTTCAGTCATTACCATGAAGATCTTCAATCGATCATAGCGTGCACCAATGAGCTCCGTAGCATCCACCTTTTTTTAGATCGACAATCTTGGGACGTTGTTTAACAGACCATAGACTTGCATCCTTAGTTGAACCAAATCTTTTTCAAACCCAATCCGTGTGGCCATTGTCTCATGCCATTCGTTCGTGGACCTGTAGAAATTTTCCATGACAATCGCAATTGTTGGCTCTACTGATTCCACCTTTATTCTTTCTCTTTTTCGAAGTATTGGATGAAGGCTGGGCAACGTCTTAGTGTGGCTGTACTGTTCTCACCACGCTCTCCTCTCATTGGGTTTGATTGGAGCGGTGTGTTGTCTGTTTTTAAGTTGATATAGTTTGATTCATCATCACCGTTATCGGCCACTCCTTCAACTCCAGATGGTTGCCCGTAATTTGCATGCATTGTTGTGGCGGCATCAGGTACATCCTTGGCCATTTCACCCGTAGCTCGATCCTTACCAAACACCTCAAGCCAATCAGTGAACAGCGGTCACTCCGTATATCTCATTCCTTTCATCGAGGGGTCCTTTTGCACCCACAACAAGTCGACGATTATGAGAATTAAAATTCAGTAAAACCATATTAGAAGACAAAAATAATAGTAATAATGATTTGATGTACCTGCAGTATCGACTCCCACTAGTCATCTGTTACCTCTAGTGTGTTCGTTGTGGTGTTAAAGCCCACGCCTGTTACGTTGTGTTGTGCAGACACCAGTGACCCGTAATTCTTTCTCCACGCAGTGATCTTCGATATTATGTTTTGATTGACTTGTAAATCAGTGTTCGGGAATGACTGTCTCAGAGAGTCTTCTAGTTTATTAAGATATCCAGTGCAGAACCTGTAGTCTGATTTCCAACTGTTGCTTACCAATTCCTTCAATATCGTCAACAGAACCGCTTCCTCTCGAGACGTTCATACTCTACGGGTACCAACAGTCATTTTTTTGCTTGCACCCCGTCCACGATTTACCTGCTTCTCCATTTGCAATCTGTCCATGATAATAGAGATAGCTAAATGTGTGAACATTAAAGGTCGAAACTAGTAGTATGTAATATTCCAATAAACGGCCAACATTATGCCAACGGCTAAATGTTCTTTCGAAGTTTAACACATGAGTCCGATCAATCAATTAGCAAGCAAGTCATTGTAAAATCTCAACAAGCCAAACATAATAATTGCAAATACAAGAGTTTAACCAGCCAAAGCATATATGGATACAATGTCCAAACAATAAAGAAAATGAAGAATAACAAATGCAGACTACGCTCTAAACACTATTCGTGTATTCCGCCCACATGGTCTGGGCCAACAATTCTCTGTGAGCACTCCATTCGGGGGTTTCTTCGACACTAGAAATGAAATCATCGGGCGGAGCCACATCGGGGGCTTCAGGAGTTTCTGCATCTAAGTGGGCATCCAAAGGGTCAATAGCCATCTCCTTACGTATGAAATTTTGAAGCAAGAAGCATGCCATTATCAAGCGAACTTGGGTTCGTATTGGATAATATGAAGCACTCCTAAGGGTACCCCAATGCATTTTAACCACTCCAAATGCTCTCTCGATAACGTTTTTAGCCCTCGTGTGCTGCATATTATAATGCTCTATATACGGTGTTAGGAAAAGAAATTTGTATTTAGTTTTGATGTGTTAAAAGTGTAAAATAGGATGACCAGCTGAGCATCTTGTATAGACAGCTGAAGTATTTCTTTGTAAATAAAACTAAGTATAGAAGATCAGACAAGGTCAAGATATCAGACGAGGAAGATTTCCAGATAGAAGAGAATATCAGACAAGGTCAAGATATCAGACAAGGACAGCACAGGAGTGTTGAAGAATAAGACAAACGTATAGACAAGAAAGAAGATGGAGACGAGGTGAAGTAAACATCAGATGAAGAGGTGTTAGAAAAATATTATGCAAAGATTCAAGAAGCAGTTTCAACAACTCAGGAAGAAGTTACAAAATTCAGTTATATTGTTATAACTGATCAAAACTGAATTCAAGGAAGTTACAACTGCCAAGAGGAGTTCTCTATAAATAGGAATAGAAATCAATTTAGAATTAACTTTGACACTTTGCACTCTTCATTATACTTTGTATACACAAGCAACAAAGAATCATACACATTCAAGAACGTGTTATACGTTTTTCAGTTCTTAGTGTTTATAGAACACTTTTTCATTAGATCTTCAAGCCATAGATATTCAGAAGTTAGGAAGATTCATTGTAAGGCTGAAGATTCATCATTGTAAGTAAGGTAGCAAGAAAGAAGGACGTAAGTAAGTGAAGGCCCTTCTTTAAGTTCGAAGAAGGAGAGTGGACGTAGGATCGTTTGATCCGAACCACTATAAATCTGGTGTTATTTCTTCTTCTGCTTATTACTTGTTTTTATTAATTGTTTCTTGATTACAAATTTGATATCTGACAAAGCTTTAGATCCTATTAGAATTGAGTATAAACAAAAATCTGTTTCCGCTGTAAATCTGTTTTTGGAGTTGATAGATCATCTAAACTTGCAAAAGTTTTTGATAATCTATTCATCCCCCCCTTCTAGATTATCACTAGAGGGTATCTTGTTTTTGCGTTTAAACTCGTTCTAAAGGGACCCAACATACGGCAATGACTTGTTTGCATTAGGTCCCCACTCGTTCAAGTGATAATGCACCCCTCTATACGGCCTGGATTATTGGCATATCCATTGTCACATAAATAGTAAGATCCTACACAACAAGTAACACAATATTCATTCTCCATCACAGAAACTATAGTGTTAAAAATTCGGTACATATGCAAACTGTATTACCAATAGGTACTTTGAGACCATGCTCTCCCCCAACCAAATCACGTAGAATTTGAGCATCTTATGTTGACCCTTCTTATCCAGGCAATACATATGAGAATTGCATCTCCCGGTCACTGACCGCCAATACATTAGTAGATACATGACCTTTCTGTGTCTTGTAATGCCCCTTGTCGGCCTCGGGTACATGGACGTTGATGAACGTGCCATCAAGAGCACCCAAACAACCCTGGAATCCAAATGGTAAAAAAAAAATTAGCATACCTGGACGAAAACAATAAGCAAAAGTAAATGATATCAATGTGACATTAATATATACCTTAAACCACTTCCAATGTGGGTTGGTGCAGTCGTCAGGCACAAGCACAAGTTTCACCAATAAGATGGAATGCAGTTTTAAAACAGCAACAGGAACTACATGTGCATAATGGGAAATCGTTTACCCAGACCGGCGAAATCTATACTTAACCACTCTATTTTTTTCATGTGCTAGTATAGACAGAAACACTGCAACCTGTTCCTCTATAGAGATGAATTTCCCTCTAGTTAGTCCACCTATGTTCTTTAACAATAGACAAAGCCTATTAAAGGTGTTACGGTCCATTTGAAGGTTATCAAAACAATCCGTGTCATAATTCCCTACCAATCTTTCCATTTCTCGTACGTGATGTGGAATCCGATCAATCATACTGTATCTAGATCTTGCTGACTATTTTCTCTTGCCACTATTTCTGTGTTCAATTATGAAGCATATCAAGATAATCATATATTGAATCATTTCTTCGGGCAACAAGATTAGAATCGCATCCCGTCTACACAACGAATTCATCCTACCATTCACACTAAATACAACAACCAATCTGCATTCAACACCACAATATATCTAATTATAAAAAAAAACCTGTCATCAGATACTACACACGATAGTGAAAAAATTGGATACCAACCAAAAAAATCCATCACCAAACATAAACGACGAACAATAGATAAAAGGGCCTCAGTTATGAATATATCTCCACCAAAAGCAACAAGAAAGAAAAGATATTTTTAAAAAATAATAATAAACTACAATAAATCCATTTCGAAATGAAATTCAAAATTCAATACTATTTATGGCAATGAGTTCCACGATGGTATCCTATTGATGAGAAATTTCGTAAACGAGCTCTAATCGGATATTTACAGAGAAAAAAGTATTCTCAGCCCACATTAGAGAAATATATAATACACCCAATAATAAACTTGGATACGTAAAACAAAACACCATAATTTATTGCGGAACTCCAACCATCAAGTTTAACATAAATGGAACAAGTGTTAATTTCTTGTGAGCCTTTACTGACCTTTTCTTGTGATGTTCTCCATTCTGAATCCTGCCACCACAGTTACTCTGCCGCTATTTCGATCACCAAAATCTGGGGAGAAAGTCAAATTCACCAAAAAATAAAAACTATTAAAATTAAACGTGACTTTGAAACCTTTTTTACTGGTTATAAACCAGCAATGCAAAGAAAATCGTCGATGCAAGAAAATCATCGATGCGCATAGTGGTGTGAACTTACTCTTGTAGATCGTCTACACGACGACGTGAAGATCAACTCCTCTTCGTGTGTATGAAACCCTAGCTTCCAAAACCCCAATTGAATTTTTCGATATTTCCCCCCATATGACACATTCTACGCGTGTATTCAAAATTAATAGGCCCTCAAAATATCAGTAAGGGAAAAAGCGTAAAAAAATAGCAAATCTTACATCCGAAGATGGGTTATTAGAACGATTTGTGGTGACTTCCAATCTTTGAGGAATAGTGTTTTAGCTTGAGCCTTGGTCATAACACTGGTCTATCAAGATTTTAACCAAACATCCAGTATACACAAATTAGGCCCTTATCAGTCACTAAACATGCCTACCAAACGGGGGCTTAAGGAATACATAACAGATATATATATTTAGATAACAGATATTTTCAGTTATCTTTTAAAGAATATATAACATATATAAATAATAATAGATAACATATATTTTTTTTACAGATTAGATAACATGTATTAAATGTGATCTATGAACGCCTTTTTTGACCTACAAAGCGCTCATAGATAACAGATATTTATTGAATTTTTTATCTGTCATCAATGAGCGCCCAGAATAGATAATACCCACTTAGATAATATTGACTTACCCTCATAGATAACAAATAATATCTGTTATCTATAAGTAAAAATGTATAGTAGTGAGAACTCAGAGTTTATCAAGAAAAATCACAAAAATAATGAATATAAAGAAAAAATTCTTTATGGATTAATTCAGTTGACCACCCAATATATCAAGAACAATGATATTTTGAATCGCTCTGATACCACTTGTTGGTCCCTAGCTGATTTTACAAAAGAGATTTAGAAATCTAGAAGGAGATGGGGAGGTTAGTATGCGATGTACACCACTAGTTTAAAAAAAATTCAGATTTACCAACTAGATCATATGAGATACACAATATAATTTTATACTCAGCCTCTATGAAAATTTCTTCTTTTAGTTAATCTTATTAGACTATGTGATTTATCTTTTCAATTAATCAAATTGATCAAGAAAAAGTATATAGTGCATAAAGTAAATAACTAGATGATGTATAGTTGTTCAGATATGAATTACATCCATTCTCCTTTCAAATCTTGAAAGGAACTTCACTTACTCACTTACTGTTCTTAATTACAATTACTTCACCTTCCTTAGGATTTGGAAACTAATTTGAAATTACAATTGAATTAATCTATTCTAATCTCTAAAACAGATCATTCTATTTAATTCTTATCTAATTTCTCTATTTCTTCAAAATAAAAATAAAGATAAAAAACACTTAATGTGTTCTTTAAACACAATAAAAAATAAATCTCCCTTCGATGAAAACTCTCAGATCTTCTCGCTTAAATGTGTTGAATGTTTGATGTGTATCTGTTCAGCAATTGATACTCATTTTAAATTCCTGAGTTGGTTTAACCGCTTCTTAAAGTGGTTATTCCACAAATGATTCTAGACCTCCTAGATTACCCATGAATATGTTCAACAATTTTGATTCTAACTTAAATCTGATTTTGACTCAAAGATTACACTGACTTTATCTGCTCGTTTGATTCCAACTTCAGTAAGTCTTTCCTATTCTACTCAACTTATCTTCATGTCTAAGTTATATCTTAATATTTTAGACTTGCATATATTTGGGTCTAATTCCTTTCTTGTGTGTATCGTTCATATTTTTGTGATCTACAGCTTGTCAAATGTCTTGTTGGAGGCTATATTTTGTGTAAGATTTTGAAAGTGATATAAGATCATCTTTGTTGTGAATAATCACTTACCCAAAATTTTCAAACCAAATGAATTTTTTTTAGTAGTTAGTCAATTGTGTTTGTTGACTTATTTCTTTGGCAACATACAATTTCAGTCAAATTATCAATGTGTCTAATTTTCTTATGAACTAGTGGAGCTTTAATGTGGATGGTGAGGTGAAATTGAGCTTAAATGGAATTTGGTGGATTAGTTTGGTTTGTAAAGTGAAGAGCATGTGGTATGAAAGAGCAAAAGATGAGATAAATTGGACTAGAAAAGATTAAGTTGGTTTGTGAAAAAGAAAGAAATGAAAAAGAAACTATAGGTGTATAAGACTTTGGTAGAGCTTAATATTCAAAAAGTGTTTGGTGTTTGATAGTGAAGAATGCGCTTAGTAGAGACCTAATGACTTGTTGGAGTTTTAGAATTTTGTTCAACTAGTAATTTCTCCCGTGCGATGCATGGATTGGATATTATAAATTTTAAATATATAATTAAAATATAAATTAATTAATTTATTAATTTTTTTATTATTATTTTTTATTAATATATAAATTATGTTGTTTACCCATGAATATATTACAACTATTTAATTAATTCTATAATTTTTAATAGTTACTAATCTCATTACAAATATTAAAGTTCAACAAAACTTATATAATCTAAAATTAAATTATTTAAATTCAACTCATATAATTAAATCTTAAATAAAATTATTTAAATTCAATTCATATAATTAAATCTAAAATAAAAATAATAAAATAAATATTTTAGATCTAAATTTATTTTTATATGTGCAATACTTATGTTAAATTAAAATTTTTAAAAGAGAATTAAGTTGATATATAATGTGTTAAAATTAGATTTAAAATTAAAATTTATGAAAATTTGAAAAAGTAAAAAAGAAAAAGAAAAAGAAAAGTTAATTCACTCTCTTTTAGTGGAGAGTGAGACTCACTATTACACTACATGGCAAGTGCATTTCACTTGCTCTCCTTACATTTCACTTTCTCTCTCCTGACTTCTATTTATATATATATATATATATATTTATATATATATGTGTGTGTGTGTGTGTGTGTGTGTGTGTGTGTGATCAATTGTTTTTACCTCTCGCCCTACTAGTTTGTTAGTCACTTTATCCAAATCTTCCCACCTACACGAAAGAACCAACATTACAACCAAAAGAAAAGTCTTTATTGTTTCATTACTTGAACACTTAACAAGTAGTGAAAAATGTAGACATTTGGCAAGGATATGGTTGTATATTTGTGTGAATTGATTCTTGAGTGCAAATACGTCATATTTATCTTGTGTGTAGAGAGACACTTTTTTAGAGGAACATAGACTTAGTGTTTTCACTTGCATTTTTTAAAGCATAACATGTTTGATTGCTTGATAATTGCTTCACAATGAGATTTGTTGTCATTGAAAGAATTTGATGAATATATCTATCTAACATCTCGTTGCTATTGTACATTGTTGCAATCATATCACCCTCATGTTTCTCATTAATTGAGGGCAAACAACATGTTAATTTTGGGGGGAGGGGGGAGGGGTTCAGGCGATAAGTGCATGGTTTTAAAGTGTATTAATTACTTATCTTGTATATTATGTTAGCATTTATCAATCGAAATAATCCAAATCCATGCATAATTGTCAAAAAAAAGGGGGTTTTGTGAATTTGTAGGTTTTTAGGTTGATTTTGAGTAAAAGGGAGCCAATACAAAGAAGCAGATCGTAAATAGAGAAAGAAACGACTTAGAATCGGAGAAATGGGCCAAAATGGGAGCTGCTCGACCGGATTTAAATCGAGCAGCATGGCTAGTACAAGTGGTCTCTAGCGCACAGGGATTTGGCCACTTAGGGGCTTGCTCGACCAAGGGCCTCGGTCGAGCAGTCTTCTTCATGAGAAACGTGCTCGGTGTTTTCTCAAGTCTTGCTCAACCAAAAAGCGCTTGAGCACCCCTACTCAGTTGAGCAGCTCATAAATTTGTTTTTTTATATTTTTTTCTGGGGACACGTGCCAACACCAACCCAAGAGTATAAATATCCCTTGTTTTCAAAGACAACCATTTTGGACACCACATTCCAATACTTAACCATTTTTCTTCATTTCTTTTTATGCTTTTCAATACTTAGCCATATAATTTCATATTAGTCTTCAATTTCAAGTTGTAATCTCAATTTCAAGCAAGAATTTAAGAAGTATTAGGATTATCAAGGTTTATTTCGTTTTTAAGAGTTTAAGGTGATATCATCATTTCTTCCATTTTATTGTTTGTTCTTGTTAAAGGGTTCAATTGATTCTTGCTTTATTATTATGGGATTTTTGCTAGATATCATGGACTAAGGTTTTTATGATTTGGATGTATGAATTATGAATGAAGCTATTGTGATTATGTCTCTATGACTTTGATTTTGCGATGAGTTTTGATGCTTTTATTAATAAATTTTGATTGCTTGATTATTTTTAGTAGCTTTCTTATTGACTTATGTTTTTTGCAATGAGAATTGGGTAAACATTAGGAGGTAATTGAGTGAGGGTTTTTATTAATATATTTGAGTCTAATAGTGATTGTCTAACCGAGAGAGGGTTTGCTTAGATCCCCCACTCATATACATTAATAGTTTAAATGTAAATTTGGGTGATCAGTGAAGGGATGAAGCTTAGGAGTTAGTAAACGTGTTGAAACCTCCTACCCTTCGCTGTCTTAGGAGCCTTTGGAAGTCAACTAGAGACTAGTTGGTTTTGTAAAATCAAGCCTCACGAGGGATTGGTCTTCATGTGTTTTGTGATAGCTGTTAGCTCAATTCCTTGACAATGACAAATGATAAGTTGTAGGTTCATAAGTAGCAGTAGTGGAGTTCATAAGGAGTACACAAGAGCATTCTTCTCACACTTGCACTCCATCGTCCTTTTAGGTTCTTGGTTCGATATAATTTGTATACTTGTTTAACTATAACGATCTCTTCCACTTTTGAACAAAGTATTTTGTAAGCATAAATTAGCAAAAATACAAAAAAAATCATCATGCATATGCACTATCACTATTATACATATGCACTGTTAAAGTAAATGTGACAATTGATGAAATTATTCATAAATAGTTATTAGTCTGGTTGAATCTTTGTTACTGAAATGACTTTCCCCAATCATACATGGGATGTTTTTTTTTTCTTTTTTTTTTTTAACAAAAGATATTTTATAATTTAGAAAAATATAAAAACAAGAGGTATCGAGAAGGTCACCCACCGAAGTTGGAGGTTTGACCCAATAATGAGGAATTGGGATAACAAAACGATGAGCCAAAAAATGGCACTTCTTCGAACAAGATAAAAAACATAAGCTCTAAACAGTTGTAATATAGCTTTAAAAGTAATTGATAGTAAAACACTCTGCTATCTTGACTCATTCCTTCTTTTGCGTGCCCAATTAAATAAAGTGAAAATTTTCATTGAAATTTTTACCTTCAAAACTATTGATTGATGCACTTGTCGATCCACCCCCTCACTACATAGAAACACCTCCATTGTCAACACCAAATTTTTTTGATCTCACAAGAGAAATCTAAGGGGGACCTTGGTTGAAAATTCCTCAATGGGAATAGGAATGAAAATAAGTATAATGCAATTATGGTGGTTAATGAAAACAAAAAATAATCATGATACATTTTTCCCTCCTAAATAAGGTAATCACTACCCATTTCGATTAATATATTCCCCTCTTACAATCAATTTTCCTCAATCATTCCCCTCCACCACTACCAACAAGCTTATTTTTTTCTCATTTTTTTCAAAATTGGAGCACAACACTAATGACGTAACTACCATGGAGACATTATTTCCTCCAATATATCTAAGGGCATTGAGGGAAGATACAATTTCATTTTCATTCCCAATGAAGAGCATGAAACAAGCGTCTCCTAAGAAAAATAAAACGAAAACTGTCTACGCAGTAGATAAAATTCAATAATGGCTCTCAACTCAAGATAGGGAATCAGAGATTCTCAATAAAGGAGAGTGAATAGAGGCACTAATGGTACCAGAAAATCAAAATCAATAATAGAGATCGAGATCGAAAAAGATATTTTATAAATCTTTCAAATTAAAGAGAGAAACGGATAGAAGTGCTGATGGTATTTGTTAGATCAAGAAGTTTTGATGAGTTAAAAGAAGTAGCTCAGATGATCAGACGACCTGAAGAACAGCTGAGATTGAGTCCTTAAGCTAAGCTGATCAGACGGGGTCGAGAACCAAACTAGTCAGCTGAGGTCTGGAAGATTACAAGTCATCTGAAGACGAGTTCGAGTCTAGTCATCTGCAGGAGACAAATATGAAGAGCTCAGACGAGGTCAAGACAAGCTGAGTAGAATAAGAAAGACGAGTCTTCACCAAGTCAGCTGCAGACGAGTAGGATAAAATCAGCTGAGGTCTAGAGCAGTTTTCAAGATTAAGTTTGTTAAAGCAGTTTCCAGTTTGTTAGAACTGACTAACAAACTAACTGTCTTTTCAGACTTATAAATAGGTCTAGGCACTTCATTAAAAATATATAGAACACACAAGTTATCATTTTTAGCCAGATATTCTCTCAAATCACAAGTTTCCAAAAAGCACAAAATAGTTTTCAAAGATTTCTTCATAGATTTTTCTAAGTGTTTGTAGAACACTTCCTTGCACATCTTCATATACACTTTCTTTATCCTAGAGTTAGATTTCACAAATTTGTTTAGGATTTTGAAGAGTTGAAGATCAGATTGTAATTTGTAAGTTATACGATTGTAAAGTAAGTAAGTAAGCAGATAGTAGAGACCCTTCTTCAAGTTGAAGAAGGAGAGTGGATGTAGGATTTTTATAATCCGAACCACTATAAATCTGTTGTTCTTTATTGTTTTCTGTTACTTGTTATTTCAATTTCCAGCTTATTTGAAGATTAATTTCAGAATCAAAGTTAAAGTCAAAATATCAGTTTGCTTTTGATCTTAATAAAGTTGAGATTAATATTGAATTTCCAGCTGTGTTACTTTGGTACTTTGAATAAATTTTGAAAGATTTGGAAAATCTGAAAAATCTATTCAAACCCCCCCCCCCTTCTAGATTTTTCCTTGAAGGTTGATACAAGTTTTATCCAATTTGCTCAACTAATCGGGACCAACAAGTGGTATCAGAGCAGTGTTAAGCTGTTCTGATATTGATTTTAGGTCTTAACTAAGATTTTGAAATTTTCTTGATTTTCTTCATCTTCTTTATTGTTACTAACTGTGCTACTAACAAATTTGTGGAGTGTTTTGTTTTTCTATCTCATCATGTCTTCAGGCAAGAGCAAGAAATCCAGGAATCTACCTGAATTTTCAATTGAAGAGTATGATTATTGGAAATTCAGGATAGAAAATCATCTCAAGGCTATCCATGATAGGATGGAGGAGGTTCTCGAAGAAGGACCTATAAAATTTTATCATGGAGGCACTAGCAATGGTACTGAATCAGCTGAATCAAGAGTCAGACAAGAGAAAAAGAGTTCTGAACTGACAAATGATGAAAGGAAAATCCACAACCTAGATCAAGTAGCTCGGACTGAAATTGTTGGTCCCTGAATGTTGAGTTGATTTAAAACCTTGAGATAACCTTCTAGAACAAAATCTAGAAAGGGGGGTTTGAATAGATTTTGTAGATTTTTCTAATCTCTCAAAATCAATTCAAAATATCAGATTAAACACAGCGGAAAACAATTTTAAACTCAACTTTTAACAAGATCAAAAGCAAGGCTGATATTTAAATTCTAGTTAAGATTCTGAATTTTAATCTTGAATTAACAAAATTGTAACTTGAACAGAAATTAAAGAAAGCAAGAAATAACACCAGGATTTATAGTGGTTCGGATTTTAACAATCCTACATTCACTCTCCTTCTCCAAACTTTGAAGAAGGGTCTTCACTAGCTGCTTACTTACTTACTGTACAAACTTTACAAATTACAACTTGATCTTCAACTCTTCAAAAATCTAATCAACTTTCTAAAATCTAACTCTAAGAACAAGATGTGTTTTTGAAGATGTGAAGTGAAGTGTTCTATAAACACTTAGAAAATATTTGAGATTTCTCTTGAAAAAGTACTTTGTGAAATAGAAAAAAAAAATAGTGTGTAAAATCAAATTTGCATAAGTGTCTAGAAAAATAAAATCTAGTCCTATTTATAAGTCTGAAAAGACAGTTTGTTTGTTAGTTAGTTCTAACAAACTGAAAACTGCTTAACAAACCTATTCTTGAAAACTGCTCTTGACCTCAGCTGATTCTTCCTACTTGTCTGTAGCTGACTCGGTGAAGACTTGCCTTTCTTATTCTAGTTAGCTTGTCTTGACCTCGTCTGAGCTTCTCATGATCGTCTCCTGCAGATGACTAGTTTTGAGCTTGTCTTCAGATGACTTGTAGACTTTGATCTCCAGCTAACTTAATCAGCTTTTGACCCAGTCTGATCAGCTTAGAATTGGATCCTGACCTGAGCTGTTTATCAACGTTGTCTGCTCATCTGGATTGCTTCTTTTAACTCATCAAAACTCTACTTGATCTAACAATTTCCCTCTTTTTGATGAAGTTAAAACCTACAAGAAAGAGACACACTCACAGCTGAAGTTAGTTTATAGTTTAATCAAGATTATTAGATAGATATATCAGAGCACATTTTTCACAATACAACAGATTCATTTCACACTCAAAGTACTAAAAAAATTTAAGTCTTTTAGACTTTTTTTAGAAGTACTTAGAAAATTGAGTTTTAAGACTAAAAAAATTTCAAGTCTGAGAGATAAAATTCTCAGATGACTTATATTTTTTTTTAAAAAAAAAAAATTAAGTTTTTCTTAAAACAGAAAAAAAAACTTTAAGAAACTAAGACTAGTAAATCACAAACGTTCAAATATATTCATTCATATATTTACAAATTTACAATGATCAAAAGATAAAAAGGATAAGGAAAAGAGAAAAGATCCTTTATCAGATTCCCCACTGATTGGATTCAGGAATATCCAACCAGGTAAAGACTCTCTTCCTTAGCTTTTTCAGTTCTTCCTCGTCTTTCAACCCGGACTCAACCTCGGCTTTGGCAATGATGCCTTTGATCCAGTTCATGTCGACTGAGCCGTCTGGATTGGTCTTGGGCCTTCCTTTCTCATAGGCCGGAGCACATAAATCAGCATTGAAGAATTTGTCTGCTTCTACCAGCAGCCTCTGATAGAAATCCTTGTCCTCCTTTTCTATCCACTCATGCCACTTCAGGTCTTCATCCGGCTCTGCTGAATCAGACCCCTTCAGGATGTACCAATGATACATCCATCTAGCTTCCAAATTCTTTTCTTTATATTCTTTGAGAAGTCTGTCAGCTATGACCTTTGGTGGATTGAGTGTCCTGTGATATGGCCTAAATTCAGATTCATCCGCCTCCTTCATCTCCCATTTTCTGACATCTCTGCTCCACCTCATCTCCAGTCCCTTGCTCTTCTTCTTCAGTTTCTTTCTTTCTCTTTCTCCATAGAAAGCCTGCTCTCTCATGATCCTGCTGATCTGTTCATCAGGCAGGTTAGAGTAATCAGGCTCCCTCTTCCTTTTCTCAGAGATAGTGAGCTTAGGACTCAAGACTTTGACTGGAGCAGATTCTACAATCATCTTTCCTTTCCCCTTCCCTTTCACCTCAGCTGCTTTTGTCTCAGATTCTTTTAACTTTGTCAGCAGCTGAGCAGTCCTTTCTTCTTCTTCTTTCTTCCTCCTCTCCTCATCTTCCTTCATCGCCTCCTCAAGTTGGCTGACCCTCAGCTGAAGTGCAGCCAGCTCATCTGATTTAATGCGAGCTTCCTCTCTGGCTGCCTCCAACTCAGCTGTGCTAGCCTTTGTCTCAACTTTACTTTTCGTCTCATCTAACACAGTTGTGAGTGCCAACTCTCTTTCCTTCACCTCCTTTTCCCCCTTTTTGACTTCATCAGCCAAGGTAGTCAGCTTCGTCTCCAGTTCAGTGCATTTAACCCTGAAGTCTGACTTGTCCAAGGCCAACGAGTCCACCACAATCAAGTTGTATTCAGAGACTTGTGATTTCAGCCCTTTAACTTCCTCCTCCATAGCTGTCACCTTTTCAGCAAGAACAGATTGAGTTATAAATGTAATCTTTTCAGTAAGATTTACCTCTACTTCCCGCATATTTGAGATCATTGCTTCTGTGATAGCTTTCACCATCTTCTTTGTCCTCTTCTGGAGCTTTTTCTCGAAAGCCTGCTTCATCTTCCTCTCCATTTGAGCAATTATGGAAGTGATGGCTGATGTGGGACTTAAGTCACTTTCCTCCTCCTTAGATAAGGATTCGGAAGAAGAAGAGGTAGAGGGGGGAAGTTCAGAAATTTGAGGTTGAGGAATTGGGGAGCTCATCTGAATGTCTTCTAGAAAAGAATAAGAGGTGACGTCTATTTCTGGGGGAGTGAAGTGTTGGGTTTCAAATGGGGTGGGGGTGGATGTAGTTGGTGGTTCTATTTGTGGAGAGATGGTTGGAGGGAGAGTAGTTTCAGGTTGGGTTGTAGTGGGGATGATTTCAGTTTGGGTGGTGGTGGGAATGGTTTCAGATGAAGTTTGGACTATATGGAGCAACTGTGGCTGTTTTAGAGGCTCGGAGGTGCCAGCCGGGCACACCTCTTCATTGCCAGGTGGGGATTTGGAGGGAGAGAGAGATGAAGTAGTACCTTCTTCTTGTATGGGTGAAAGTACAGCTTCCTTGGCTGGAGAGGCTGGGACATCCAGCTGTTCAACCTCGGCTGCGATTTCCAGCACCGGTACTTCTTCTGGTAGAAGAGTAGAGACTTCCGTCTGGCGACCAGAGCTTCCAGAAGATTCAGACGTCCTAGAGGACCTCCTCTGAAGAATAAATTGATTATCTTCATCGGAGTCCTCATCTGTCTGCTGACTTGTAGATGGCTCAGCTACAGGTACCCTGTCTGCAGCCCTGACCAGCCTCCTCCTAGACCTCCTTTTTGTTGGAGACCTTACAGAAGTTGCTGCCTCCTCAGCTGTTACTTCAACAACAGTTGGATCCTCGGCTGGTTGTGCTTCAGCAGCTGGTACGGCAACTTCTGCTGCTGGTTGAGGTTCAGCTGCAGGTCTCTGTACCACCGCAGCTGCTAACTGCCCTCTCTGCCTCTGTGCATCTTCTGACTCATCGTCTGAGTCAGGCAATCCTCCAATCCTTTCATCCTTAGTAAGTAAGCCTTTCTGCTTTGAATACTTCTTTAATTCTTCCCTTGTTTCAAACCTTTTATTCAACCCCTCCATCAACACAGTGATCTTATTAAATAAACTAACAGTCGAGGTGATTGTCCAGTCTCCATCAGTTGGGTTGAATAACAATCTTAACTTCTCCTCCTTCATCCTCCTGAACAACAGGTCTACCCAATCAACCTGTACTCCATCAACAATGGCCCTCATGCAACACAATCGTGACTTAGTCACTCCATCATGGGAGCTTTGATCTCCTAGGATTGACTTAGTTACAAACGTCATGAGCAGCCTAAATCTCCTCCTCAACATATGTTTCTTTAACTATCTCCTAACACCCCTGTATGTAACCCTTGCAAACATATCAAACGATTCTTCCCAATCGTTCTCCTTATACACCAAAGGATTGACCCCTTCCATCGAAGTATCCAAAATCCTTGTAACGTTCTCCTTAGAAAACTCCAATTGAGTACCTTCGACAGATGTTTTGAAGCCATTTTCTGTAAATTCACTTCTTGCGAGGAACTCTGCTCCGATGAAATCAGCCGTTTTGTTTAGCGTGGATTTAAACGAACAGAAACCCCGTAGTCTTGAAGCTTCCAGTAGTCTGATAATTTCTCTAGACTCTGTGTCATTTGTAGTCTCAAAATCTACAAACATTTCAGCCTTCAATTTGTTTTTGACTGAATCAGAAAGCATTTTGAAATCAGATCCTGAAGCGGATATATATGTAGGTGGTTTTGGGGTTTGAGAAGAAGAGGATGCCATTGATAAGTTTTTTAGAGTAAGTAATTTTCAGTAAATTTTGATAGCAGGGAATTGTGAAAGTAAAACATTTTAAAACTGATGAAGATAAGTTTTTAAACTAGGGGGAGAGAGAGGGAAAGTTTGGGAAATCAAAACGTGGCACGATCTCAAGGTTTTGATTTTAAACCGTCGATTAAAAAGGCGCGTGTAAAACATCAACGGTTTTGCGAGAAAATCGTTTTGAATTCAGGCGCGTGACCTACACGCGTCTTGAATTGCGTAAAAAGTAACCGTTTATCCTACGAATTAGACGGCTAATAGTCTTACTTTATCAGAAGTAATTAGTATACCTGACGTAAGCAATGAAATGTCTTGCTTAGTACTCAGGTATTCTATTTCAGACAAGGTAAAAATGTCAGACTTGGTCAAAATAACCTTGTCTTATATTTTTCGAAAATTTTTCTTAGTCTGGTATTTCCAGTATTTCCAGTTTAATTACAAAACAGATTACTTGAGAGCCACAGACTTAAGAACTTAATTTGAAAACAACAATTTTGAGGAAAAAAAAAACTAAGATGAAGGTTTTCTGAATGAAGAGATTTATGAGACTAATCTGGTATTTCTATTCCTGCAAAACAAACACAACAAAACTATTAGTAACTTAGGTAGATCAGATAGGGTGCAGATAGTCATCTGTTTTTCAGAAAATCAGCTGACTATTGTGCCCTAGTCTGATTTACCATATGTCAGCTAAGCAATTATCATGTCAGATAAGGTCAATATGACTAATCCTTGATTCTTGATTCCTAAACAGGAGATCAATGATATCAGCTACCTGATTGTCCTTTGACTCAGATCTAGTCTGATAATTCTTTCTAGACATAATAAACTAAATTGAGAGAGACAAGAATTAAAAAAAACAGAATTAGAGACTTACTAACGAAGCATCTAATAAACCTAATTCTACAGATAATTCTTTAAACCTCGTCTCTGCTAGTGGTTTTGTCAAGATGTCTGCTCTTTGAAAGTCGGTCAAGATCTTCTCAAGTCTGATATCTCCTTTTTCTACATGGTCTCGGATGAAGTGGTGTCTGATATCTACATGTTTGTATCTTGTATGAAGAACTGGGTTCTGGGTAATAGCTATGGCACTATTACTATCACAAAAGATTGGTACTTCTTTGGTGATAATGTTATAGTCCCTTAGCTGTTGACTTATCCAGATCAGCTGAGAACAACAACTTCCAGCTGCCATATACTCAGCTTCAGTTGTGGAAGTAGCTACAGAGGTTTGTTTCTTAGACAACCATGAAATCAGCTTACTTCCAAGAAATTGGCAAGTACCAGATGTAGATTTTCTATCTATCTTACACCCACCAAAATCTGAATCTGAGTATCCAGACAGCTCAAAGTTGTCATCAGTTGGATACCACAATCCAACATTTATTGTTCCTTTCAAATACTTGAGGATTTTCTTTGCTGCTTCAAGATGGCTTTTCTTAGGATTAGCTTGAAATCTAGCACAGACTCCAACTGCAAAAGAAATATCAGGTCTACTAGCAGTTAAATATAATAAAGAACCAATAAGACCTCGATACTAAGTTTGATTAGTGTCTTCTCCCTTCTCATCTGGATCCATTGAAAAATTTGTCATCATAGGTATCTTAGCTTCTCGGCTGGTACTTATTCCATATTTTTCAATAAGATCTTTTGTATATTTAGCTTGATTGATGAGTATTCCCTTCTTTGTCTGCTTGACTTGAAGTCCAAGAAAATATGTCATTTCTCCCATCATGGACATTTCAAATCTGCTTTTCATAAGACTACTAAATTCTTCACACAAAGATATGTTAGTTGATCCAAAAATTATATGTTGGGTCCCTTTGGAAAGAGTTAATCAAGTAAACAAGATGCCTTCTAGTGATAATCTAGAAGGGGGGATGAATAGATTATCAAAAACTTTTTCAAGCTTAGATGATCTATCAGCTCCAAAAATCAGTTTTACAGCTGAAACAATTCTTGATTAAACCCAATTTAATTAGGATCTAAAGCTTTATCAGATATTGAATTTTGTGATCAAGAAATAATCAATGAAAACAAGTAAAAACAATAAGAAGAAACAACACAGGATTTATAGTGGTTCGGATCAAATGATCCTACGTCCACTCTCCTTCTTCAACCTGAAGAAGGGACTCTACTTACTGTCTTTCTTCTTTCTTACTTTCTTCACTTACAACGTGTATCTTCAGCCTTACAAGTATGATGCTATCTCTATTTGGCTTTTGAAGATTCAAATGAAATGGTGTTCTCTAAACACCAGAAAAATGAATGAACACTAAGTGTGTTCGTGAGTGATGTGTATACAAGTGATCGTGGAGAGAGCTTCTAATTCTCAGAATGATACAGTGTTAAATTGCTATAATGCTAAGTTTCTCTTAATTATGAAATTCTGAATCTCTAAACCTATTTATAGATCTTCTGTTGATGATAGTTATAACTTCCTTGTTCTTGTTGTAGGTGGTTGTAACTGATTAACCAAATCTTGAAACCGCTCCTTATTCTGTTATAACTGATTCTTGATTTTAATCAACTCTTTAGCTTGTCTGACTTTTTACCCCGTCTGATTTTTCACCCTGTCTGTTACTTGCTCTTGGTGAGTATCTTGTTCTTCCTCCTTGTCTGTCTCTGTCATCGTCTGATTTTCTGTTCTTGTCTCCATCCGACTTTCTTTGAACAACCCTATCTTACTAACCTATACTTAGTCTATTTTACAAAGATTACATTACACCAGCTGGCTATACATTATCTTTCAGCTGGTCATCTTAGTTTTACACTTTTAACTCATCAAAACTAAGTACATCTTTTTTTTCGTCCTAACAATTTCCCCCTTTTTGATGATGTTAAAACATAGCTCAAGAAAAGAAATGTTAGTACCCTTTAGAAAGTAAGGATAAACAATTAAGTCATGTAGAACAATCAGTTTTATCAACAGATGACTAGGCAATCATGAATTAGACAATCAGAGCAATTTTCTGTTTACAAACAGATGAGTAATATCAGATAATTAGAAAAATACAGTTAGTTTAAAAAAAATTAAATTAAATTTGGTCATAGAATTCTTAATGAGTTTTGAATCAAATTATGTTATAAGCACTGAATAGTTAAACAGATTAGTTTTAAGGAAGTTTAAAGTTAATCAACAGATTCTGAAAGTAGGTCAAAAGTTCTTATTCACACAGTTCATAGCTTCAGCATTCATGCAAGTCAGATAGAGATCAGATAAGATGAGAGAGAAGAAATCTAGTCATACCACCTATTTTCCTCTGGAATCTTAAGCCAGTCAAAGACTCGCTTTATCAACGATATGGTTTCTCCTCCCTCTGCAAGATCAGCTAAGGATTCAGCTTTGATGATGAGCTGCTTGATCTTCTCCAGGTCCAGACGACCGTCGTTTGTCAGAGGGGGATCCATCTGGGAGTAGGCTGGTGCGACTACATCTGCGTGAAATTCGTCATTTGCAATGTTGACAAGATACTGATACATTTGAGGGTCTTTTGTTCCAGCCAGTTATGAAAAGCTTCATTTTCATCTAGTCCCCATCTGATGATTTTGCAGACGTGAAACTGGAAGACCCAGTCCACTTCAAAAGGCCTCCACCTTGCCTGGTCTGCCATTAACAGCACTTCCTTGGGGACTACTTCACTTCGATGATAAGGCCGAAGAACTTCTTCCCCCTGCTCATTTTTCTCTCTCTGAACCCACTTTCTAAGAGACCGATCATAGAATTTCCCAGCCTCCTTCTCCTGCTCCCTTCTCTTCTTTGCATCCCTTCGTTTGTACTTCTCCTTCTCCTCTCTCTTCCTTTTCTTGATCTTCTCTTCCTCATCTATCTCAGCTTGGGTTTTCCTTGGAATTTGAGCTGTTTGAGCTGTTCTAGATGATCCAGAAGGAGATGTGATTAGAGCAGGATCTTGCACAGGGGCTTCTTTAATACTGGGTTCAGCTCTTTGTCTTATCTTTTCTGACTTGTCCTTAACTTTCCTCTTCTCCTCCTCAGCTCTCAGCAGCTCTTCAGACAGCTCTTCTATTTTCATATTCAGGGCAATGATCTTGTCATCGTGTTCGTCTATTCTTTTCTTGAGCACACTATCTTCCCCCTTTTTAGCATCAACAAATTGGGTGTTGCAGATAGTGGCTACTTGTTCAATTTGTCCCATTAGTTCATGTCGAACATGCCCTATCTTCTGTTCCAGCTGATCATATCTCTTCCTCTGAGCTGCCTCAGTCCTCTGAAACTCTCCGTCTATGAATTGCTTAATGATCGTCGTCTGCCTATCATTCTCCATTGCCAGCTGCATTTTCAGTACTTGATGAAATGAGGCCTCCTTAGCTTTCCAGGCTTCTCTTACCTGATCTTCAACCGAATCCCTGATTTCGGTATAGGCAGAGCGAACGTACTGTTTGACCCATTCATCCTGAGAGTTCATTTCAGTAGCAACCTTCTTCTTTACTTCAGCCATCTGTTCCTCACGTCTGATCTTTGAAAAATAGAGGTTGATTTTTGTCTTTTCTTGAATAGCAGCCTCTATGTTTTCTTTGATAGATGATGTAATGACTCCAGGAATCAGCTGTAGAGCACTCAGACTAGCTCTCTTGATATTCAACACCTCCTCCTTCAGTGTGTTGAACTCGGATACAGACACAGTCAGTGAAGGTCCTACCAAATCTTCAGATGGAGAGGATTGAGTTAAGTCAATCGTCTCCACCGGAATTTCTTCTTCTTCAACCCTAGCTGAAGGAGAGTCAGCCCAATGTGCAGTTGTAGTTGGCTCCTCCAGCTGTACCTCTGTTGACTGTTCTGTCGGTGCCTCCCCAGCTGTATCCATCTCAGCTGGCTCATCGGCAGCTCCACCCATAGCCATATCCGGCTCTTCTTCAGTTTCCTCTCTTACCAACTCTGGCTCCACTCTCCTTTCTTCCTCTGACTTATTCTGTGCTTCCTCCGTGGATGGCATGTCTACGAAATATACCCTGTGACATAATCTGAAATTATGTGAAGAGTTTAGTATTCTCATGAAAAACAGGTTTGAAATGTCAATGATGGGTGAATTAACATACTTTCTAGGCTTACAGATTAAACAGATGAGTAGGGGTATTTTTATACATCAGTCTAAATATGCTAAGGACCTAATTGAGAGATTTGGGATGACTACTAGTAGAGAAGTTAAAATACCTATGGCAACTAACTTCTCTATGGATTCAGATGAGCAGGGGATACCCACAGATGCAACGGAGTATCGTGGACTGATTGGATCTCTTCTCTATCTCACTGCAAGTAGGCCAGACATAGCCTTTGCAGTTGGGGTATGTGCAAGGTTCCAATCTAATCCCAACAAAACTCATCTGGAGACCGCTAAGAAAATTCTTAAATATCTCAAAGGAACTTTGCAAATAGGGTTATGGTACTCAGCTGATGACAACTTTGAGCTGGTAAGATTGATAGGAAATCCACCTCAGCAACTTGTCAATTCTTAGGCAACAAATTAATTTCTTGGTTATCTAAGAAACAGACATCTGTTGCTACCTCCACAACTGAGGCTGAATACATGGCAGCTGGAAGTTGTTGCTCTCAGCTTCTCTGGATTAGTCAACAGCTTAGAGATTATAATATTCAAACATCATCTGTTCCTATTTACTGTGATAGTAATAGTGCAATAGCTATGACTTACAATCCTGTTCTGCATTCTAGATGTAAGCATATAGACATTAGGCATCATTTTATTTGAGATCATGTGGAGAAAAATGACATTAGAATTGAGAAGATAGTCACTGAATCACAAAGAGCAGACATTCTTACAAAACCATTAGCTGAGTCTAGATTTAAAGAATTATGCTTAGAATTAGGATTACTTGATGCATCATTGGCTGATTTTTAATTGCTTGCATCTGATTAATGTATTCATTATTTCTGGTTATTTCTGTTCTTTAAATTAACGTCTAGAAAGAATTATCAGACTATATATGAGTCAAAGGACAATCAGGTAGCTGATATCATTGATTTCCTATTTTGGAAACAAGAATCAAGGATTAGTCATATTGACCTTATCTGACATGATAAATTACTTATCTGACATTCGGTAAATCAGACGAGGGCACAATAGTCAGCTGATTTCCTGAGAAACAGATGACTATCTGCACCCTATCTGATCTACCTCAAGTTACTAATGTTTTTTCTTAAGTCTATGTCCTGAATAGGTCACTGATCATACTATTTCACCTCATCTGTCATAAACCTTCTTATTCAGACACCTTTGCCTTTGAATAAACTCCATATTTTCTTATAAAACTCTCATTGGATTGATTGGTTGGAAAACCTAACTTTAGAAATTTTTTTTTTTAAGTTTGCTAAAAGATAAAACTAAGCTGTTTTAAGATCAGACAGGTTACTTTATCAGATGACTTTACAAACCCATCTGTTTTTTAAAACCCTTATATGAAGTAAGGTAACCCTAGGCTGAGGTCAGGTATACTTACTTCTCTGCATAAAGTAACCTTACATCTGTCAAATCAACAGTCTATAAAGTAACTACTTACGCATTCCAAAGGCAAGTAGCATCCACGCGCTGAATCCCAATCGTTTATCCAGATTTTTAACCGTTGATTCAAGCGCAGTAAAACTTTTTAAATAAACGGCTTAGATCAATTCCGATTTTCTAAAAGCGGTTTCTCTTTCCAATTTTCCCTCCTATAAATACATCTTCTTCCTCACTTAAACTTTTTCACTTTCAGAAATTTATACCTATACTCTGCAAATTTTCAAAAACTCTTAGTCAATTTCTTTCATGAGCACTTCTCAAAAACGTTTAGGCGTAACATCAACCATGGTGGAAGTACACAATGAAACATATAACAAGAAGATAAAGTCAGAGATGTATGTCGACTTTGATACAACAACTGATGGTGAATCGAGGGAGATCCTTGGATTATTGGAGAGGTCGGGATTGAGGACGTTTTGTTCCAAGAAATCCACCTTCAATAAAACACTGGATATGCAGGGCATTGAGTTTTACGTCAATGGGACGTTTGAGAACGGAGTTTTTAAAACTCGAGTCTACGGCGAGGTTTTGATTGTAACTCCGGCGGAGGTGGCCCGTATTTTTGACACCAGCAGTGAAGGAGTAAAACCCCTCACATACAAATCAGATGACTGGGTAGAATCATTTGAGATGATTGCCCGGAATTCAATGAGGGATCGACGATCGGAATTGAAGAAGAAAATACTCTGACGGAGATATCGTCTTCTCATGACGATATTGACGAAGGTCATTCTTGGGGAGCAGAACTCCCATGATGGGCTGACCAGACCCAGGCTGTGCTGCATGAGGGCAATTATCGACGGAGTACAAGCCAACTGGGCTGGGATGCTATTGGGAAGGTTTGAGACGGAGAGGAAGAGATTGGAGGTTGTTGGTGGAAAGTGGCAGGCGAGGTCAATCACCAGCCTATTCAATAAGGTGACGGTGATACTGGAGGACATGCTGACAGCCGAGATTAACTGGGCTGATGGAGTCAGAGCCTATACAAAACAGAAAGGGCTACTAACTAAGGATGAGCGACTCGGGGCTCCAGCCGACTCAGATGAGGGAGCAGCTGAGGTCGGAGCTCAGGATCCATCAGCTGAGGAGGCTGAAGAAGAAGAAGAAGAAGAGGAAAGGGAGGAGCAGCCGACAGTGAGCTCAGCTGAGGCTTCACACCCAATGAAGCTGAAGGAGAAGGCCAAGAGAAGGAGAAGGTTGGTGAAAACCTCTGAGCTGAGGGGAACTTCTGCTGATCAGCCGAGTCTGCTGGCTGAAGAGGCACTGACGCTGGAAATAGCAGCCAAGGTGGTCCAATCAGAGGAGGTACAAGATATAAGCTCTGAGAGGACCCCTTCCCCCACTCACAGACAGGTACAATTCTCCCCCTCCCCCTCACCAGCCCACTCTGGCGATGAAGAGGTGACCCAGGCTGGCACCTCCGAGCCTCTAAAACAGCCTACTCCCAAAACAGTCCAAGCCACAACCTCATCTACCTTCCTCAAACCCAAACCTCATCCCCTCCACCCTCCCCATCTGAGATGTTGTCCTTCCTCACAGGACCAGTATACTCCCCCACCCCCATATCTACCATCTCCCCACCAGCCTTACTCACATCTTCTCCAACTCTCCCTCACAGCCCAATTCAACCTACCATACCTCAGCCAACCCCTTCTCCACCACCCACTACATCTGAAATTCCACCCCTTCCATCTTCACCCCCACCAGAAATCCCCCCTCCACCATCAGACGCCCCTACTTCTTCCGAACCTTCTAAATCCCAAACAGTGGATACCTCCAACATCTTTGGAGATATCCACATGAGCTCCCCCAGTCCAACTTCTCCCACCCCCTCTTCCTCATCTGATTCAGAGGAAGAGACCAGTCCAATTTTTGCTATCACCTCAGCCTTTGAGGACTTACACAAACAGATCATAACCAAAGTTCAAAGGCTGATGGAGAGGAAGACGAGGAAGGTGATTCGAGCAGTCACCGACACAATGCTCGCCAACATGCAGATTGCTGAGGTCAACATCACTCGCAACTTATCAGCCAACCTTGGCACTGTTGTTGGTACCCGGCTGAGTAACCTGGAGGAGGAGGTAAAGGTGCTCAAGCAGAAGGTGGCGGCAGACAACGAAGTCCTGGTCAACGCGCTTACTTCTGATCAGACTGACTTCAGGATTCGTTGTTCAGCCTTGGAAAAACAGCTCCAGACCCTACAGGATGAAGTCAAAAAGGGGGAAGGAGCTGAAGGAAGAATGGATACCCTCACAGCTGGAGTCTTATCACTCACAGACAAGGTAGACTTAAAGGCAGACTCAGCTGAGCTGGAGGCAGCCAAAGCTGACATTAAAATCAAATCAGACGAGCTGGCTGCTTTGCAACTGAGGGTGACCCAAATTGAGGAGGCCATCCGAGAGGATGAGGAGAAGAGGAAGAAGGAGGAGGAAGAGAAGTCTGAAAAGCTATTGGCCAAGATGAAAGAATCTGAAAAACCCGAGGCCAAGGGCAAGGGTAAAGGCAAGGCAGTAGTGGCAGTAGAGAAGTCTTCATCAGCTGAGCAGCTGATCAGCCCCAGACCAACAGCCGAGCGCAAAAGGAAAGAGCCTGACTACTCAAACCTCTCAGCTGAGCAGATCAGAAGAATCCACGCTGAGAAGGAGAAGTATGAGAAGTAGGAGAAGAAGGGGCTGAAAAAAGCTAGGGAAGGCGGAGCTGAAGTGGGACAGGGATACTCGGAAGTGGGTATCTAAGGCAGCCGATGAAGCAGACTTCCGACCTGTCCACCGCTCATCAGCTCCTCCCAAGATGGTTTCTGGGCAGCACACCAGCGAATACAAAAAGCAAGCTCTGGATGCCAGATGGATGTACTACTGGTACATCTTGAAGGCATCTCCATCTGGTGCAGCTGATGAAGACATGCAATGGCATGAATGGACGGAGAAAGAGAATGCCGATCTTTATGGGAAATTGCTCGATGAGGCACACAATGTGTTCAACTGCGATCTGGTCGCACCAGCCTATGAGCAAGTTACCCCCAAGCTGAAAGAGGATGGATCTCCAGACATGGAATGGGTCAGATCAGTCATAATCAAAGCTGAAAGAGAATCCGAGCTCACAGACGAGAATGAACTCAAACAGCTCAGAGCGAGGATTTTCAACTGGCTGAACATTCCAGAAGCAAGCCGATGGGGAATCTGATAGACATAATTTTCTTCTCCTTATCTTTTATTTTCTATCAGTTTACCTATCTGTAAAGTGTAAATTTGTGAATGAATATACTTGGACTTATGTGAAATACTTGTCTTATTTTCTTTAAGTTTTTTTTCTGCTTTAAGAAAACTTAAAATTTTTTTTCTAAGTATAAATCATCTGAGAATTTTATCTCTCAGACTTAAAAATTTTCTAAACATTTATCTAAGTCCTAAGACTAAAATTTTTTTTCCTAAGTATTTCTAAAGAGTCTAAAGGTCTTGATTTTTCTTAAGTGCTTTAATGTGAATGAATCTGTTGTAATATGAAAAAGTGCTTTGATATACCTATCTGATTATCTTAACTAATTCTAGAACTAACTTCAGCTGTGAGTGTGTTTCTTCCTTGTAGGTTTTAACTTCATCAAAAAGGGGAAAATTGTTAGATCAAGAAGTTTTGATGAGTTAAAAGAAGCAGCTCAGATGATCAGACGACCTGAAGAACAGCTGAGATTGAGTCCTTAAGCTAAGCTGATCAGACGGGGTCGAGAACCAAACTAGTCAGCTGAGGTCTGGAAGATTACAAGTCATCTGAAGACGAGTTCGAGTCTAGTCATCTGCAGGAGACAAATATGAAGAGCTCAGACGAGGTCAAGACAAGCTGAGTAGAATAAGAAAGGCGAGTCTTTACCAAGTCAGCTGCAGACGAGTAGGATAAAATCAGCTGAGGTCTAGAGCAGTTTTCAAGATTAAGTTTGTTAAAGCAGTTTCCAGTTTGTTAGAACTGACTAACAAACTAACTGTCTTTTCAGACTTATAAATAGGTCTAGGCACTTCATTAAAAATATATAGAACACACAAGTTATCATATTTAGCAAGATATTCTCTCAAATCACAAGTTTCCAAAAAGCACAAAATAGTTTTCAAAGATTTCTTCATAGATTTTTCTAAGTGTTTGTAGAACACTTCCTTGCACATCTTCATATACACTTTCTTTATCCTAGAGTTAGATTTCACAAATTTATTTAGGATTTTGAAGAGTTGAAGATCAGATTGTAATTTGTAAGTTGTACGATTGTAAAGTAAGTAAGTAAGCAGATAGTAAAGACCCTTCTTCAAGTTGAAGAAGGAGAGTGGATGTAGGATTTTTATAATCCGAACCACTATAAATCTGTTGTTCTTTATTGTTTTCTGTTACTTACTTGTTATTTCAATTTCCAGCTTATTTGAAGATTAATTTCAGAATCAAAGTTAAAGTCAAAATATCAGTTTGCTTTTGATCTTAATAAAGTTGAGATTAATATTGAATTTCCGCTGTGTTACTTTGGTACTTTGAATAAATTTTGAAAGATTTGAAAAATCTGAAAAATCTATTCAACCCCCCTTCTAGATTTTTTCTAGAAGGTTGATACAAGTTTTATCCAATTTGCTCAACTAATCGGGACCAACAGTATTAACACCAATGCCTTTTAGGAGAAAAAACCAAAATCAACAATGAAGAGAAGAAATATTCTTGGAGAGTTTTACATAAATAAATTCTTGGAAATGGTATAATTATATAACATGTGACCTGTGTTATGAGATTGATCAAATATTTAAGAATTTTATTCCGTAACTTAATTTAAATATATTTCCTAATTGATTTATTTGACTGTCGTACAGTGGCGAAAACAATCCCTATTATACTAATAGAGAGTTTGATTTTGATGATGTGTCAAACTAATATTCATTTGGCTTATGTGTCAAACCCACATTCATTTGCCTTATATGTCACCCTAAAAATAACTTGCTTGAGTATATGTGTATAAAACTCATGTGTCATTGACTCTATAAAATCTATTTAAAAAAAATGCATCCACATAGATTTGAACCTTACACCTCATAAATGACACTACTAATATTTTTACCAACTAAGCCAATTTATAAATATTAAATAATCTATTATATTTATCTTAAGTCTAAAGTATATTAGAATTTTTGTTAGTAATAAAAACAAGTAAATTAAGTATATTTATTTTATTATTACTAAATTTATTAATTAAATTATAAAATATTCTAATTATGTAAATTTTTTTATATTTATTTTAACGTCTCACTATATTTAATGATTTTTCCATTTAAAAAATCATGAAAATTTTAAATATGTAATTAAATATATTAATTGATTAATGAAATTTTAAAAATAATATTGAGTGTAATTAAAATAAATATAATCACATAGATTTGAAACTATTATAGAATTGACGTAATTCATAATTAAATTGAGATTGAAATTAAAGGTCGTGCATTAATAAAAGAATAACTTATAATTTTATACATACATTTTATTTAAATATATTTATTATATAATATAATTATATTATTTCACAATAGACAAATTAATTTATGCATACATAATATATTATAATATTAATTGATTTTTATGAAAATCCGCGTAATACGCGGGAACTCATCTAGTTGTCTAATTAATTCAAAGATTCTTGAATTTTCGGTTCAGACATTTTCATTAATAATTACATTATTTTCTTGCTACATAAGCAACCATTATGACATTGAACTAACTGTTGACATATGATTAAACTTTAAAATATCTTATTCATCATGAGTCATATGTTTCAAAATTAAGTCATGGGAGACATTATGATATTTAATTTACCCACTAATCCATCAATAAGATCAATATTGATTTCCAACGAAAATAATTTCAAAACCTTTCTTGGAGTAGGATGATGTCCTATTTAAAGTAGTGTTCATACATATAATATTTAATACACATAACTTGTTAATTAATTAGTAAATTATTTGATACACATAACTTGTTAATTAGTTTGTGAATTATTTGATACACATAACTTATTTGAATTATTTGTTATTTTGGAATGCAAAAATCTATAGGAATATGGAAATATGAAAATAATATACTTGGGAACTGGAAATTTGTGAGATCTCGTATATCTGGCTAACATGGTATCACAAGAAGAATACAACTTGTATGTTAAAGTGTTTTCAACGATAATTTTAATTCTAGGTTTTTTTTTTTTTTTTTTTTTTTTTTTTTTTTTTTTTTTTTTTTTTTTTGCAAAAATAGTCTCATTCATTATATTTTAGAATTAAAATTGCAATTTAATTTATCTCATTCTTTTGTGACCAAAACTGCAATTTATCATTCTCTTGGGACCAAAAACTATAATTTTCTTGGAATTAAAAATCAAGAAAAAAAACTATGGGACCAAAAGTATTAAAAAAAAATTCATTTTGCAGACCAGTCATTCTCTTGAGACCAAAAATACAATTTTCTCAATTATTTTTACTTATGAGTAATTAATAAAATATATTCCCCATTCTTTTTTAAGTTATCTTTTTATAAATTATGACACATATTTTAAGGAAATATAATATTAAAAGTGTAACACGCTGTTGAAACATAATGGAAAAGACACAATAGTAGAGAAATAAAAAGAGATAAAAGTAAAAAAAAAAAAAAAAATACATGTGATAATACTTTGCTAAAAAATAATACGTTATGTTTATGACGCTTATTTTGATAAAATATAGTGATTTTGAAAACCACTTTCATATATATAGTGGTTTTTGGATTTGTTGTTATATTGTGAAGGGGCGCCATCGGCTACGGCGCCCCATAAAAGAATCCGACCAACTCTGCACAATCTCTGCAAATAATAAAAAAATATATATATTTTTTAGATGGGGGCCCACACAGGTGGCGCCCCTTAAACAATTTCAAAATTCTTTCTCTACACCACCACTACTCCTATACTTCAAATTTAATTGAGATTAACCCTAACCAATATTTTTTTAATTATTATGAATCCACTGTCTGTGATCCATTTAATATATGTCTGTATAAATATTCAACAATATTTAAATATTAACAAGTTCTTCGATAAAAATATTTTTATTTAAATAACTAGTAGTATTTTTTTCGTGCGATACACGTTTTGAATATTAATAAATTTGACGTGAGATGAGTTACTATTTTTATTATTAATATTTTTTACTAATATATAAATTTTATTAGATAAAATATATGAGTATCTCACAATTATTTAAAAATTTATTCATATACATAATTAATTTAATACTTGTGAGATACTCATATATTTTAAATATATGATATATGAATAAATTATTAACTAGATAGAAAATTAATTTATATACATAATTAATTTAATAATTGTGAGATACTCATATATCATAGATGAATAATATATTCATCTCATAATTATTAAATTAATTATGTATATGAATAAGTTTTTAAATAATTGTGAGATACTCATATATTTTATCTCATAAAATTTATATATTTGTAAAAAGTATTAATAAAAAATATTAATAATGAAAATAATAACTCACCTCATGTTAAATTTATCAATATTCAAAATGTGTATCGCACAGAAAAAAAAATACTAGTTATATAGATAGAAAATTTATTCATATACATAATTAATTTAATAATTGTGAGATACTCATATATTTTAAATATATGATATATGAATAAATTATTAACTAGATAGAAAATTAATTTATAAACATAATTAATTTAATAATTGTGAGATACTCATATATTTTAAATATATGATATATGAATAAATTATTAACTAGATAGAAAATTAATTTATATACATAATTAATTTAATAATTGTGAGATACTCATATATCATAGATGAATAATATATTCATCTCATAATTATTAAATTAATTATGTATATGAATAAATTTTTAAATAATTGTGAGATACTCATATATTTTATCTCATAAAATTTATATATTTATAAAAAGTATTAATAAAAAATATTAATAATGAAAATAATAACTCACCTCATGTTAAATTTATTAATATTCAAAACGTGTATCGCACAAAAAAAAACACTAGTTATATAGATAGAAAATTTATTCATATACATAATTAATTTAATAATTGTGAGATACTCATATATCATAGATGAATAATTTATTCGTCAATTTAATAATTTATTCATATATCATGAGTGATGCGGATTAAAATGTCAGGCCCAACTACACGTAGGGCCCAAATATGACCAACCCAATATGACCCAATGACGTAATCGAATATCCTCGATAGAGGGAGGAAAACTCGAGATGGGTCCGAGCCCAGATCGATCACAAAAAGGCTGTAAAGCCCTGAACCTACCTACAGGTGGGCCATGAGGCTCAGGCCTGTATGCAGATGGGCCACGAGGCCCAAACCTAACTACAGATAGGCCACGAGGCCCAAACCCAACTACAGGTGGGCCGCGAGGCCCAAACCTAGCTACAGGTGGGTCGTGAGGCCCAGCCGAGATTTGAAGACTGCACGTGGGTATTGACCAGGCCCATGTCGGTTACTTATTTGATAAGACCGAGAAATATGAGAGATAACGAGCAGTTGAGATAATTAAGGTCCAAGTCAAGGAATATCTCCCATATTTTTCATTGACTGGGTCCAACCTCCGTCCAGGGAGGGTAAACGTAGGCACAATCAGATTTCTTGAGAGAAAAGATATCCACGCACGACATCATGAGTGAACGTGCGGGATAATGCCCTGAAACCATGATGACGGTTATCACTCTTAACGTACGTATAAATAACATACCCAGAAGGGAGGTAACGGTATCGAATAACTATGACTCTTACTTAGCTACTTCCTACGTACTTTCTTGAGTGTTTTCTGGTGACCTGACTTGAGCGTCGGAGTGTCTACGCCGGAGAACCCTCCAGCGTGTTTTTTGCAGGTACATTCGAGAAGAGCTAGGGATCTTATTACGTAAAGGCTTTACACAGGTGGGGAAACGGGCCCAGGTCAGTTTTTACGCATCAATGAGTATCTCACAATTATTAAATTAATTATGTATCGCATGGAAAAATATACTAATTATTTTAATAAAAATATTTTTATCGAAGAATTTGCTAATATTTAAATATTGTTGAATATTTATATAGATATATATTAAATGGATCACAGACAACATGGATTCATAGTAATTAAAAAAATATTAATTAGAGTTAATCTGATTAAATTTGTAGTATGAGAATAGTAGTGGTGGAGAGAAGTAATCTTGAAATTATTTAAGGAGCGCCACCGATGCGGGCGCCCCATCTAAAAAATAATTTTTGGTCGGATTCTTTTATGGGGCGTCGTAACCGATGGCGCCCCTCCACAATATAGAAACAAATTCAAAAACCACTACATATGTAAAAGTGATTTTCAAAACCACTACATATTATTTAAAAACCCTAGTTTAAAGGGGGCAGTATTTACTTTGAACCACGTCATTTGGCTCTGTCTTCATTTTTTTTTTTTTTTAAATTTTCCTTTTCTAATTTGGCTCTATCTTCATTTATTCTTTTCACTTTCTATTATTTATTTTTTCTTTCTCCCTAATTCTTTCACTATCATTAATTTTTTTTGTCTTCATTTATTTTTTTAACTTTCCATTATTTATTTTTTTCTTTCTCCCTAATTCTTTCACTTTCCTTAATTTTTTTTATAAAAATATGTGTGAGATTGTTTTCACTATGCCAAAAATGGCCTAAGACAACGGTGAAAAGACAACGGTTTTTCGCTCTAACCGTTGTCTTAAGTATAAAACCCGTTGTCTTAGGTACAACCGTTGTCTTAGGTTCAGGGTCTGCACCAAAAAACAACGGGTAAAAGAAGCCGTTGTCTTTTTGCCGTTGTCTTTTCTTTTCCTTTTTTTTTTACAACACCTTTTTTTAACAAGGAATTAAATAACAATTAAATATTAAACAAACACTTAATATTTTTTTACTCCTCAGACAAATATCAGATCGCTCAGCCACTCACGCAGTCACGCTCAACCTTCACCACCGGCCACCGGCGTTCACCCACTAGATCCACCACCACCGGAGCCACCACCTCCAAATTTCCGTCGCTCGCCACCACTGCTCGTCACCCCGCTCCTCTGTGCCGCAAGTTCGCATCAGAGCCACCGCCGTTCGCGAGCCCTCAATAGTGCCCTAAGTTCGCGTCGAGCCACCGCGTCCCCCCGCCGCCGAAGCCACAACGCCATTCCCCGCCGCTTCATCACCACCGCTTCCTTGCTCCACCACCGGCGCCAGGTTTTCCCTTTTTATAATCGTGTTTTTCTGAATTTTATTTTTTCTCATTTTCTGCCCGTAACGTGTTTGTGAAAATGTCAATGTGAATATGTTATGTGAAAATGCCAATGTTAAAGTGCCATATTTGCTTTGCAGCAACTATGATAATCTACAGATAGATGTTTCCTTTTCAGTTATAAAAATCCTTTCCAGTTCTAATGTCAACTATAGATAGATGTACAAATTTGAGAAAGTTCACACTGATTGTTGCGTTTTTAGCCTATCAGCCTCGATTTTTGCCAGGTAGTAATTTCTGTAATCAGATGCAGTTCTGCATATATATTTTCAGTATAGAGGCCAACATAATCTTTAGTAGGAATATTTTAGTTTCTGCTATTGATTATATGTCTTGTTTTTTGCAGCTGGTATCTTATGCGCAACTTGCTAGGAGTATTCATGAGCTTGCAACAACATCTGATCAAGTATGTAGCTATTTTCATTTTGTTATTGTTTCATATATGAGTCAATTTCTTGCTTTAAGATGAATATTCCTTAGTAATTTTTCCTTTTGATGTATGAAAGATGGAGCAGCGGGTATAAATCTTAATCCGATTGAGTATCTAGAATTGGTCTTATTACAGCTATATACTTGTTCCCACGTAGATGATCTTTGTGTACAATGTTAGATCATTACGTAGAGAGATAAACCATGGTCATTTCTTAGATGTTGAAGTAGCAGTTAGGGTGATCAGAACATAATTTACCTAGCCTTGCTAGCCATGGGAACTGTAAACATAATCAGATACTTTCTGCATGGAGATAGTCATGAAAGTAAAATGTTAACCATGATAACAGTGGGGTTTTTTGTTGTTGACTTAAGCTCATTTACGAGAAATAGTAAAAGATGAAAAAGGAAAAACTGGATAACAGCTTGTGAGTTTTGAATTGTTATTTTTATGCTTTCGCTGAAAAATGATTTCTATTTCAACAGGGATACTTTCAAGTATTTATTAACTGATGAAAAAGTGTTTGGGATGTGCACTTCCTGATTTAATTTTCTCAACTTATAAGTAAAAACTTGCGTGCAGTTTTTGACTCACTTAAAAATGCCTTCTCCATGGATATTTAGTTTGTTGAGTAATATTTATGTGTAGAATGATTACAATATGGGTCAGAAAATAAACTACTTAATTTATCTGTGGGTGTATGTGGTAAACAGTTTCCATGCTTACCTGCATTTTTCCTGTAGTTCAATATTTATGCCCACTTTTTTTCCCTCTATACCATTGATGTTAACAGTTTGTTCTACTATGTTTAATGTGTTCTGTAAATGTATTTATGACTCAAGCACACACGCACATACATATAACTTCAAAATTGAGGTAAAAAAGAGACTTGGAAAGAATCTCTTAGAACAAGAGATGCTATGTCTAAATATATTACAAGAACATGTGCCTGCCTTGATCAAACACGAATATGATATGATCCATGTGGCGGACTCCACGTAGTGGGATAAAGGCAATGTTTTTTGTTGCTGTATATTTAAAACTTATGTATTGCTTCTGCACATTGTTGTATATCTGAGCAGAGCTGCAGCTACTTATACTCTTAACCTTTTTCTCTGTTTATTCTAGGGTGTCTCTGTGAGAGTTCGAAGACCTACAAACTATAACCCTACTGTTGCAGCACCACTTGGTCCTAGTCAACCTTGTCCTTATCTTAATTTAGCTGCTGTAGTTATACTCTTAACCTAGTCCAATGAATTTAGTGCGTATATTTTAATTTATACTTATACATAATGTGTTTGTGAAAATGTCAATGTGAATATGTTATGTGAAAATGTCAATGTTAAAATGCCATATTTGCTTTGCAACAAATATGATAATGTACATATAAATGTTTTCTTTCCAGTTATAAAAAATCTTGTGGAAGGCATCAACTTGGCGTTGTTTTTTTTTTTTTCTTTTTTTTGAGTGACTCTTGTATCTTTGTCTCTTTCAGTGTCCAAGGATCTAAACTGGTTTCTTGATGAATAAGATTAAGGTAAGTGTAGGATCTTTATGTAGTCATTGGCAAATGTTGGCTGTGCCAAGGTTAATAGTTGAATTGTCTCAAGCTGATTACATTGAGTTGATTACTATCAAACTACATGAGGAAGAAGAGGAGAAATCTTCATCCATGTAAAAATTGAAGCATTTTTTATCATCCTGATGAAGGTAAGATCTAGAGGTGCTTGAATTAGTTGTGGTGGATTGATCGGAATGGAGAGACACAAGTCTGAACAAAGTATCCATCTAATCTAAAGACCCACCAGGCATCAAACGATCTTACTTTGTTGAATGTTTGTTAGAGGAGAAATTCAGATTTTCTTTTTCTTTATCTTTTTTGAGACGATTGAAAATGCAGAGAATCTTGGAGTCTTGGACTTGAATGCTAGTTTGTTAGAGATAAGCTGGCAACACTTTATGGGCAAAGGATATATAGTGGAGCACGAGTAGTGGTTAATTTGTTTACTTTCGATTTACGTTATATAATAGGACATGCTTCAACCTGATTGTGAATCAATTTTATGTCTAATTTTAATTTGTTTGTATTTTTCATTTACTTTTTAATGGAACTATGTGTTTCATTAAAAAATATTTCCTCCATCTACAAAATTTAGTTTAGTTTTTTGTATAAGATTTAAGAAATAATAGTAATTTCTTGTTTATGATTAAAGTCAAACACAATTTGTGTAACTAAATAAATATTTGAAGGGTAAGGATAAAGTGTTATACCTTTTCTTTTTTTTGGAACATGACAAATTAATTTGGATAGACTAAAAGGAAGCAGGACTAAATTTTTTAGTAGGAGGGAGTATTAGTTTGATAGTAATATTATATAATAAAAACAATTAATTATATTTTGGATTGCGATGTACAATAGATTTACTTATAGGATACTAACTTGTAACTTGTAATATTATATAATAAAAACAATTAATTAATAACCTGTAACATTGAGCATATTTTGGGCTTTTGTGGTTACTTGAGTTGATTACTTCTGGTGGATGACCTTCTACAGGGGCTTTCAGATTATTTTATCAAGTAAATTATTGATCATGCTGATACTCTGTGCGGTTTTGAATTCTCCTGATAGACAGAAAAATAAAGTGGGAGGCCCTGTGAAGAGTGATGTTTCAAAGGCATCAAATGTGGGGAAGCTCCATGTTCTCAAGCCAGTGAGAGAAAAGAATGGTACTTCTCCTATGGCAAAGGACAGCTTGAGCCCAAAGGTGTTAGCAAACCTTGAGTTTCTTGCGCGTTCATTTGCTGAAGATGGAATTTCACCTCTCATTCTTAGTAGGGTATTTTATTCTTACCTTTTGTTTTATTTTTCAAGTATTTGCATAACATGATTTTCTCTTAAATTTTGTGGCTCCTACATCTATAAAGCCATTATGGAAGGTTGCTTTATATGGTTGAAATGACATATTTTTGGATGCTTTCATATAATGAGCTACCTATATTAGATTTTGTCTTTTAACAGACTGAAACATTTCTAGTTGCTTTAGTAGGTTTTTGAAGTTGTGCATAGGGATTTAAACTTGTTTGAAATATTATCGAGCTTTGATAATTTACCTTCTCTTATCACCTTTAATAATTTAGACTCGAACTTTTTGATACAAAAAGTATTTACCTTCTGCTATCACCTTTAATAGTTTATAGAGTGTTCTTTATGTTGATTTGTGAGACTTACGTAATAATTCCACTGTAGCTTTATGGTTGTTTGACGATTTGTTAGAGACCATTAAATTTTCCCCTTAAGTTCAGAATATGTGTGTATGAATTATATTGTTTTACAAGTTTAGGTAGAACTAGTCTCTGTTTGAAGTATTTGTATTCTTTGTTTTTTCTTTTGCCTTGGGCTTTGTTTTACGAAAAAAAAAAAAAAAGAGAGAGTAGATGTGGCACAAATAGTGGAAAATATAAAAATCTTTTGGCTGCATTTTAGATTCTCCCTCTGTTCATCTTTTCGTCCTCATGCAAATGGTGCAGCTGCAGCAATTTGCCAGTTCCATTTTAATATCTCAGAAATTTTTGACTTGGTTATATTTGAAGAGAAGAGAGCAAGTTCAGTTTATCAATATATTTTCCTATGTTATATGGGGTTATTTGTATATAATAAGCCATCAAGTACGCAAATCGACACCACAGACCATAGTTCTCAATTATTTCTTTTATTCAATCTGGGCTTAAGTTTTGATTGCCACATTACATGAAGTTATTTGCAAGTGATTGAGCCTTTAAGAACAGTTGTGGATTATCAGGTAACAGCCAAACAGTGATCTGTCTTGCAAGATAAAGGTTTAGCTGCAACTATATTTTTCATCTTCGCTTTTATGTTCCACAATCATGCGTATTGATTATTCTTGTAACACAATGTAGGGAGGCAAGGGAATAACAGATCTTAAGTCTTCTCTTCAGGTAAGTTTTGGCACTCAAGTTTAATAATTCTCTTGATCTTCACTCTGAAACTCATTTGAAAAGTAATTGGTGCTAACTTTTTGGCAGAATATTTTTGCTGAGAATCTTATTGAGACGAAAGATGACCTTCTCCAAACATTTTCAACTGATTGCAACTATGTAAAGTATGTTGAATCATTAATTTGTGCATTCTTTGTATTGTATGTTGCTGCTTCTTGTTCCTAACATTGCATTTTTAACTCTATGCATCAGAACCATTGTCTCCATTGGCTGTGTGCCATTTTTCAACACATGTCATTCCATTATTTTTCATGTGAGAACTTGTGGGATTTTTTAATCCAATACTAGGCAGCTTGATTTTGCTTGAAAGGGTTAATTCACTGCAATTGCCAATTATATCTCTTTTATATAATTACATCCTAAATGATCTTACTGAAGAAAAAACCTCATCTCTTGGCCCAATTTTGATGGTTTATATTTTATAACATTTGCTCAGTGAAATTGTTCATGACTTGGTTCATTAAATCAATGACCTATAGGGTTAATTTTTTCTGTTTTTCTGTTTGTTGGTTGATTTTATATTTTATTATAGTAAACAGAAGTTAATTTGTTGGTTGATTTTAATTTTTGAGCTGAAAGTCAATATTTGAAGGGTTATTTCTTGAGTTGAAAACCACATGAGGTCCCTAAATGCAGTTTTGAAACAGGAATTTTTCACATATGTACGAGATCGTTGAGAAATTTGGAGTATCTCCAATAGATTGGCAGTTGTACTTGAGCAGAAAGATTTGCAACCTCAGGTTGGTTGAATTTTGAATTATTTAAATAAATTTGTTTGTGTAGGTTTTCATTTCCCATTATGGTGTATGATAATTAGAGGCTATGTTATCTTCTATATCACAGTATTTCAGGCAACACAAAACTTGCATCTATGTTTTTTTTGTTTTGAAATTAATCTTTCCAGTTTGCAATGTCGAACCTCTAATGCCTAATTTTGTGTTTAGAGAAATAAGAGGCGGTGAGGTTATGCAGGGTGGTTAGTGGTAGAGTTTTAGTGCATATGTATGGATTGTTGGTGTGAAGATGTAAGTGTTTAGAGAAATAAGATACAGCTGATTGAATCTGTGAATAGTGTTGACAAATTTAATTTATGTGATTTATGTGATGAATCGTTTGTTGGTGTGTAGTGTTGACGAATTTATGTGATTTATGTGTTGGAATGGTGGGAACAGATTCGATGCAATCAGTGGTAAAAATAATTTGTGTTGATCATAGTTATGTGTGTGGTTTTTGGTGAATATTTGATTGGATGGTTGAATTGGTGGCTAAAAGATAATACTTATTTAATTTTATTATTTGTACTTTCACAGTTTTCACGAAATGATTACTTTGGAAAAGAAATTGACGACGTTCGGGAAGAGTGGGCCGATTGCCTTTCAGAGTACATGGGTGATGATTAGAAGTTTGTTATGTTTATTTTAGTTTAGTTTTTGTGACATTTGAACATGTTATTGTAGTTTAACACTATAGACTATTTACATTTTATGACTTAATTTGATGTTTAAACAATGTATGATGATGAATTGATTTCTATTTTAATGCTTATTTTTAATTTTATATTATTGTCCAATTAGATAATTCACAACAGGAAAAAAATCTACAATAATGGTTAAGACAACGGAAAAAAACTGTAGTCGTAGGTAGTGACCCGTTGTGGTAAAAGCCTAAGACAATGGTGAAATGAAGTTATGACAACGGTTTTTAACCGTTGTGGTAAACACCTACGACAACGGTGAAAAACCGTTGTCATAATTTCAATAACCGTTGTGGTAAATACCTACGACAACGGTGAAAAACTGTTGTCATAACTTCATTAACCGTTGTGGTAAACACCTATGACAACGGTGAAAAACCGTTGTCATAATTTCATTAACCGTTGTGGTAAATACCTACGACAACGGTGAAAAAACGTTGTCATAACTTCATTAACCGTTGTGGTAAACACCTACGACAACGGTGAAAAACCGTTGTCATAACTTCATTAACCGTTGTGGTAAATACCTATGACAACGGTGAAAAACCGTTGTCATAACTTCATTAGCCGTTGTGGAAAACACCTACGACAACGGTGAAAAACCGTTGTCGAATACCCATACCCTAAGACATCGGGTTGATAGACGACGGTGAAAAAACCCCTACGACAACGGGGATTCACCGTCGTCGTAGCCATTTTTTGGCATAGTGTTTATTGTGAAATCATTATAAAATTATTATCATTTTTCAATAAAAATATTATCACTTTTAATGTAATATGTACTATCACTTTTCAAAATTTTATCTTAAAATGGAATACATTTTTTAAAAAGTGATACAATCCATTTAATGCAAAGTGTATCACTTTTTTAATTTTTGTCTTAAAATGACATTTTGCATACATGTATTGAAAAGTGGTACTCCCTTCGTCCAATATAAGGTGGCATAAAACTTTGTCATGAGTTTTAAGAAATTGTTAGTAGTTATTCATAAATTATATATATGATGCATGCAATATGGACACATTAGCAAGAATCGAACCTCGTACCTGAATTTCGATAGAACAACCTCTAAGCACAACAACAAACTTGGCGATCCGAACCTCCACCGGAGCTCCAGGTACGTGCAAAACACACCAGAGGGGTTTCCAGCATAGGCACTCCTGCGCTCAAGTCAGACAACCGTAAGACCTCAAAAGAATAAGGAGGGACCTTAATATCAAGTAAGGACCCTCTTATGATTTTAGAAAATAAACTCTCATATAATAGTAAAACACGTAGAATATTGTTCTTAGAGTGTAGTGTGTATCAGTATATTTTGTACCGTTATCATCCATGCAGATCGCAGATATATAATACCTGAAAGAGCAGTTATCACCATCCTCCATGGAGCTCTCTCCACTCTCCATCGTGTGCCTCCCACTTCCTGCTCTTTCTCCCACGTTCTTCTTAGGTTTCCAGTGAATAATTGCTTCTAAAACTTTCTATATAGAACAATCCGACTCTATTTGACCCGTTCAATGCTTATCAGTAGCTAATCCCCCTATTCTCGGGGTTTAGCTACTTATTTGGGATTCAAGTTAGATATTATCCCAACAAACCCCCTGATAACTGTATTCTTAGGCCCAAACAAATCTATATGGGCCTATTTATATTTTGTCTCACTTCGGACCTCTAATGGGCCCTAGTCTGTTCCGATCCTCCAGGCCCATTTCGTGAACTACAGTCCAATATCTATTTTATGCCACATCAATACATAATATATGTTCTTTTATACTGAAATCAAATCTTTAAGGAATACTTGGACCCATCTATGTATTTTGGGCTGCCCTTCAGTCCATCGGCCCTATTGGGCCTTATTGGGCTAAATACGGCCTCAGGCCTTATTCTTTTAGTCTATGCTAATCTAATCCATTTATATATGTGGCCCATCCCTAGGTAGTTGACCAATTTTTACCACATCAATATGTGTGTGGAAAGTTGAGAGTATTGTTGTCAAATAAAATAATATTTATTCATAAAGTAGATTTAGTGTGATGACATTTGAGTAAATAAATGTAAGTTGAGGTGCAAATAATGTGAAACTTTCAATTTTAATATATGCATACTTATATTGAACGGACCAAAAAATAAATTATAGAATACTTACTTTTATCGGATGGAGGGAGTACAATTTAGTATAAAAGTGATAAAATTTCTATTGAAGAGTGATAATAATCTCGTAAGATGGTCTCAGATAAAATCTTTTTTTTTTTAAAATCTTTTCGTCATTTATTTCTTTCTTTTGATTTCATATTGTTTTACATCGCTAAAAAGTCTCCTTAAATTTTTTTGTGCACTAGGCCCTCAAATTTTAGAATCGGCTCTGTGTTTTGGGGTTGAGGTGTCCTTAGAGCAACCACAATGGTGGTTATTTGTAGGTTATAATATAAGATTAATTGTTATAACCAATGCAAGTAATGGTTATAACAAGAAACATGTTTCTCTTTTAAATTTGGTTAGTACAGAATAACCAAAAAGTAAAAAATATATAAACCGATTATGGAAAGAGAGTTAACACCACAATTCAATATTATTGGTGCGTGAATAATATATACTATTTTGGCGAAAAATTGGTAGGCCTGCAAGTTATGTACACTACAACATGTTATTTACTTTTTTTTTTTTTTTTTTTTTTTTTTTTTCTTAATAATGCAAAACAATATTCTTCGATACAACGTATGTATTGTAAATGGTTATAATAGAGAACAATACAATATCCTTCCATGCTTTTTTTTTAAAAAAAAAATCCAAACAATAATCTTCCATGCAGTGTATGTAATATAATTATCCTTCCATCTACGATTTAATTATTATACCGTTATACAGTGTTTTAAATAGCCGTTTGAACAATAATTTTAAACGGCTAAAAAAATATTTATAAATATGATACATGATTTCCTCCATTTTATTTGTTATTTCTTACCTTTAAATTATTTCTATCTCAAATTTTTGGTATTCTTGAAATTTTTGTTCCTCCATCAAATGGACAAAAATAATAGAGATTTTTTTAGGAATTCGTTCTGTTGGTCCCAGTCGATCAAGTTTATATACAAAAGAAAATCTAGAAGGGGGGGGGGGGGAATTAAATAGATTTTCAACCTACTCAACTTTTTCTTTCAATTTGTCCAGAGATAACCCAAACTGATTTTAGATTGTCCAAGTATTAGATTTATACAGCGGAAGTATTTTTTATACTTGATCTGATTGATAATTCTTAAGAACAAGTGTTTGATTATTCAAAATTGAATATAAACAAGTAAGTAAATTGAAGATATACAAAAAGCAAAGAACACAAAGATTTATAGTGGTTCGGATTATAAAAATCCTACATCCACTCTCCTTTCACAATCTTGTGAAAGGGTCTTCACTACTTACTTACTTCATTTCTTCCTTACTTACAGTTTACAAGGATAACCTTTAGCCTTACAATCGATTCTTTCCGATTTCTGGAATTCTATGGCTTGAAGATGTGTATGATAGTGTTCTTCTATAAACACTGAAAAACTATGAACGTTTTGAACGTTCTTGTGTGTGAGAAAGTGCTTTGAATGTGTACTGATTTACAGTGTGAAAATTGTGAATTGCAAAATTACAAAAGTTATTCTATTCTAAGCGAAAGATCTGTTTATAGGAGACTGGTACTGATAGTTGTAACTTCCTTGTTGACTCATCATTTCTTTGTTGAAACCAATTAACTGAATCTTGTAACTGTCTCTTGGTTAGTTACAACTGATCTTGATGTTAGCTATAACTTCCTTGATTCTCTAACTCTTCTAGTCATCTGCTACTCTCGTCTTCAGACGCTTTCCACCTCGTCTGATCATCTTCATGTCTTTGCATTGTTCTAATCTTTGAAGTGTCTAGTCGTCTGCTACCTTGTCTTCATCTAAGTTTGTCTTCGTCTGACTCACTATCTAGTCTTCATCTTATCCTAGTACTTAGTCTATTACAAGATTTACTCATTACTTCAGCTGGCTATACAGTAAATCAACTGGTCATCTTATTCTACACACTCATCTTAACTTCATCTAAACTATAATATTTTTCTCCTAACATGTTCAATCATCCAAATATGATGGATGAAATTCCTCTCTTTCAAAGTTCAATGAATTCACAAAATTTTCAATATCCTCAATTTGGTTCATCCACTCAATTTCCATCTAATTACGAAAATTTTCCGCATGCTCAATCATATTCTCAAAATTTTCAAGGTTATGGAAATTTTGTTAACAACTCGGGCAACATGATTTCGTCACATATTTCCATGTCGATGCCTAAATATTGGCAACACTCATCCGACCAACATTTCGGATAGTGGTTTAATACTAAAATGATTGTTTATGAATAAAGTTAATAATAATTTATGACATCTTAAAGACATTTCAAAATAAATAAGGGTTATATATATTAAGGGTATTATGGGGTATTATGCGTTTTATTTATGAATAAAATGATTGTTTATGAATAAAGTTAATAATAATTTAAGTAATAAAAATGATATTTGAAGGGTGAAAAATAAATTATTATATTTCTTATTTAGTATGTAATATTAAAACTGGACGGAGCCAAAATAATAATAATAATAATAATAATAATAAAAAAAAAAAAAAAAGTGGACATATTGAAATTGAACAGGGAAGCGTACAATGTAGTACTAATATTTTAAAAGAGAAATGAACTACTCTCTCCGTTCCGGTGTAAATTATTTATTTTTTTTTCATTTTGATCTGTTCACATATAAGTTGCCTATTTTATTTTTGACAACTACTTATTACTTTTTTTTTTTTGACTGGGAACTACCCATTAAATTTATATCCCTACACTTTCTATTATCTAAATCTCTTATTTTTTCTTCTCTTTCTATCACATTATTTGTATAATAATTATATTATACTCACTTCGTCCAATTTTAATTAGTTAATATATTTTTTTTGGTCCGTCCAATTTTAATATGTCATCCCAAAATGAATTTTTGTTTTACTTATTTCTATTCTCACAACATATATTTATTTACACTATTTATCATTTGAGTCCTACACTATTTTTTTTCTCCTTTTTAATCAATTTTTTCTCTTTTATTAATGATTTGACAATAAAATATAAAAAATTAATATTTCTTAAACTCAATTTATTAGCCTAATTAAAATTGGATGGTGGGAGTATTAATTTGTCTTAGGGGGTGTTTGGTAAAATTGTAAGGAATAAAATAGATATAAGAATGAAAAAAAAATGAAATCAAAGTCATATCACTCAGGGGGTGTTTGGTTTGTTGAAAGGAATCGAAATGGTAATGAGTTTGATAGTAGTGAGGAATGGTAATGGGTATGGTAATTATTGTTGAGTTGTTTGGTTTGTATATAGATATGACTATCATTACCATAGAAAGTATTTGATTTTAATGAAAAACTTTAATAATTAAAATTATTATTAACTCTTTTTAATGTTAAAAAATATATTATATACTAATAATGCAAAAAAAAAATTATAAATAATATTAAAAAATAATTTAGAAGACAAAATAAATTTTAAAAAAATTATGTATAAAATTTGAGAAAGGAATGACTTTCATTCCTCCCAATTTTGGGAGGAGTGAGTCTATACCTTTCATTCCTTACTTTTAAGATATTAAACATTTCATTACCCTCAACCAAACATCACATTTTCATTCCATTGTCATTTCTTACCTCCAAAGTTGTCAACCAAACATCCCCTCAAATGAGGGAACTATGAATGATTCCTTTGTTTTAGGGATCAAAGTTATAATAGAGTCATTCCAACCACACACTGTAACTTTAATTTTCATTAAACAGCTAGTCAAGTAATCAATCAAGCACTCTCTCAATACTTGTGTAAAAACAAAAAAAAAAAAAGGGTAATTCCGAAAAGGGGTAAAATTGTCGAGTTGGTAAAGCAAAGAGGGTACGGTGACTGTTAACCAAACCATGACATAAATTAAACCATAATTAAAGAATTCACCTTTTTCGAGGGTTCTTTGGTTGTTTGTTCACATTAAACCAGGCAGGCAGTTCAGCTGCCACTCAAGGACAACAGATATTTACTTGTTCGCAACGTGTAATTATCCGTACCAACCAGGGTATTCTCGTCTTCTCACGTCCACGCATGTCCATTCGTAAATTCCGTCACCCCACCCACCCCACCCACCCCACCCCCACAAGAACCACTTTTTTTATTTCAAAACCCAACTCCAACTTTCTTTCTTCTTCTATTAAACTATACATATATATACATACACATTTCTGAAGGAAAAAAAATAAATCCATTTGCTTTTCAGTCCTTTTTAGAGAGAGAGAGCGAGAGAGAGGTGTGCAGAAAATCAATAATGGTGGATGATTTCATGGTCTGTGTGGACAGAATAATATCATCGGCTACATGCTTTCAAGAATCATCATCATCATCATCAGCTGTTAATACTATTGGAAGAGAAATAGGGGAAGAAGAAAGTGTTAATTTTGGTGTTATTTTTGAAAATGGCGATGAAAGTGTTGACAAAGATGGGGTTTTTTGTGGTGAGGCGTGTTCACTTTCTGCTGTGAAAGAAAAAGGGAGTTTAAGAGAGTGCAGAATTTGTCAGGAGGAAGATGAGGAGAAAGATATGGAGTCTCCTTGTGCTTGCAATGGCACTCTCAAGGTCTAATCTATTTTTTCTTTTTAAAAATGCAATGTTTTGTGTTTCTTCCTGTGATTGATTGTTCTTTTGGGTTTTCTTTGATTAATTTTTATTTATTGTGCTTTTTGTTTCTTTTTGGGGGGAATTTTGGGTTGAGATTTATGGTCTTTGCCTCTTTTTTTTTTCCCCCTAGTTTGCTTGTGATTTTCTACTACAATAGATTTTCCCTAATTTGCTTGTGTGTTTTAGATTTTTTTTTGTGGGATATTTACTTTCAGCATTGATGATATTTGTAATGGGCATTGTCCATATTACTATGTGTTCAGCGACTGATTGTTCTTTTGGTTTTCTTTTCTTAATTTATATTTTATTGTGCTTTTTGTTTCTTTCTGATGGAATATTGGATTGAAGTTTTTGGTTTCTGGTGATGCCTCTGTTTTTTCCAATTTCTTTTTTTTTTTTTTGAAAAAGGTTATCCTTTCTAATTTCACCATTTTTACAATGATTTTCAAGAATAAAGTAATAAACTATGATTTGTTGGGCGTTTTAGACTTTTGGTACGGGTGGGATATGTTTACGTTGAGCATTGATTTTTCTTTTTTTTTTTTTTTGTAATGAGCCGTGTCCTTTTATCGTTATACATTTATTGTCTTTTATCAAGAAATGCCTGTACTTTGAATTTTGTGCAGTTGTGCATTTAATAAATCCACCCCCACTTTGATTCCTGGCCTAACCAAGTAATTCTTGCACGCACCAGTTGAACCGTGCAATCTCTTTCAATTTGCAATACTTATCAAATAATACCCCCTATATTTTTCACACAATTCTGTGATGAAGTATTGCAAATCAATTGCATGGGGTGCAACTTGTGCATATAAGAATTAGTGTCGTTGCCTATGTTTATCCTTCTGATTTTGGGTCTTTATCTTTTGTTGGGACGATTTTGTTAATGAATTGATTCATAAGATTTCTCTAGGCTTTGTGTTTTACTAACTATTTATCTATTACAGTTTCAATGTTTCAATGTCCATTATTCTTGCATTTGAAACATTTCATTCAGTTTACATTTCGTGTCATATGACTATCTTGAATTTCATTTCAACATTGTCACTTACAAATTTGGGCATTGAGACCAAATGAAACAGGGCATCATAATATAGTTGATGTAGAAGCCCTCAATCAATTTTGGAATTATCCTTGTGGAATTGATAAGACTAGTTCATTTTATATCGAATCTGATTTCAATTTCTTATGCTTTGTTGTTTGGCTATTATCTGTCTTTACATGTGAGAATGAGTTTGGTTGAAGTTCTCTCTCTTTTTTTGTTATCCTTATGTAGTTACATTAAAGCCTTCTTCGGTACATATAATTGAAAATTTGAATGGTCACTCAAAGGCAATATAATTTGAAGTGCATTTTATGTCTTGCGGCATGATTTTTTGCTTGAAATCAATTTAATTCTAATTGGATAGTAAGAGTAACTTTAAGGCTAAAATAATTTGAAGTGGATTATTTTATCTTTCAGCATGATTTTTTATTTCTTGATATATTAGTAGAAACAATTGAAATAGATTCAATTCTAAATTTCTTTTTATTTTAATGTAGTTCGCTCATAGGAAATGCATCCAAAGATGGTGCAACAAAAAAGGTGATATCACCTGTGAAATCTGCAATCAGGTTCGGACCTTGTTATTACTTTTGTACGACAAATTAAATATTGTATGAGAAACTCATATGAAGTTGTTCTTGTCAACAGGTTTTCTCCCCGAATTATAGCAGTCCATCACCAAGAAGTAATGCCGATGTTTTGGCCATTGATATAAGGTAGTGGTAGACATTTAAATATTTAATCACCTAACAAAAACAGATGCAATACATTTTATCCTCTATGAAAATTATTAATGCATTTTATCTTTCTCAAAACTCTCAATCTACTGTTTCGTTTAATGCGTTCCAGTAATGGTGGTACGCGTCAAATGTTTTAACTTGTATAAGCACTTGGGTCCACCCATTCTTTTTTCCTTTATTTCTTGTTTTCCTAATGTCTTAGGATTCGCTTGGTGTACTTTATTACATGCATAGGAATGAACATTTTAGGACGCATGACAAAGTGGTATAGCTCAAGTGGTTAGAGCTCCACTACCTGTGCCCAAAGGTCATGGGTTCGAGTCACCATTCAACCGATAAAACAAACGAACATTTTAGGACACATAGATGATGCTTTTTAGGGCCTTAACGTCTGGTTGTAGCATGATCTTCAGTGTGTTATGCTACGTAGAGATTTTGTAGGACAACACATCTTATTTTCAAAATGGCACCATATAATCAACATTTTAATGAAATTATTTGTTCTATGAACAACGTGTCCTTCAATTTAGCCACATCTTTTTTTTTTTTTTTTTTTTTATTTAGGTTCAAGTGGTTAGATTTGTGTAAAAAAAAAATTAGGCACATCTTGACGCTACTGTTAGTTTGTTACTCAAAATCGAAGCTTCGCCTTTTATCTTATTGGAGATATCTCAGACGAATCTCCTTAGAATTTTGTCATTATTCTATGAATTTGACAATTTGCCGAGATAAATGATGCATGTTCCCTCCCTCAGACAAGCATGGGGTCCTCATATTGACCTCCGAGATCCTCGTTTATTGGCTTTTGCGGAAGCTCAACGTCAATTTCTGCAATCAGAGTACGATGAATATACTATAGCAAATAGTGGAACTCTTACTTGTTTCCGTTCCATAGCTGTCATTGTAAGCAAACCAAAATATCTTCTGATATTCCTTTCCTGCTACCTTTTCACCAAATGTGTAACTCTGTGTTCGTTTGTTTTATAATTGGCAGCTGATGCTGCTCTTGTTGATACGTCAAACTCTTTTGATCACAAGAGACTTCGGAATGCTTCGGGAATCATCAGTCTTTGTCCATGTAAGTCCAAGTTGGCATCACTTGTTATCGAGTAATGCATCTTCTCTGCATCAAATTTTGTGGCAAGATTTCAAATTTGTTGAAGCTGTTGGATAATAGTTCCCTTGTGTATAATTTCATATCTAATCATTTCTGTATAAGTTCAAGTAGTGCTTATATAATCCATCATCTAATTCTAACCTATGTTGAACTAAAATATTATTCACAGTAAAAGGTTAGCATCATGTAAGATGTACTCCTCCGTCCCGTACAAACTTGCACCAACTTTTGGGCACACAAAATAAGAAAAATGCACACTATGTTTGATTAGATTGGTTTGTGAGGGCAATTTTGTCAAAAAATGTACTTTTTGCTTTATTGAATTATTTGATGATGACATTTTATGTAAATATAAGGATATTGTGAGGGTAGAATTTGTGAGTGCTTTTCTATTTTTGGTGCGTGCAAGTTTGTATGGGACGTTCCGAAATGGAAAGTGTGCAAGTTCGTATGGGACAGAAGGAGTAATATTTTGACTTTCTTTTTCCTGTTTTGTTTTCAGTATCAGATTTCAGTTCTTCAGCTAGCCGGTTTTCTTCTTCCTTGCTATGTGGTGGGTCGCTCATGGTACATTGTACAATGCCGAAGGAGGCGCCAGGTTCGTTGATTTTACGACTCATTCTCTCTACACGGTACGACTACTGTAGTGCTAGTTGTTAGACGACAGTTATTTCCAAGAACAAATATACTCGGAAAACATCTGCGTGCCTTCCAATCATATTGCTGAGCAAGTATATAAATTTCCCTACTTTGAAGCCCGTTTCTACGTACGACGCCTTTAATTTTTGGTGTATTTCTGCATTCTTCAGGGGTGAGAGTAGGCAGCGTGCAGATGAACTGGGCCGTGTATTTCTGATACATTTCATAATGAAACGTGCAGTTAGGTTAGATTAAAAGGCTGTTGGAATTATGTTTATGATTCTACCTAGTGACTCAAAAGCAAGTGTAAATGTGAATGTTTTGAGCTCACTAGGTGTGTTTCTTTTATGATACCCTGATTCGGAATGTATGTTCGATAAATGATCGAACTTGTCTTTCATCTTAAAGCAAGCGTACGCGTGCTTGGTGGGGGCTAAAACCGGAGATCTGGAATGTATGTTCGATAAATGATCGAACTTGTCTTTCATGAAGGAGTAGGTCTTGTGTCAGATTGGATATCCATTTGATCCATTTAATGCATGGATATGGGGGCAGCCCACGTAAAAAGAAAAACGCATGGCCCAACATTATTGCAAATCAATATAAATGGTGAAGGTGTGGGACTGTGTGCACTATATATGTGTGGCGAGTGAGTGTGTTGGATGCGTGCGAGTGGGCCTATGGAATCATAAGGTGTTTTTTTTTCTTTTTTTAAAGGTAAATTCATTGACTATTATTATTACCCTTTTCTTTTTGTACACTTTCTGAGCACGAAATCTCAGAAAAGTTAATTTTGTTAATTTTTACAATAAGGTGTAGGACAAGGAATAAACTGTTTTGTTAATTTTTACAATAAAGTGTAGGATAAGGAATAAACTGCAAGAATATTTTAAGTGATTTATGACAAAGTAAAATAAAATAATAATGATATTTTTTTAAATTTAAATGATATTGTGAGTGTGCTAAAATATTATGTGATATTTTTATTTTAAGTTGTGCAAAAAAGGTGAGACGAATGGAAAAGGAAAACGTGTTAAAATACTAAGGATGGAGGGAATAATATTTTTTAGTAGTAGATAATAAATAATGAGAATATAATCTCTTCTGGATATTTAATAAGAAATATTGGAAAAAATAAATTATACTACCACTTTCGTCCTATATTGGTTGTGACATTTGATGTTTGACATAAGTTTTAGGCAAAAATTTGTATGAGATGGTCATGCATGAGACTGAGTCACTTTTTAATAAATTATTATCACCTTTTAAAAACGTGATACAAATTAGTTTAAAAGTGATAACAATTTAGAAAAAAATGATAACAATTTATTAAAAAGTGTCTCCGTCTCATGTTCGTCTTATGTATGAAACGATCTCATACAAGAGTGCTCCTAAGTTTTAATGTAAAATTATTTAATAATAAAATATAAGTTTTTTTTTTTTTTTTTGGGTAGAATAATTTTTTCAACTTTGTTAGGCAAAGAAAAAGTTGTATTTAGTTTTGATGTGTTAAAAAGTGTAATATAGGATGACCAGCTGAGTACTTTGTATAGACAACTGAAGTAAAGATTTGAAAATAAAACTAAGTATAAAAGTCAGACTAGGTCAAGACATCAGACAGGGACAAACCTCAGATGAGGACAAGAAATCAGACAAGGACAGCACATAGAAGAATGTTAAGATGCGATACTAGAAATAAACACCCAGACAAGGAATGAAGATGAGGACAAGGTGAAGCAAGTATCAGACGATGATGTGTTGGAAAAATTTTACACATGTTTCAAGAAGCAGTTTCAACTAACCAAGAGGAAGTTACAAGATTCAGTTATATTGTTATAACTGATCAAAATCGAATTCAAGGAAGTTACAACTACCAAATGAAGTTCTCTATAAATAGGAATAGAAATTAGTTTAGAATTAACTTTTTGATACTTTGCACTCTTCAATATACAATTTGTATTCACGAGCCACATATATTGTTTTCCAGTTTTAGTGTTTATAGAACACTTTTCTAACTAGATCTTCAAGCCATAGATTTTCAGAAATTAGGAAGAATTCATTGTAAGGCTAAAGATTCACGTTTGTAAGTAAGCAAGAAGGAAGAAAGTAAGTAAGTGAAGGCCCTTCTTCAAGATTGAAGAAGGAGAGTGGATGTAGGATTGTTATAATCCGAACCACTATAAATCCTGTGTTCGTTATTGCTTTGATTTACTTACTTGTATCTTTTCAATTCCTAGCTTATCATTTGCAGATTAATTTCAGGATTAAAGTTAAATCTATAATATCAGTTGCTTATGATCTTGTTGAAGTTGAGATTAATCATTCTTTTCCGCTGAGTCCTTTGATATTTTGAATCAGTTTTAAGAGATTTGTAAAATCTACAAAATCTATTCAACCCCCCCTTCTAGATTTTGTTCTAGAAGGTTAATTCATTTTTTTAATCAACTCAACTAATCGGGACCAACAAGTGGTATCGGAGCAGCGGTGTTAAGTCGTTTACGATATTAATTTTAGGTCTTAACTAAGATCCTGAATTTTGTTCTTGATAATCTGTAATTTCTTTGTTTCACTAACAGTTCTACTAACAAGATCTTGTGAGTATTGTGGTTTTTCTGTTTCACCATGTCTTCTGTGAAAAGCAAGAAATCCAGGAGTTTGCCTGATTTTTCTATAGAAGAATATGACTACTGGAAGTTTAGAATGGAGAACCATCTTAAAGCCAATTCATGATGAGAATGGAGGAGGTTCTTGAGGAAGGACCTATCAAGTTTTATCATGGTGGCACAAGTGATGGTACTACAGCAGCTGAAACAAGAGTGAGGCAAGAAAAGAAAAGCTCAGAACTCACTAGTGATGAAAGGAAGATTCACAATTTGGATCAAGTTGCAAGAACTGAAATCATTGAAACTTTAAGCAAGGATTGGATAGAGAAAGTTAAGAGATGCAAGACAGCTAAGGATATGTGGGAGACTCTTGCAAGTGTTTGTGAAGGATTCGAACAGGTCAAAGAAAATAAGCTACAGTCTGTTCTACATGCATTTGACACGTTCAAAATGAAGGATGGTGAAACTGTGGATCAATTGGACGTAAGACTGACTAATCTTGTGAACAAAGCAGCCGATTTGGGTAAGACTTACACTGAGAAAGAAATTAACAACAAGGTACTCAGATCTTTGAGCAAAAGATGGAGAGAGAAAGCTAATATTCTCAAAGCAACACGGAAGCTGTCATCAATATCACATCACACTCTTTTCTCTCATCTTAAAGCACTGGAATATGACATTCATATTGAAGATGAAGAAGATGAGGCAGAGTCATCTACATCTGGAAAAACAGTAGCTTTTGTTCATCAAAACGAATCTGAAAATATCTCTAAAGCATCTGATTTGTCCGTAAAAGGAGAAATGGCTCTTCTGTTGAAAAGGTATGAAAGATTGAAGATGAAGTACAAAAGAAACAAGAGAAATAGGACTGATCGAAGGAACTATAGATCAGACAGGGATGAAAAGAGTTCAGACAATGATAGAAAGAAGGATCAGTCAAGGAGTCATAAGTCACCTATCAGACGAGGAGACAGTAGTCCGAAAACAGACAGAGAAGATATATGTTATACATGTAACAAACCTGGTCACTACAATTATGATTGTCCTCAACTCACTCCTAGAGAGAGAGAAGAAAAGAGAAAGAAAAGAGATAGAAGGTATGCTGATCAGAGAGCTCTTCTAGCTGAGAAAGAAGAAGTTCATGAGACATCTTTATCCTCATCCTCATCTGATTTTGGATCAGATGATGACATCTGTCTGATGGCAAAAGAGGTACATTACTATTCATCCTCAGATAATGATTGTGATACCGTATCAGAAACTGATCCCAGTCTTGTTGATAAACTTTTGAAAGACTTGGAAACAGCTCTATCTGTTTATAAACAGATAGAGGCTGAAAATTTTAATTTAAAGAATCAAATTACTGTTCTAACTAAGGTCAATCAAACCAAGGAAAGTGAGAAACTAGACTGTACATTCAAGGGGGAATGTCAGACTGAGATGATCACTAGCACCTTATCTGATAAGACAGAAAAGTTAGAACAAAAATTGAGTTCTTTAAAAATAAAATTTTCAAATATCTATTCTGAGAATGAGAATTATAAGAAAACTAACAGAGAATTAAATCTCAAGTTAGGACTTCTGAATAATTCTCAAACCACAATAGATAAAATTTTCAATTCTTCACAAAAGTCTAGTGATAAAATTGGATTAGGCTTTGATAGGAGCAAGAAAAATGATCCAATAAAACCTAGAGTCTTTGTCAAAGCAACTCAACCAGAGATAGAAACTAGATTTAGTCCATGGAAACCCAAGGAATTGATTACCTCATCTGATAATTCTGAAAAGAAGAAACAAACAAGGAAAGAAACTCCAAAGGTTAAATCCAAGGCTAAATCAAAGTTTTATCCTAGGTATAATGGTTTTGATGGAAGAAGCAGAACATATCCATTCTTACCAAGATTCAAGACAATTTCAAAAGATCAATTAAATAAGATTGATCTTGAAAGTCTTATCTTAGTAGATAGACATGGATGTAAACTGCAATCCATGGTTTTAAGGAACATTGATATCTTTGTCTGGATTCCTAAAAATCAACTTAACATGAAAGAACCCAAAGTATAAAGGGTACCTAAGCAATAAACTTGTGGTTGCAGGAAGATAAGAAGATAGTTGATAGAGGAGACATTCTTGAGGTCATCTGGTACATTGATAGTGACTGTTCCAAGCACATGACCTATGAAAGACGACTTCTCTCTAACTATCAAACCATTGATGGACCAAGAGTGATGTTTGGAGATAACAACTATGGACTTACTAAAGGTGTAGGAACACTAATGATTGGAGACGTTCAAGTTCATGAAGTCTACTACGTAGAAGGATTGAAGCACAATCTACTATCTGTTTCACAATTTTGTGATAAAGGGTTTTGTGTCAAATTTACTCATAATGCATGCTACGTTCTAGATGGTATCAATGAAAATATTCTATTAGCTGGAGTAAGACAAGGTAACATTTATGTTGCGAATTTCAAGAGTTGTCCTAAAGATACTTGTCTTGTTGCTAAGAGTTCAGATGATTTAAGTTGGCTGTGGCACAAACGACTTAGTCACTTAAACTTCAAAACTCTTAACAAAATAGCAAGGAAATCTTTAGTTAAAGGACTCCCTGATAAAGTATTTTCAAAGAACCATGTGTGTGATGCTTGTCAAAAAGGAAAACAGACTAAAGCTTCTTTTAAAACAATAAGTAATCCTTCTTCAGAAAGAATTCTGGAACTTCTTTATATGGATCTTTTTGGTCCAGTAACTCCACTCAGCTTTAGTGGAAGAAAATATACCTTAGTAATTGTTGATGATTTTTCAAGATTTACTTGGGTTATTTTCTTATACAAAAAAAATGAGACTATGACTAAGATTCCAGAATTTCTTAAAAAGATTCAAAATGAAAAAGGATTAAATATTGTTAAAATTAGAAGTGATAAAGGTACTGAATTCCTAAATAAATTGATTACTAACTACTGCATTGAGAATGACATAGCTCAGGAAATATCTGCAGCAAGGACTCCACAGCAAAATGGAGTGGTTGAAAGGAGAAACAGAACCTTGAAAGAGGCAGCTAGATCTATGTTATCCGAGTATAACACTCCACACAGATTTTGGGCAGAAACTGTTAATACAACATGTTATGTTCAAAATAGAAGCTTGATTGTTAAGGATAAGGGTAAAACTCCCTATGAAATTTGGAAGGGAAGATCCCCCAAAATTTCATATTTTCATATATTTGGTTGTAAATGTTTAATACATAACAATGGAAAATCTCAATTAAAAACATTTGATGCCAAGATAGCAGATGTGATATTCTTGGGATACTCATCTGTATCAAAGGCATATAGAGTTTTTAATAAGACATCTTTGTGTGTAGAAGAAACACCTCATGTGATATTTGATGAATCTTCTTTTGAGTCTGATAAGACAGGGAATATCACAAAGATATCAGACAGTCTGGAACAGATGACTATCAAAGAATCAACCATAAAATTCTACAATCAAGGATCAGATTCAGATGAAGAGGAAGAATTGAACAAAGGAAAAGAACCTGAAAATTTTTCCTCACCAGCTGATTTGCCAACTAATCAGACAACCAGCACATCTGATATTCAGGGATCAGAAGGTAACATAGAATCATCTGAAATAAATAGTTCAGACAAGACACCATCCATTGTAAAAGATAAAGGTAAGAGAGTAATGTCATATCATCCAGCTGAACAGATAATTGGAGATTTAGATTCTGGTGTCCAGACAAGGACTCAACTAAATCAAGATTGTATGTTCAGTTGCTATGTGTCATTACTTGAACCTAAATCAATTACAGAAGCTCTAACTGATTCCAACTGGATTAATGCCATGCAAGAAGAACTAAATCAGTTTCGAAGACAAGATGTGTGGGAACTTGTTAAAAGGCCTCATCATCAAAAAGTCATTGGAACTAAATGGGCCTTTAAAAACAAAAGGGATGAAAACAATATTGTGGTCAGAAATAAGGCCAGACTAGTTGCTCAAGGTTATTCACAATCAGAGGGTATTGATTATGATGAAACCTTTGCACTAGTAGTAGCTCGTTTGGAAGCCATAAGATTGTTTTTAGCCTATGCTGCTTTTAAAAGATTCATAGTTTTTCAAATGGATGTTAAGTCAGCATTTTTAAATGGAATCCTAGCTGAGGAAGTCTATGTAGAGCAATCCTCTGGTTTTGTCAAAGGAGACAAGGTTTATAAACTAAGGAAAGCTCTATATGGACTTAAACAAGCACCAAGAGCCTGGTATGACACTTTGTCTGAATATTTAATTCAAAATGGTTTTGTTAAAGGTAAAATTGATAGAACTCTTTTTAGAAAAGAGTTTGGTTGTGATCTTTTGTTAGTTCAAATTTATGTTGATGATATAATATTTGGATCAACTAACATATCTTTGTGTGAAGAATTTAGTTCTCTTATGAAAAGCAGATTTGAAATGTCAACGATGGGTGAGATGACTTATTTTCTTGGACTTCAAGTCAAGCAGACAAAGAAGGGAATATTCATCAATCAAGCCAAATATACAACAGATCTTATTGATAAATTTGGAATAGGTACTAGCTGAGAAGCTAAGATACCTATGATGACAAATTTTTCAATGGATCCAGACGAGAAGACAGAAGACACTGATCAAACTGAGTATAGAGGTCTTATTGGTTCGTTATTATATTTAACTGCTAGTAGACCTGATATTTCTTTTGCAGTTGGAGTATGTGCTCGATTTCAAGCTAATCCTAAGAAAAGCCATCTTGAAGCAGCAAAGAAAATTCTCAAGTATCTAAAAGGATCTATAAATGTTGGACTATGGTATCCAGCTGATGATAACTTTGAGTTGTCTGGATACTCAGACTCAGATTTTGGTGGGTGTAAGATAGATAGAAAATCTACATATGCTACTTGCCAATTTCTTGGTAGTAAGCTGATTTCATGGTTGTCTAAGAAACAAACCTCTGTAGCTACTTCCACAACTGAAGCTGAGTATATGGCAGCTGGAAGTTGTTGTTCTCAGCTGATCTGGATAAGTCAACAACTAAGGGACTATAACATTATCACTAAAGAAGTACCTATCTTTTGTGATAGTAATAGTGCCATAGCTATTACTCAGAACCCAGTCCTACATACAAGATGTAAGCATGTAGATATCAGACACCATTTCATCCGAGACCATGTTGAAAAAGGAGATATCAGACTAGAGAAGATTCTTACTGATTTTCAAAGAGCATACATCTTGACAAAGCCACTTGCAGAGACAAGGTTTAAAGAACTTTCAGTAGAATTAGGATTATTAGATGCTTCTTTAGTTAATCTATAATCTAATTCCTTGTTTTTACTTTTTGTCTCTCTCAATTGGTTTATTATGTCTAGAAAGAATTATCAGACTAGATATGAGTTAAAGGATAATCAGGTAGCTGATATCATTGATCTCCTATTCTGGAATCAAGAATCAAGGATTAGTCATATTGACCATATCTGACTTGATAATTACTTGTCTGACATAGGTAAATCAGATAAGGATACAATAGTCAATTGACTTCTGACAGAATCAGATGACCATTGCACCTTATCTGACTTACTCTTGATACTAACGATTTGTTCTAAGTGTCTGTGGTTTCAGTAAGAACAGAGTTTAGTACATCTCTAAAATACAAGACAAGGTCTAATTATCCAAATGCTCAGAAAACAGACAGTGATGCTATCAATCCAGACGAGGTGAAAGTTCAGGAAGTTTCTCTTAAATACTCTTAATTATGAATATTAGGTTCATATAATTAATATATGAATTTAATATCATAATATTCTTTAAACTGTTATTAAAAAATGAAGTTACTCAGTTTATTAAAATGTTCTGTTTTACAAAATAAAAGGATAAGGGTTCAAATTTGCTTTCTTAAATTCATAATATTCAATTTTATCTCTCCAATTAACTGAAAAGTAATTTCTCAAAGAAGTAACTCTGTTAGGAGAGAAGTTACTACGGACCCGAAATTTTATCAAATTCATTTTTGAAATACGCTGAGTATACTCCACGCGCCAGAAATGGAGGCGGTTTCTGAAATATGAACCGTCTCAATCTCACGTGCGACATATTAAATAATATTCTATGCACTTTTCAAAATAAATGTCATAATTGCATTAATGGCGATTCGAAAGCCTACATTTACACTTTTGCAGGCAATTATTATTCTAATAATTGTTTATTATTATATTTTCCATATAAATAGACATTCGTGTGCATAATTTTCATTTACGCACACATAAAACTCTTCATATTTTCTCAAAACCTCTCTTTTCCCTCCTAAAACCTTCTACATTCATCAATGGCGAATTCCAAAAAGAAAATCAAGTTTGAATATGATCTTACTTCCATTCGTGATAAAACAA